>CM019711.1:26425862-26923214 GCA_009760885.1 Achatina immaculata
TCACCGTGGGCAGGACAAACAGCTGCCAGACCACGGTGTGTGAATAAACTCGGGGCTTACTGCCCGTCACAGACGCCGGTCTCAGCGAAAACAGTTTGTAAGTCCTACTACACAGAACAGGAATTGTAGATAAAACATATTGCAAGTCTCATTATCTACTGCGCAGACTCTTTGTTCACGTTTGTTTACAATTGATTATTATCATAATGATGAGTACAGAAATGTATATACTAATCAGAAAGACATTACAGTTTTTTGTTTGGTCAATGTACTGTAAGATTCATTTCAAATATAAGTATGTACATGCTGAAAGTGTTAGCTGCATTACACAAGAAAGTCTCGTGAGATTCATGCTGAGACTGTGGTCCAGCTGGACTACAAATTTACACGTCAGAGCTGTCCAGTTACGTGTACTTGTATTGCTCTAGTGGAATCTAGAGCAACTTTCTGATTCATATATTCATGGTCTGAGCACCCGACTGTACTGGCCAGACCTGTAAGTGTCCAGTGTAACCGTTCAACTCGTGTTAGATGAGTAGAACTCTCAGCAGGTACAATTCCAGTAGCTTACCACAAATAGACTGATTGCGTTCCTGATAACAGCAACTGTTACTCGTGTTATAGACCCACAATGATGTCCTGATAACAGCAACTGTTACTCGTGTTATAGACCCACAATGATGTCCTGATAACAGCAACTGTTACTCGTGTTATAGACCCACAATGATGTCCTGATAACAGCAACTGTTACTCGTGTTATAGACCCACAATGATGTCCTGATAACAGCAACTGTTACTCGTGTTATTGGCCCACAGTGATGTCCTGATAACAGCAACTGTTACTCGTGTTATAGGCCCACAGTGATGTCCTGATGACAGCAACTGTTACTCGTGTTATAGGCCCACAGTAATGTCCTGATGACAGCAACTGTTACTCGTGTTATAGGCCCACAATGATGTCCTGATAACAGCAACTGTTGCTCGTGTTATAGGCCGACAGTGGTGTCCTGATAATAGTAATTGTTACTGGTATTGTAGACCCACAGTGCTGTCCAGATAAAGGTAACCGTTACTCGTGTTGTAGATATTTTCTCCACGTTATTGCATAGCCATAAGTTCCTCGTCGTTATGGCGACAGAGCTGTCCTCAGATCAATAGATTGACTTTATTGTTTTCCTGTGTAAAGTAATTTATGTTCATAAATACAGACGGCGACCTTTTCCAGTGGACACGCCTAGAAAGGTTTGCACATCCATTCTGACAAACATCAAGCCCTGGAAAAATTTGCTTACTCATGCAAAGCCAGAAGCGACAAAATGGAACAATAACGCCCCGCTAATAACTGAAGCGAAAATGAGCGAACGAGAGGCAAAAATATTTATAAATGGGCTGGATAATTATGACGCCATCAATCACTTTATTACAATCGTTGTCGTTGCTTTCTAACATGAGAACTCCATAACGCGAACTCACCGTGGGCAGGACAAACAGCTGCCAGACCACGGTGTGTGAATAAACTCGGGGCTTACTGCCCGTCACAGACGCCGGTCTCAGCGAAAACAGTTTGTAAGTCCTACTACACAGAACAGGAATTGTAGATAAAACATATTGCAAGTCTCATTATCTACTGCACAGAACACTAATTGTAGATAAAACATGTTGCAAGTCTCACTATCTACTACACAGAACAGGAATTGTAGATAAAACATATTGCAAGTCTCACTATCTACTACACAGAACAGGAATTGTAGATAAAACATATTGCAAGTCTCACTACCTACTACACAGAACAGGAATGGTATATAAAAACATGTTGCAAGTCTCACTATCTACTACACAGAACAGGAATGGTAGATAAAAACATGTTGCAAGTCTCACTATTTACTGCACAGAACAGGAATGGTAGATAAAACATGTTGCAAGTCTCACTATTTACTGCACAGAACATGAATGGTAGATAAAACATGTTGCAAGTCTCACTATTTACTGCACAGAACAGGAATGGTAGATAAAACATGTTGCAAGTCTCACTATTTACTGCACAGAACATGAATGGTAGATAAAACATGTTGCAAGTCTCACTATTTACTGCACAGAACAGGAATGGTAGATAAAACATGTTGCAAGTCTCACTATTTACTGCACAGAACAGGAATGGTAGATAAAAACATGTTGCAAGTCTCACTATCAACTGCACAGAACATGAATGGTAGATAAAACATGTTGCAAGTCTCACTATCAACTGCACAGAACATGAATGGTAGATAAAAACATGTTGCAAGTTTCACTATCAACTGCACAGAACATGAATGGTAGATAAAACATGTTGCAAGTCTCACTATCAACTGCACAGAACATGAATGGTAGATAAAAACATGTTGCAAGTCTCACTATTTACTGCACAGAACATGAATGGTAGATAAAAACATGTTGCAAGTCTCACTATTTACTGCACAGAACATGAATGGTAGATAAAAACATGTTGCAAGTCTCACAGAATAAGTGCTTATCAGTGAATAGCAAACTGTAAGTCCCTGAGACACGACGTCATAAGACTGACTGAGATTGGGCAATTCTTTCTGCTTATACTTTCCAACGGAGATGGGATTAGTTGGTAGAGCTGGGGGGGGGGGGTGGTGGAGAGAGGTTTGAAGTAATGAAAGGAGAGAAATATCTATCAAGTTGAAGTAATGAACTGTCAGAATGAAGTAATTTTTGACGCTGTAATGTCTTTGCGTGTGTGTGGCGGGGGGGGGGGGGGGGGGGGTACAATATTAACGCACAAATTTTAGACTCTAGTTGGTTGTTGACTCAGACTAGACTCGAGTGATAAAGACTGAATTTACAATTGCCTATTCAGTATTCAGTATTAAGTTCTCGGTATCATCGTTAACGAGATGCTTCCATAATCGCTCCACCACCTGTGCCAGTGGATATCGGCGATCGTTCGCGTCAGTCCTTGATGATGAGCCACCAAGTGAGGACGCCATTTTAGGAACTACAACAGTTCAACATGCGAAACTAGTCAGCGTCGCTCTCAGCAAGAACTCCGTAGCTAAGGCGCCAAGCCGAATCAGGACACACAGAGACCATCACCGTTCGCCACTGACCGGGTAGATATAACGAACAATCATCAACGCTGTCTATGCGAAGTTCACAGCTCACAGTGGTGCTATAGCACTAAGCTCAGTAGCTCGATGCAGGGAACCGACCTCTATCTTGAAGACTACAACTGCCTGGTTGTAGAGTACTTTCCAGTATATTGTTTTTGTGATGATCTGAGAATTCATCTACGCGGGGTTTGTTTGTTTGTTTTTTTTTTTGCTTTCTATGTATTATCTATAATTTGTCGTGCTATTTTTGTCTGATACTAATTATTTAACACACAGTGTGATTTAGTTTTTTTTTACCACACAATGTGGTTTAGTTTTTTCTCTCAGGGCAGAATGTCAGACGGGCCTGCGTGCCCAATTCTTAACCCTTTTGAAATAAAGATCAATCATTCAATCAATCTTTCTTTTTCTCATTATGTATCCTTCCAATACGGTCTTCGCTAAATTATCATGACATTTAATGTGTCCAAAATATTTAAGTTTTCTCTCTTTAATCCTCTTTACTAGCCAGCCTTCTTCAATATTAAGTTCTTGTAGTATAGATATATTTGTTCTTTTTTGTGTCCACGATATTTTTTTACCACACAGAGTGGTTTAATCTTTTACCACAGTGTGATTTAATTTTTGTAACCACACAGTGTATTTTGTTATTAACCACACAGTGTGATTTTGTTATTAACCACACAGTGTGATTTTGTTATTTACCACACAGTGTGATTTTGTTATTTACCACACAGTGTGATTTTGTTTTTTACCACACAGTGTGATTTTAATTTTTGTTACCACACAGTGTGATTTTATTTTTTACCACAAAGTGTGATTTAATTTTTGTTACCACACAGTGTGATTTTGTTTTTTACCACACAGTGTGATTTAACTTTTCACTTACATCTTACATCATCTTACATCCTTCCCGCGCCGCTAAACGTCACATAGTGCTCGCATGGTAGTTCGCCAAGATTTCCTGTCTTCGGTGAGTTTTTCAATCTCATCAAAGGATGTTATGCCCACTGAACTTGGTTCTCTTAACAATATCCTCTTTAGAGTTTCACGTGGTTGACCTCTTTTTCTTCGGCCTGTCGTGTTCCACTTGATAGCTTGTTTGGGGATTTTCTGATTGTTTCTTCTCATCACGTGACCAACATACGTCCATCTTCTTTTTCTGTGTCAGCTATGACAGCTGTCAGTCAGTCAGTTATTTGCATGTCCTTTAAGAAACTTTGCCTCCCTAGCAGGTCTCCTGTAGGCCACTCGCTTGTAAGCAAGATGCCCTGCTGCTGATGGATTAATTCGCAGATTATCAATGATATCTTGCAAGTCTCACTATATACTACACAGAACATAAATGGTAGATAAAAACATGTTGCAAGTCTCACTATATACTACACAGAACATAAATGGTAGATAAAAACATGTTGCAAGTCTCACAGAATAAGTGCTTATCAGTGAATAGCAAACTGTAAGTCCCTGAGACACGACGTCATAAGACTGACTGAGATTGGGCAATTCTTTCTGCTTATACTTTCCAACGGAGATGGGATTAGTTGGTAGAGCTGGGGGGGGGGGGTGGTGGAGAGAGGTTTGAAGTAATGAAAGGAGAGAAATATCTATCAAGTTGAAGTAATGAACTGTCAGAATGAAGTAATTTTTGACGCTGTAATGTCTTTGCGTGTGTGTGGCGGGGGGGGGGGGGGGGGGGGTACAATATTAACGCACAAATTTTAGACTCTAGTTGGTTGTTGACTCAGACTAGACTCGAGTGATAAAGACTGAATTTACAATTGCCTATTCAGTATTCAGTATTAAGTTCTCGGTATCATCGTTAACGAGATGCTTCCATAATCGCTCCACCACCTGTGCCAGTGGATATCGGCGATCGTTCGCGTCAGTCCTTGATGATGAGCCACCAAGTGAGGACGCCATTTTAGGAACTACAACAGTTCAACATGCGAAACTAGTCAGCGTCGCTCTCAGCAAGAACTCCGTAGCTAAGGCGCCAAGCCGAATCAGGACACACAGAGACCATCACCGTTCGCCACTGACCGGGTAGATATAACGAACAATCATCAACGCTGTCTATGCGAAGTTCACAGCTCACAGTGGTGCTATAGCACTAAGCTCAGTAGCTCGATGCAGGGAACCGACCTCTATCTTGAAGACTACAACTGCCTGGTTGTAGAGTACTTTCCAGTATATTGTTTTTGTGATGATCTGAGAATTCATCTACGCGGGGTTTGTTTGTTTGTTTTTTTTTTTGCTTTCTATGTATTATCTATAATTTGTCGTGCTATTTTTGTCTGATACTAATTATTTAACACACAGTGTGATTTAGTTTTTTTTTACCACACAATGTGGTTTAGTTTTTTCTCTCAGGGCAGAATGTCAGACGGGCCTGCGTGCCCAATTCTTAACCCTTTTGAAATAAAGATCAATCATTCAATCAATCTTTCTTTTTCTCATTATGTATCCTTCCAATACGGTCTTCGCTAAATTATCATGACATTTAATGTGTCCAAAATATTTAAGTTTTCTCTCTTTAATCCTCTTTACTAGCCAGCCTTCTTCAATATTAAGTTCTTGTAGTATAGATATATTTGTTCTTTTTTGTGTCCACGATATTTTTTTACCACACAGAGTGGTTTAATCTTTTACCACAGTGTGATTTAATTTTTGTAACCACACAGTGTATTTTGTTATTAACCACACAGTGTGATTTTGTTATTAACCACACAGTGTGATTTTGTTATTTACCACACAGTGTGATTTTGTTATTTACCACACAGTGTGATTTTGTTTTTTACCACACAGTGTGATTTTAATTTTTGTTACCACACAGTGTGATTTTATTTTTTACCACAAAGTGTGATTTAATTTTTGTTACCACACAGTGTGATTTTGTTTTTTACCACACAGTGTGATTTAACTTTTCACTTACATCTTACATCATCTTACATCCTTCCCGCGCCGCTAAACGTCACATAGTGCTCGCATGGTAGTTCGCCAAGATTTCCTGTCTTCGGTGAGTTTTTCAATCTCATCAAAGGATGTTATGCCCACTGAACTTGGTTCTCTTAACAATATCCTCTTTAGAGTTTCACGTGGTTGACCTCTTTTTCTTCGGCCTGTCGTGTTCCACTTGATAGCTTGTTTGGGGATTTTCTGATTGTTTCTTCTCATCACGTGACCAACATACGTCCATCTTCTTTTTCTGTGTCAGCTATGACAGCTGTCAGTCAGTCAGTTATTTGCATGTCCTTTAAGAAACTTTGCCTCCCTAGCAGGTCTCCTGTAGGCCACTCGCTTGTAAGCAAGATGCCCTGCTGCTGATGGATTAATTCGCAGATTATCAATGATATCTTGCAACCATCTTCGTTTTGGTCTTCCTCTTTTCTTTTCGCATTATGTACACTTCCAAGAGAGCATTCTCTAAATTAAGTTTTCTCTGTTTAATCTTCCTTAGTAGCCAACCTTCTTCAATATTAAATTATTGTAGTATGGATATATTTGTTCTTTCTTGTGTCCATGATATTTGAAGAACTCTTCTGTAGCATTTACATTCAAAGGCATTTATGTGTTTCTCAGCTGTTTTGTTAAGCGTCCAGGTCTCACGGTCATATGTTGCGATGGGAAAGATGCATGGCTTTAAAAATCTTATTTTTGTAGTTCTGTCTGTTCCTCTTCACAGCTTATTTAGTTGTTTTATTTTTTGAAGAACGATAGCTGTCCTCCTTTTTTATTTCTCTCATTGTATCTCCATTATTTGTTAGTAATGATCCAAAATATTCTAAACTCTCCACTTCTTCCAATTTTTCCTCATTGATATATATTTCAGCTGCCTTTTTGTTTTGTCATCTGTTAACAATTTAGTTTCCTTTGCATTAAGATAAAGGTTTTGCTATTCACAAAACAGTTGTGAAACACATAAATGCCTTTGAAAGTAAATGCTACAGAAGAGTCCTTCAAATATCATGGACACAAAAAAGAACAAATATATCCATACTACAATACTTTAATATTGAAGAAAGTTGGCTACTAAGGAAGATTAAACAGAGACAACTTAAATATTTTGAACCTATTAAACGTCATGATGATTTAGAGAAGACAGTCTTGGAATAGTATATAATGAGAAAAAGAAATAGAGGAAAACTAAAGCGAAGGTGGATGTAAGACATCGTTGATTATCAGCGAATGGACGCATCAGCAGCAGGGCATCTTGCATACAAGCAAGAGGCCTACGGGAGAGCTGTTAGGGAGGCAAAGTTCCGCAAGGGACATGCAAACTGACTGACTGACTGTGTAGGGACCACTATATTCATAGTACAGTGTGCAGTGACCAGTATATTCATAGTACAGTGTGCAGTGACCAGTATATTCATAGTACAGTGTGCAGTGACCAATATATTCATAGTACAGTGTGCAATGACCAGCTCTCTCTTATTAAATGATATACAATCAGGGTTCCGGGGCAATGCGACATTTATAACCCCCCCCCCTACCTTTCCCTCCTCTCACTGAGCCTGGTATACATTCTGCAGATAATATTATGGGGGTGGGGGTGTGTGATTGTTAATCAGATTTTATGTACACATTTTCTTGTCTACAACAACAGCATCCAACTTATTGAAGGGAAGCTTGAGATATTGAAACTTAACAAGGGAAGGTAGAGAAATTGAAGTAGGAAAGTTAGAGAAATTAAAACTTATCCAGGGAAGCTAGAGAAATTAAAACTTTTCCACGGAAGCTAGAGAAATTAAAAATTATCCACGGAAGCTAGAGAAATTAAAAATTATCCAGGGAATCTAGAGAAATTAAAACTTATCCAGGGAAGCTAGAGAAATTAAAACGTATCCAGGGAATCTAGAGAAATTAAAACTTATCCGGGGAATCTAGAGAAATTAAAACTTATCCACGGATGCTAGAAAAATTAAAACGTAACCAGGGAAGCTAGAGAAATTAAAACTTATCCGGGGAAGCTAGAGAAATTAAAACTTATCCACGGAGGCTAGAGAAACTGAAGGAGGAAAGCTAGAGAGATTAAAACTTATCCACTGAAGCTAGAGAAATTAAAATTTATCCATGGAGGGAAGCTAGAGCAATTAAAACTTATCCAGCGAATCTAGAGAAATTAAAAATTATCCACGGAAGCTAGAGAAATTAAAATTTATAAAGGGAATCTAGAGAAATTGAAGGAGGAAAGCTAGGGAAATTAAAACTTATCCAGGGAAGCTAAAGAAATTAAAACTTATTTAGGGAATCTAGAGAAATTAAAACTTATCCACGGAAGCTAGAGAAATTAAAACTTATCCACGGAAGCTAGAAAAATTAAAACGTAACCAGGGAAGCTGGAGAAATTAAAATTTATCCAGGGAAGCTAGACAAATTAAAACTTATCCGGGGAATCTAGAGAAATTAAAACTTACCCAGGGAATCTAGAAAAATTAAAACTTATCCACGGAAGCTAGAAAACTTAAACGTAACCAGGGAAGCTGGAGAAATTAAAACTTATACACGGAAGCTAGAGAAATTGAAGAGTGAAAGCTAGAGAAATTAAAACTTATCCACGGAAGCTAGAAAAAGTTAAACGTAACCAGGGAAGCTGGAAAAATTAAAACTTATCCGGGGAAGCTAGAGAAATTAAAACTTATCCACGGAAGCCAGAGAAATTGAAGGAGGAAAGCTAGAGAAATTAAAACTTACCCACTGAAGCTAGAGAAATTAAAATTTATCCATGAGGGAAACTAGAGCAATTAAAACCTATCCAGGGAATCTAGAGAAATTAAAAATTATCCAGGGAAGCTAGAGAAATTAAAGCTTATCCAGGGAAGCTAGAGAAATTAAAACTTATCCAGGGAAGCTAGAGAAATTAAAACTTATCCACGGAAGCTAGAGAAATTAAAATTTATCCACGGAAGCTTCAGAAATTAAAAATTATCCAGTGAATCTAGAGAAATTAAAACTTATCTAGGGAGTCTAGAGAAATTAAAACGTATCCAGGGAATCTAGAGAAATTAAAACTTATCCAGGGAAGCTAGAGAAATTAAACTTATCCAGGGAAGCTAGAGAAATTAAAAACTATCCGGGGAAGCTAGAGAAATTAAAACTTATCCACGGAAGCTAGAAAAATTAAAACGTAACCAGGGAAGCTGGAGAAATTAAAACTTATCCACTGAAGCTAGAGAAATTAAAATTTATCCATGGAGGGAAGCTAGAGCAATTAATACTTATCCAGGGAATCTAGAGAAATTAAAACTTATCCACGGAGGCTAGAGAAATTAAAGGAGGAAAGCTAGGGAAATTAAAACTTATCCAGGGAAGCTAAAGAAATTAAAGCTTATTTAGGGAATCTAGAGAAATTAAAACTTATTTAGGGAATCTAGAGAAATTAAAACTTATTTAGGGAATCTAGAGAAATTAAAACTTATCCAGGGAAGCTAGAGAAATTAAAATTTATCCATGAAGGGAAACTAGAGCAATTAAAACCTATCCAGGGAATCTAGAGAAATTAAAAATTAACCAGGGAAGCTAGAGAAATTAAAGCTTATCCAGGGAAGCTAGAGAAATTAAAACTTATCCAGGGAAGCTAGAGAAATTGAAGGAGGAAAGCTAGAGAAATTAAAACTTATCCACGGAAGCTAGAAAAATTAAAACGTAATCAGGGAAGCTCAAGAAATTAAAACTTATCCAGGGAAGCTAGAGAAATTAAAACTTATCCAGGGAAGCTAGAGAAATTAAAACTTGTCCAGGGAGGCTAGCGAAATTAAAACTTATCCAGTGAAGCTTGAAATATTTCAGTTTACAAAGAAGTCTGACCCTGAACGTCAGTCCAAACTATCAATGTTGTGAACCACCAAATGTCTCACTTAGAGTTAGCCAATATAGGTCAAACTATCCAAAGCAGAAAAGAATATTCAGCTTAGTTGCGCACGGCTTCATGAATTTCTGCATTCTGTCATTTCCACCGGTTTTGTCATGTTTGTGTAGTATCAAACCTCAAAACCTGTGACATAATCGAAAAGTCAAAAGCTACACCAGAGCTGGACAAATTTGATCACAGAAATAAATCAGGTTTGCTAGCCTTTGCAGAAGAACTCAGTTGTCTTAATACTAGATATTTTGTCACTCAGAAAAATCGGAGGATTCTGCGCGTGTGATTATGAAACATGACCTAAAACAGGATTGCTGGCGTGTGAAAGATTTGGTGATCACTAAGTCGTGATTAAATCTTTCAATTTCTCAACACAAAAATGTGCATTGTAAATAATAAAACGTAAAACGTGTACTGCTTTTATTTATTACACCCTTCTTTCTTCGCTTCGTAAGCAGCTGTGAATGCTACAGTAAATCAAGTCGTGGCATCGCTGACTTGGTAACTGTCACTCTTTTACCGTTTAGACTCTCGGACTTGAAACTCGACTTGAGGCTGGATGCCGACACTTGCAACTGAGACATGACGATTGTAACTAGAGACTTTACATGGAACTTGCCCCAGAGGACTGTAATACAACATTGATTAACGTGAAATAAATCGGAGAACCCCAAAACAAACAAACAAACCTGTGATGTGAACAAGCTGGAAACACTGAATGATTGCTTGGTGTGAACACGATAAAAACGTCAACGTGATGATATAAACGAGATATAAACAATAACTATGGATGCACCAAATATTCCACTGGATTCTGCATTCAGCCGAATAATAACGAAATTTGAATGGTTGCTTTATTTGAACACGGCTGAAACACTAAATGGTTTCATGTTGCAGAAACTTCCAAGTTTCCATCGAGATAAAGCATGCTAATAAGAGCGAATGTTTGGTTAGTGGTCACGCTGCACTAGGTCAGCTTGTTCGAGTGTTGCTAAAAGTGTTACACCAACCGTAACTAGCAGATGAAAGGAACAAAGATAAACTTCCACCGGTGTCTTCAGCATGAGGTTAACGGATGAGCACAATTCAACAAAAACAGATGTACACCAAATGTGGGCATTTACTGTTAAAACGTTAAACTGCTGTCTTCTTCTAAACTGCTATGTCTTCTTCTGGTCTTTCACTTCTACGACAGTAAATCCACACGTTATTTGGAGAGCTTCTACACATACACACTAACAACCACACAAACAGACACATACAGTCAGTCAGGTGACAAAAAAGCTTAATGTAGATGAAAAAAAAAGAATGAGATCAGGAAAATGGTGTGTGTGTGTACGTAGGCGAGTATGTGTAGTATGGGAACTTGAAGAAGCTAATTGTAAATTCTTTACACCGTGAATGTACACGGGTCTCCACTCACGACCAGATTGGATTTACTTCCGGTCTCTCTCTGCGCGGCCAGGTCGACGTTTTATCGAGAGATCACGTGATTTGCCAGTGTATTTGTTTACGGTAATTGCCGTTTTCCCTGTTTGTGTGGACGATATGGCCGGGCATTAGAGGAGCGATGAGAGACGACGGCGGGAAGAACACGGTCAACACTTTACCTGGCCCTGGTCACGCTGCAAGAAATTAAAACTTATCCAGATAAACTAAGAAATTAAAATTTATCCACTGAAGCTAGAGAAATTAAAACTTATCCAGGGAAGCTAGAGAAATTAAAAATTATCCAGGGAAGCTATAGAAATTAAAACTTGTCCAGGGAGGCTAGCGAAATTAAAACTTATCCAGTGAAGCTTGAAATATTTCAGTTTACAAAGAAGTCTGACCCTGAACGTCAGTCCAAACTATCAATGTTGTGAACCACCAAATGTCTCACTTAGAGTTAGCCAATATAGGTCAAACTATCCAAAGCAGAAAAGAATATTCAGCTTAGTTGCGCACGGCTTCATGAATTTCTGCATTCTGTCATTTCCACCGGTTTTGTCATGTTTGTGTAGTATCAAACCTCAAAACCTGTGACATAATCGAAAAGTCAAAAGCTACACCAGAGCTGGACAAATTTGATCACAGAAATAAATCAGGTTTGCTAGCCTTTGCAGAAGAACTCAGTTGTCTTAATACTAGATATTTTGTCACTCAGAAAAATCGGAGGATTCTGCGCGTGTGATTATGAAACATGACCTAAAACAGGATTGCTGGCGTGTGAAAGATTTGGTGATCACTAAGTCGTGATTAAATCTTTCAATTTCTCAACACAAAAATGTGCATTGTAAATAATAAAACGTAAAACGTGTACTGCTTTTATTTATTACACCCTTCTTTCTTCGCTTCGTAAGCAGCTGTGAATGCTACAGTAAATCAAGTCGTGGCATCGCTGACTTGGTAACTGTCACTCTTTTACCGTTTAGACTCTCGGACTTGAAACTCGACTTGAGGCTGGATGCCGACACTTGCAACTGAGACATGACGATTGTAACTAGAGACTTTACATGGAACTTGCCCCAGAGGACTGTAATACAACATTGATTAACGTGAAATAAATCGGAGAACCCCAAAACAAACAAACAAACCTGTGATGTGAACAAGCTGGAAACACTGAATGATTGCTTGGTGTGAACACGATAAAAACGTCAACGTGATGATATAAACGAGATATAAACAATAACTATGGATGCACCAAATATTCCACTGGATTCTGCATTCAGCCGAATAATAACGAAATTTGAATGGTTGCTTTATTTGAACACGGCTGAAACACTAAATGGTTTCATGTTGCAGAAACTTCCAAGTTTCCATCGAGATAAAGCATGCTAATAAGAGCGAATGTTTGGTTAGTGGTCACGCTGCACTAGGTCAGCTTGTTCGAGTGTTGCTAAAAGTGTTACACCAACCGTAACTAGCAGATGAAAGGAACAAAGATAAACTTCCACCGGTGTCTTCAGCATGAGGTTAACGGATGAGCACAATTCAACAAAAACAGATGTACACCAAATGTGGGCATTTACTGTTAAAACGTTAAACTGCTGTCTTCTTCTAAACTGCTATGTCTTCTTCTGGTCTTTCACTTCTACGACAGTAAATCCACACGTTATTTGGAGAGCTTCTACACATACACACTAACAACCACACAAACAGACACATACAGTCAGTCAGGTGACAAAAAAGCTTAATGTAGATGAAAAAAAAAGAATGAGATCAGGAAAATGGTGTGTGTGTGTACGTAGGCGAGTATGTGTAGTATGGGAACTTGAAGAAGCTAATTGTAAATTCTTTACACCGTGAATGTACACGGGTCTCCACTCACGACCAGATTGGATTTACTTCCGGTCTCTCTCTGCGCGGCCAGGTCGACGTTTTATCGAGAGATCACGTGATTTGCCAGTGTATTTGTTTACGGTAATTGCCGTTTTCCCTGTTTGTGTGGACGATATGGCCGGGCATTAGAGGAGCGATGAGAGACGACGGCGGGAAGAACACGGTCAACACTTTACCTGGCCCTGGTCACGCTGCAAGCAATTAAATAAATGCAAATATCATCTTTACAAATCACAAGAGCTCAGTATAACAAAGCCTGAAATGTGTTCCACCCTAGTTTCTATTTTTATCACAGCACATTTGTTTAAAACATTCTTGATCGCCGCTAGCACTTTACTAGCTGGACATACAAGTAGAGGATAAATTGTGAACACTCAGGACTGGCCTTTTTGAGGTACCTTCCGAGGTGAACAAACGAGAAATTCATGTTTTAGATGATCTCCTGTATTAAACTTTTAATATTTTAGATGTTCTTTTTAAAGCAACTTTTAAATGTTTTGAATAATCTGTTTCATATGTAAAGGTAAAATCTGTTTCCAGCCTTTAAAAAGCATATTAGAGATACAATGTAAGGCCCGTATTTCCATGACCTTCGGCACATGAAAGTATGATGTGGTGATATCATGCCTGGCCACATCTACATTACCAGATTTCTCTGGTACCCATTTTTTAGAGGTCACATTTACATTCCTAGATTTCTCTGGTACCCATTTTTTAGAGGCCACATTTACATTCCCAGATTTCTCTGGTACCCATTTTTTAGAGGCCACATTTACATTCCCAGATTTCTCTGGTACCATTTTTTAGAGGCCACATTTACATTCCCAGATTTCTCTGGTACCCATTTTTTAGAGGATGGGTGGACCCCAGGGCCTCTTTGGTGCAGTGGTACCAGAAAAAAAAATCCTCACTGATGGAGCTTGAACCGGGTACCATGGAATCTAACCACTCAGATAACTAGGTTAAATGTTTTACATTTTTAGATGATATATTTCATGTAACTGTTAAAATTGTTTTATATGATCTATTTCGTGCTGCTGTTAAAATATTTTAGATGATCTGTTTCGTGTTACTGTTAAAATGTTTTAGATGATCTGGGTCATGTTAAAGTGTATATGTCGGAGTCTAAAAGTGGTACTCATTGCAATAGCATCCGAGATCAAGATAAATAGAGAAACAATCTGCTAACGGCCGCCACAGCATTAATGAAGAGATTAACTGAGAAAACTGTCTAAAATAAATTGAGATAGGAATGATGTGGTGAGAGAGGTATAAATGAGATATGAACAATAACTATGAATTTACCGAATATTCCACTGGAATACACATTCGACAGAATAATAACGAAATTTGAAATATAATAATATTCGAAAAAGAATCAAATTGCATATGGTTAACAGTTGTTTTAACTTACAGCCAAACACTGGTATTAAATAAATGTTTCGGCAATCCGAGATTAAATTTAACTGAGAATGAAATGTTGATAGGCGATCGGCTCATTTATGTGCATATTAATCAACAGAATATTATTGAATGTGCTGGGAATACGTCTCTAAAGTATCTAGAAATAATTCACAAAGTTAAAACAACTGTGCTCACATTACAATGAAGCAGCGAAATTGCTAGTCTTTCCTGTACAGACAGTCGCTTTGTAACAGATGAAATGTCATTTCCTGGCACGTTAACTTTCTCTCCGTCTGTGAGTTTGTTGGAAAGACTAGCCTTCTATAAGCTGACACACGGCCAGCCTAAATCGTCGGGTCAAATTATCAAAAACACAGATTATCGTCCTAACACTTGCTTGTTTCGGTGTCTTGACAAATAAAACCTAGGTGTTCAGAGGAAAATAAATGTCGACATAATTTTTCCAGCTGTGTGTAAAATTGTCCACGGTCGGATCCATTTCGGAAGAAAACAGCATAAAGAAAGTTCAGTTGGTTCCTGCTTGGAGTTGTGACTTGATACTTGGTTTACAAGATGAGATAACTGGTTCCTGCTTGGAGTCGTGACTTGATACTTGGTTTACAAGATGAGATAAGCAAAGTCATAATACAGAGAACACTCTCGAATAAATTGAAAGTTGGCAATATATTGACAAAGGGAGAGAGAGGGAGAGAGACAGAGTAATTAGAAGTGCTTTCACACGCCGCGTAACACCTCAGTGGCGCAGAGGTTAGTACACACATCTCTCACGGCGATATCGGTGTGTCATATCCTGCAGGTGGCGCCCCAATCATCCACTTGTAGAAATGGGCACCAGCTCATTCTGAATATATGGAAGAAAAGACGGCCACGCGTGCCACTAACCACATCTCTTTATTCTGTGCCGACAGTTATTCGGGACAATAATTGTCTAACAGTGTATCTCCTAGGTACCTCTATTAATGGCACTAGTACCATATCTCCTAGGTACCTCTATTAATGGCACTAGTACCATATCTTCTAGGTACCTCTATTAATGGCACTAATACCATATCTCCTAGGTACGTCTATTAATGGCACTAATATCATATCTCCTAGGTACCTCTTTTAATGGCACTAATACCATATCTCCTCTCTCTCTCTGAACCTTAAGTGCCCAGGGCACATGGGGCTTCCGCAAGGGTTTTCCACAAATGCCTGTCTTTCGCCTTTTTTTCTGCTCTTGCCCAGGTGAGCCCTCTATTGCTCAACATCCTTTCTGTTGTTCTTCTCCATGTCTCTTTTGGTCTACCCTTACTTCTGCTCCCCTGTGGTGTCCATCTTAGTACTATTTTTGGCAGTGAGTTGTCAGTCATTCGGAGCACATGTCCCAACCATCGCCAGCGTCTTTCCTCAATAATTGTTGTCAGTGGTTTCATCTGCATTTCTGCCAATAAGATGTTATTTCTTATGGTGTTTGGCCAAAATATTTTTTTAATTCTACGTAAACATTTAGTCTGGAAAGAATTCAACTTGTTTTCTATGGTTTTGGTGATTTTCCAGCATTCACTTCCATAGAGTAGTACACTTAGAACATTACTCTTAAATATCCTGATTTTCATATTTATGCTTAGTTTATTTGATTTCCATATATTCTGTAGCATTGCAAAAGCCTGGTTTGCTCTAGTAAGTCTGCTGTTGATGTCCTCTGTGCTGTCTCCATTTTCTACTACTCTGCTGCCAAGGTATACAAATTCGTTGACCTCCTCCACTAACTTGTTATCTACTCTGAGTACATTTCTGTTGTTCACATTTTGCTTCATTAACTTTGTCTTTCCTACGTTGATCTTTAGTCCTATGTTGTTTGCATTCTGGGTTAACTTGTTTATTTTATCTTGCATATCTTTGTGACTGCTTGATAATAGACAAATGTCGTCCGCAAAGTCAAGGTCCTCCAGCACTGTGTTAAGGGTCCATTGTAATCCTCTGCGTTTGTCTGATGTTGCCTCCTTCATTAACCAGTCTACTGCCAAGATAAATAATGTTGGTGATAGTACACATCCCTGTTTCACTCCTGTTTGTACCCTAAAGCTGCTGGAGGTATGTTCTCCACAGATAACTTTGCACTGAAAACCCTCGTATAGGGCTTTGATTACATTCACTATTTTATGGGGGAGGCCATGCCATCTTAGGATTTTCCACAGTGCATCTCTGTTGACACTGTCAAAGGCTTTCTGAATATATGGAAGAAAAGACGGCCACGCGTGCCACTAACCACATCTCTTTATTCTGTGCCGACAGTTATTCGGGACAATAATTGTCTAACAGTGTATCTCCTAGGTACCTCTATTAATGGCACTAGTACCATATCTCCTAGGTACCTCTATTAATGGCACTAGTACCATATCTTCTAGGTACCTCTATTAATGGCACTAATACCATATCTCCTAGGTACGTCTATTAATGGCACTAATATCATATCTCCTAGGTACCTCTTTTAATGGCACTAATACCATATCTCCTCTCTCTCTCTGAACCTTAAGTGCCCAGGGCACATGGGGCTTCCGCAAGGGTTTTCCACAAATGCCTGTCTTTCGCCTTTTTTTCTGCTCTTGCCCAGGTGAGCCCTCTATTGCTCAACATCCTTTCTGTTGTTCTTCTCCATGTCTCTTTTGGTCTACCCTTACTTCTGCTCCCCTGTGGTGTCCATCTTAGTACTATTTTTGGCAGTGAGTTGTCAGTCATTCGGAGCACATGTCCCAACCATCGCCAGCGTCTTTCCTCAATAATTGTTGTCAGTGGTTTCATCTGCATTTCTGCCAATAAGATGTTATTTCTTATGGTGTTTGGCCAAAATATTTTTTTAATTCTACGTAAACATTTAGTCTGGAAAGAATTCAACTTGTTTTCTATGGTTTTGGTGATTTTCCAGCATTCACTTCCATAGAGTAGTACACTTAGAACATTACTCTTAAATATCCTGATTTTCATATTTATGCTTAGTTTATTTGATTTCCATATATTCTGTAGCATTGCAAAAGCCTGGTTTGCTCTAGTAAGTCTGCTGTTGATGTCCTCTGTGCTGTCTCCATTTTCTACTACTCTGCTGCCAAGGTATACAAATTCGTTGACCTCCTCCACTAACTTGTTATCTACTCTGAGTACATTTCTGTTGTTCACATTTTGCTTCATTAACTTTGTCTTTCCTACGTTGATCTTTAGTCCTATGTTGTTTGCATTCTGGGTTAACTTGTTTATTTTATCTTGCATATCTTTGTGACTGCTTGATAATAGACAAATGTCGTCCGCAAAGTCAAGGTCCTCCAGCACTGTGTTAAGGGTCCATTGTAATCCTCTGCGTTTGTCTGATGTTGCCTCCTTCATTAACCAGTCTACTGCCAAGATAAATAATGTTGGTGATAGTACACATCCCTGTTTCACTCCTGTTTGTACCCTAAAGCTGCTGGAGGTATGTTCTCCACAGATAACTTTGCACTGAA
This sequence comes from Achatina immaculata, assembly GCA_009760885.1. Lineage (NCBI taxonomy): Eukaryota > Metazoa > Mollusca > Gastropoda > Stylommatophora > Achatinidae > Lissachatina > Lissachatina immaculata. The sequence goes on from CM019711.1 coordinate 26,444,063, forward strand.
AACCCTCGTATAGGGCTTTGATTACATTCACTATTTTATGGGGGAGGCCATGCCATCTTAGGATTTTCCACAGTGCATCTCTGTTGACACTGTCAAAGGCTTTCTCAAAATCTATGAATAATGCATATGTTGTGCTATGCCACTCATATGCCTGTTCTAATATTTGTCTAAATACAAATATATGGTCTATGCATGATCTTCCTTTCCTAAATCCTGCCTGCTCTTTCCGAAGTTTTTCCTCAAGTGTTGGTACAATTCTGTTGATGATTATTCTGCAAAATACTTTCCTAGTGAGTGGCAGTAGGGTAATGCCTCTCCAGTTCCCGCAATCTCTGAGGTCACCCTTCTTTGGTAGTTTTACTATAAGACCAGTTTTCCACTCCTCTGGGGCTTTTTCTAAATCCCAAATTTGTTGTAATATCCGGCAAAGTTGTTTTGGTGTTTCTGTTTCTTCTGCTTTCAACATCTCAGCAGTCACTTCATCTTCACCTGGTGCCCTGTCTGATTTTAGCATCTTTATCGCCTCTTTTACTTCATTTATTGTTATTGGTCCTGTATTGATGTTTAGTTCCGCTTTTGCTTCAGGTATATCTATTGCTTGTGCTGCTTGTGTTCTGTTTAGTAGGGTGTTAAAGTGTTCCCTCCATCTTTCAATTTTTTCTCTTTCTCCACTGACCAGTTGTCCATTTTGTGTTCTTACTGCACTTTCACATCTTGTATTGAAGTTACCTGTCATCTGCTTTGTGATTTTATATATGGTTTTCATGTCATTTGTATATGCTGCTTTCTCTGCTGTTTCTGCTAAGTTGTCTTAATACTGACGTTTATCTTGACGGCATGATTCCTTCACTTCTTTGTCTTTTTGTGCATAATTACTTAAAACTCGTTCTTTAAGCCGTTGTGATTTGGTGTTCAGTAATTTTTTCTTGATTTCTTTTCTTTGCTCTATCTTTTCCCATGTGGTCTCACTTATCCATTCCTCTTTTCTCCTTTTCCGATATCCCAGCACCTCTTTTGCTGTTTCCTGTAGTGTTTTATTGAACTCTAATATGGACATTTCTGCTTCGTCTTGTAGGACACTGAAGCGGTTCTTAAGTATTATTGAGAATTCATTTCTTGTTTGCTGGTCTATCAGTTTTCTTGTATCAAAATGTATCTTCTGTGTTCTCCGATTCTGGCTTTCCTTAATTTTAGTTTTATTTTTGCTACCAGAAGGTTGTGATCACTTCCTATATCTGCTCCTTTCCTTGCTCGCACATCTTGTAGTGACCGTTTCCACTTGTTGTTTATTAGTATGTGATCAATTTGGTTTTCTGTGGTTTTATCTGGTGACCTCCAAGTCACCTTATGGATGTTTTTGTGTTGGAAAATTGTCCCTCCGATGGTCATCATGTTTTCTTCACAGAAACTGCACAGTCTTTCTCCATTTTCATTTATTTCTCCGATTCCTTCTCTTCCCATGATTCTTCTTCTATCTTCATTTCCTTCACCTACTTTTGCATTGAAGTCGCCCAAGATGAGTAGCATATCATGCTTGGGTATTGTTTCTACTGTGGCTTGGAGGCTGTTGTAAAAATCTTCTTTTAATTCCTCTTCAGCTGCTTCTGTTGGTGCATAACAAACTATAATAGACAGCTTCGTGAATCTTGAGTTGAACCGTGCATATAATAATCTCTCATTTATTGGGGTCCATTTCAGCAATGCTCTTGATGCTTCTTTTGTTATAATCAATGCTACTCCTCCTTCATGAAGATCTTCTTTACCTGACCATATTATTGTATCTTCTGTGTGCTGTGTTGTTAATTTCCTTCTGCCTTGTCCTGTCCATCTTGCTTCTTGTATTCCTAGTATGTCTAGTTTGTATCTGTGCATTTCCTTGATGGTTTGTGCTAGTTTTCCAGTCTGATTTAGTGTTCTTACATTCCAGCTGCCTATTTGCATCTTTTGTTTAGGTTCCAGGAGGTCTGCAGTCGGGCTGGGGACTTCCAGTGGCTGGCTTTCATCCACAACCTTCATGGGCTCAGTTTCCTGATACGCATTTCTCCTTCCACCTGCATTTGCTTTTTCCCTTGCTTCTGTTTCTGTAGCAGTCTGATAGTTTTTTACCAGATAGGGTTGCTGGCCCTATGCTGAACCCTCCTTAGTCGCCTTTTACGATCATGCATGGTAGGGTACAGTGGTCCTATTCTTTGCAGATCCCGGGTACCACACGGGGGACCATATCTCCTACGTACTTCTATTAATGGCACTAATACCATATCTTCTAGGTACCTCTATTAATGGCACTAATACCATATCTTCTAGGTACCTCTATTAATGGCACTAATACCATATCTTCTAGGTATCTCTAATGGCACTAATACCATATCTTCTAGGTACCTCTATTAATGGCACTAATACCATATCTCCTAGGTACCTCTATTAATGGCACTAATACCATATCTTCTAGGTACCTCTATTAATGCCACTAATACCATATCTCCTAGGTACCTCTATTAATGGCACTAATACCATATCTTCTAGGTACCTCTATTAATGGCACTAATACCATATCTTCTAGGTACCTCTATTAATGGCACTAATACCATATCTTCTAGGTATCTCTAATGGCACTAATAGCATATCTTCTAGGTACCTCCAATGACAGTAACACCATATCTTCTAGGTACCTCCAATGACAGTAACACCATATCTCCTATGTACCTCTAATGACACAAACACCATATCTTCTGGGTACTTCCAATGACAGTAACACCATATTTCCTATGTACCTCTAATGGCACTAACACTATATCTCCTATTACCTCCAATGACAGTAACACCATATCTCCTATGCACCTCTAATGACACTAACACCATATCTTCTGGGTACCTCCAATGACAGTAACATCATATTTCCTATGTACCTCTAATGGCACTAACACCATATCTCCTATGTACCTCTAATGACAGTAACACCATATCTCCTATGTACCTCTAATGACAGTAACACCATATCCTCTTGGTAACCTCTATAATATGACTGGACTAAGTTTCATACAGTGAAAATAGTTACCACGAAGTTTATGTGAAGTTTATAGGAAAAACAAGATACAAGTTTAACACCCTGTGAAAAATCTTGCTATACTTGGCAACTATCATTCATATTTACCTGGAGACATGTTGTGTTCTTCGTGGCGTAGTTTTACATATAGCGTAGAACATTTCAAAATTTATTAAAAACTTGAATATCTCGTGCTTTAGCCTCATAACAATAAGAAATCCTGAACTCTGCTTGTATCTTAACCATGTGCGTCGTATTCATTGTTAGAAATCTGCAAAATTATAACCTTCCTTGCTCCAAAAGACAGATTCAGCAACGTGCAAGACACCGCATCTCCAAACTTACATTCAGAATTTCTAGATAATTATTCTAATTTTAAACAGTGATATGTGACAGCCTTGGTAAAATTAGAGATGTGGACTATATTGGTTATAACAGCCATATTTGTGCGGTGGCATGAATAAACTCACTGTTGCAGTGACTGAAACATTACTTTCAGAAATAACTGTGTGAACTGAAGATAAATATGTGCAAAACACTGACATTTCTTCAACTGTTAAGCTCATTTATTGCTGGCTGTACATGATCATCAAGAGATTAAACTCATTTATTGCCAACTGGAAGATCATGGGTTCAATACCGGAACAAAAACAAAGCAACAACTCACAAGACCTCTGGGAGTCATGACCCAAAGGGGCCAACCCCCCTTAAAATGTCAGGAGTTTAATAAGGGCGAAACACTTGTCTTGGGGGGGGGGGTGCTTCCTCTGATGATCTGAAGGAGTTATGTTGTTGTTCCGCTCTCTACAGTAGAGAATTTCCTGTATATTGCTGGCTGTACAGGACCATCAAGAGATTAAACTCATTTATTGCTGGCTGTACAGAACCATCAAGTGATTGAACTCATTTATTGCTGGCTGTAAAGAACCATCAAATGATTGAACTCATTTATTGCTGGCTGTACATGACCACCAAGAGATGCTTTACTTTCAATTTTCGAGTTAGTTTACAATTACTGGTGGAGGTCTGTATGTATTGTTAAATTCATTTTTAATACTTTGCGTGTGTGTTTGTTTTGTAAGTCTCAACATCTTATACTTGTCCTTTTGTATGTTCGTCTGTGTGTGTTTTTTTAGTCCCAACATTTTATATGAGACCTTGTGTATGTGTGTCTATGTGTTGTGTGAGTCTCAACATCTTATACTTGACCTTGTGTCTGTGTGTTTTGTGAGTCCCAACATCTTATATTTGACCTTGTGTCTGTGTGTTTTGTGAGTCCCAACATCTTATATTTGACCTTGTGTCTGTGTGTTTTGTGAGTCCCAACATCTTATATTTGACCTTGTGTCTGTGGGTTTTGTGAGTCCCAACATCTTATATTTGACCCTGTGTCTGTGTGTTTTGTGAGTCCCAACATCTTATATTTGACCTTGTGTCTGTGTGTTTTGTGAGTCTCAACATCTTATATTTGACCTTGTGTCTGTGTGTTTTGTGAGACCCAACATCTATACTTGACCTTGTGTCTGTCTGTGTGTTTTATGAGTCCCAACATCTTAGCTATCAAGTGGAACACAACAGGCCAAAGAAAAAGAGGCAGACCGCGTGAAACTCTGAAGAGGACATTATTAAGAGAGGCCAAATTAACAGGCATAAAATCCTTTGATGAGGTTGAAAGACTCACCGAAGACAGGAAAAATTGGCGAACTACTTTGCGAGCCCTATGTGACGTTTAACGGCACGGGAAGGATATAAGAAAAGATAAGAACATCTTATATTTGACCTTGTGTCTGTCTGTCTGTGTATTTTGTGAGTCCCAACATCTTATATTTGACCTTGTGTCTGTGTATTCTGTGAGTCCCAGCATCTTATATTTGACCTTGTGTATGTGTGTTTTGTGAGTCTCAACATCTTATATTAGACCTTGTGTAAATGTATGTCTATGTGTTTTGTGAGTCTCAACATCTTATATTAGACCTTGTGTATGTGTGTCCAATGTGTTTTGTGAGTCTCAACATTTTATATTTGACCTCTGTGTGTGTGTTTGTGTGTGTGTTCTGTGAGTTCAACATGTTATATGTCAACTTTGTGTGTATGTGTTCTGCGAGTTCAACATGTTATATACTTCAACTTTGTGTGTGTGTTCTGTGAGTTCAACATGTTATACTTCAACTTTGTGTGTGTGTTCTGTGAGTTCAACATGTTATACTTTAACTTTGTGTGTGTGTTCTGTGAGTTCAACATGTTATACTTCAACTTTGTGTGTGTATGTGTTTTTGACTAAAGCATGCTATACTTGAACTCTGTGTGTATGTACAACATGTTAAACTTGAAATGTGTGTGTGTGTCTTGTGGATTCAACATTATTAATCTTCCACTGAGTGTTAAAATGGTTCAGTGTTATCATTACCTCCACTTATCTGACCCATGCTCTTTCTAGTATTCCGATTGTTGATCTTGAACTTCGAATAACAGTAAAACGTGTCGTGACTTGCTTTACTATCCATTACACAGAGATGTTTGTCTCTTCATAGTTGTCCTGTCTTCTTTTCTTGTTTCTGTTTTCTCCGGGCAGTCTGGCTTGCCTTTACCCATAAAAACCTCGCGTGTAGACGCCACTGATCTTGGTCAGTGCTGTTTTCTTTACGGTTAGAGATTGGGGGGGGGGGGGATGGAAGAGTGCGATTCGTATGATAAGATCAAATTTTGTCTACATCTGTCCATTACAAACGCTAGTACAATTTAGATCAGTGTATAACAATATCCTTTAAACATTAAATGGCAGGACAAGATCAGGAACGAGGAGGTCTGGGAAAGGGCAGGACAAGAACCTATGAACCTACAAGTCATGTCTAGGAAGTGGAGGTGGATTGGCCACACGAGGAAACACGACACCAGCAAGACAGGCACTGACATGGAATCCTCAAGGAAATAGAAAACGAGGAAGGCCTAGACTTACTTGGAGAAGAGAAATTATGACAGTGCTCAGAGACAAGTGATACACGTGGAAGGAAGCAGAGAATAATTCCAAGAACAGGGATGACTAGAGAGCCTTTATCCGTGGCCTATGCTCTCAAAGGAGTGAAAGGCGATGATGATGATGATGATGATGATGATGATGATGATATCCAAAGAAATGAAAGAGGTGATAAATTAATAGAATGTGCGGAAAACAACATGATGATAATTTGAAACACATGGTTCCAACAATACCCCAGATGGCTATGGACATAGGAATTAACAGATTAGAAAACACGGAATCAGATAAGACTACATCATGATCAACAAGAGATTTAGAAACTCATTAATATCTGTGAAAACGAGACCAGACGCAGATTGCAACACCGATCACGTGTTGCTAATAGGAAAATTAAGGGTCAGAATGACGAGGCTAAAAGCAAAGAGAAGAAAAGATAGATATAAGACATTTGAAAAGGGACCAAGACCTACAAGAATAGTACAGCATAATAATAAGGAACAGATAGTGCCATAGAAAAAATAGAGACAATCGATGAACAGTGGCGCATGCTCAAGGAATCTATCCAGCAAAAGACAAAAAGATATTAAAGGCAAAAAAGTGGCACGCAAAGTAGCCAATCAATCAATCAATCAATTAATCATTTGCGTATCCCTTGTGGAACTTTGCCTCACTAACAGCTCTCCTATAGGCCTCTCGGTTGTAAGCAAGATGCCCTGCTGATGATGCATCCATTATGTTGCTGTTTGGGTCTCTTGGTATATTTCCAGAAGGTAGTTTACCATTTATCATAAGTAGTATCATAAGTAGTTTACCATTATGCAAAGCAGCCATGGATGACAAACGAGATACTGCAAATGATGGACAGAAGAAGAATGCGTTAATGAGTAGATACAAACAGATGAACAACACAATCAGAAATGAAGTAACAAAGCTAAAGAAAAATTACTAAGCGAGAAATGCAAGGAAACGGCCATCGGCAAGAGAACAGTTGCGACATGTATAAGAACACTGAAGAACTGACAGGAAGAAGTAAACAACATAAGACAGGCTGTTTAAAGTCAAAGGAAGGAAGTATCATGGACAGAGGAGAAATACTCAGGAGACGGGAGGAATACATAAAAGAACTTTATTACAATGAAAGGGAATAGGTAAATATAGAAAGTAACAACCACGAACCATATAATATTAACTGCAGAAGCTGAAGACACTATACGCCATATTAAAAAAAACAAAGCATCGAGATCAGATAACATAACAGCAGAAGAAATAGAGGCAATAGGAGAGTCTGGAATAGAAATAATAACAAAACTGATCAATGACATTTGCAATAGTGGACATATTCCAGACGATTTTCTAATATCAATATTCATAGCCTTGTCCAAAAAAAAAAAAACCAGGAGCAATAGAGTGCGAAGATCACAGTACCATCAGTCTTATGTATCACATAACAAAAATTTTCCTTCGCATAATCATGAGGAGAATTAGGAGTAAGATAAGACCGGTAGGTAGGGCTCTTGTGTGTTGTAGATATACTCGACATCAGTCTAATTTGTTGTACATATAATCGACGTCAGTCTAGTTTATTGTATATATACTCTAAATGTCTAATTTTCTGTACGTACTCAAAACGAAAACGTACGTCTCTCCAGTCAGTCAATTTTGTGGACATGTACCAAAATCAGTTAGAAGAAGACGAAGCCATAGAAATGTGCATAGAAAAGAGGGAGCTTACTGGAGGAAAGAGATAAAGGAAATTTTGGAGGAAAACCAACCTGAAAAAAAAAAAATAGAAAATGCATGAAGAGGGAAAGGTGACAATGAGGAAAAATTATGAAAGTGTGCAGGAAGTGAATAACAGAAAAGGATTATCAGGAATAAGTTTGGCCTAGTGAACCATAAAAGCAAGTAACAGCAAGTCAGATATACAGTAAACTGAGCTAACTCTGCCTAGAGTGGAGACGTGATTCTCAGTTGTGTGGCTGACCTCAGTACAGCTCTAAGATTTACGAGGGCGGGAAACAAAGAGCACATAAAATTTCACGCCGACGCGAGTATGTGCCTGAGGATAATGGCCAGGGCCCTAGAATTTCATGACGATGTGACTAACGAGGAACAGAAAGAAACAAGATTGTCTTTTCTAGCACACCTGCCTCAGCATCACACTCAATATGGCTTCCAATATACCATTAATTTAGTTTGAATTCAAACTGTTCTTGAGTGATTCCAATCTTTTTTTTTTTTTTAAATTTCCAATACACACTGGAGTGAACTGGTCCACCATCTTTTCCACATATTTCGTTCAGCTTAGAATGCTGAAATCTATACATTTTACTGCTTTTGTTTTCATTTGAACTACAGCAATGAACATGCTGTCAAGTACTGACACAGCTGTCCTGTATTTATATATATATATATATATATATTCCGCTATCTGTTATTTTGTTTATTATTTATCCTTATCTATTACTTATATTCAGGAAAAATTGGCGACCTACTTTGCGAGCCATACGTGACGTTTAACGGCACGGGAAGGATATAAGATAAGATAAGATAAGATTACTTATATTGGAGGCACAATATTTCCACACAAAGAGATACATAAAACAACGTGGATATATCTAGATGATAGAACTAGATCATTTTTTTATTAGAAAGCAATACAGAACATCTCTGATAGATGTAGGTGCATATAGGGATGCAGATGTTTAACAGTGATCACAACCTGTGTATAGGGAAAATAAAACTAAAACTGAAAAGCCAACACAAATCAATACACAGAAAGATAAACAGCCACAGCCTACAAGAAGAGAATACTAACAGTAATTTCAATCAGGAACTTGCCAATCATTCCACAACACACAGTGAAATAGAGAAGAGACAGGTATAGATGAATTATGGAATTCTTACAGAACAGCCATAATCTAAGCAACAAAAGCAAGTGCTGGACTGAAAAAAAAAAACAAATAAAAAAGCATGGATATCAGAAAACGCATGGAAGTACATACATGAAAGACAAGCAACCAAATTAGACATTTTGAATGTAAAAACAGACCTTGGAAAAGATCTGGTGAAAACAAAATACAAAGAAATAGACAATAAAGTAAAAAGTTTAGCTAGAAGGGATAAAAGAGAATACATAGACAATATGGTGAAAGGGGAAGAGAAAACAGCAAAAACAGGAGACAGCAAAACTTTATATAACATACAAAAGAGGCTAACAGGTACTATTACAACTAAAGAAAGACCAATCCTTAGCAAAAGTGGAACCCTATTAACATCAAGTAAAGACAAAAAGCAAAGATGGGCTGAACACTTCCAAGAAATACTTAATCGACCACACTCAAAAGAATTGTTAAACATTGAAACCGACTTGTCACCCCCACAACTAAATGTCAACCTAGATGAAATTAAATTGCATGAAATTGAAACAGCAGTGAATTTAATGGCTAACAACAAAGCTGCAGGTGAAGATGAAATAACACCCGAAATGTTAAAACCTATCAATAGTGACAATATGAGACAACTACAGAGAATGTTTAACAAGATTTGGAAAGAAGAAAAGGTCTATTCTAAATGGAAAAAGGAATCATTGTTAAAATACCAAAAAGGCAACCTTGTTGATTGTAATAATTGGAGAGGAGTAACCTTATTATATGTTGTGCCAAAAGTATTTTGCAAGGTCATTTTGAATAGACTTAAAGATATAGTGGATACAGCAGTGAGAGAAGAACAAGCAGGATTTCGAAAAGGTAGAAGCTGTCTCGACTAGATCTTTACTCTAAGAATAATACTTGAAGAACATATTGAAGAGCAGTATTAGTGGCTTCATAGACATTTAATAGCATACACAGAGATTCATTGTGGAGAATTTTAAGTCTATATGGATTCATTCATTCATTTGTATGTCCCTTGTGGAACATTGCCTCCCTACTCCTGTAGGCCTCGGTTGTGAGCAATATGCCCTGCCGCTGATACATCCATTTGCAGATCATCAACGATGTCTTGCAGCCATCTTCGCCTTGGTCTTCCTCTCTTTCTTTTTCCCATTATGTACCCTTCCAATACGATTTTCTCTAGATTATCATGACGTTTAATGTGTCCAAAATATTTAAGTTTTCTCTGTTTCTCTTTACTAGCCAGCCTTCTTCACTATTAAATTCTTGTAGTATGGATATATTTGTCTATATGGAATACCATCTAAAATTGTCAACATCATTAAGGACTTATACAATGGATATGTTTGTGCAGTCAAAACAGAAGAATGGATGAGTGAATGGTTCCAGATTGAAACAGGTTTGAAACAAGGATGTGTACTGACTCTTTTGCTTTTTGGAATTACAATAGCCTTCATAATGAAAAAATGCTGCACAGGTAACACTGGTATTAACTGGGTACATGGGACCCAACTAGAAGATCTTGATTTTGCTGATGACATAACTCTTATCAGTAACAATGTGAATTCCATGCAAGAAAAAACAGATAGTCTGTCTTCATTGGCTAGCAAAATAGGACTTGAAATTAACAAGGACAAAACAAAAATAATGAAAATTCCCATTAATCAAAATGGAAAAATTCACATAGAAGGGAGAGATATTGAAGAAGTCAATCAATTTGCATACCTTGGCAGCTACATAGACCAGAATGGTGACTCCAGAAAGGAAGTTAGAATTAGAATTGTAAAAGCAGCATCGATCTTCAAGAATCTTGAGAACATATAGCATTCAAAAGTTATAAGCACAAAAACCAAGTTAAGACTATTCAATTCAAATGTAATATCCACCCTCATTTATGCAAGTGAAAGCTGGAAAACAACTAAAGAAACAGACAAGAAATTAGACTCTTTTGAAAACAAATGCCTAAGGAAAATACTCGGCATTAAGTGGAACGAATTCAAGAACAATAAGACAGATGACTGAACAACTAGTCTTATGGGTAATCAGGAAAAGGAGATGGACATATGTTGTTCACTTGATGAGAAGAAATGATCAGAGAATCCTAAAACAAGCTATCAAGTGGAACACAACAGGCCGAAGAAAAAGAGGCAGACCACGTGAAACTCTGAAGAGGACATTGTTAAGAGAGGCCAAATTAACAGGCATAAAATCCTTTGATGAGGTTGAAAGACTCGCCGAAGACAGGAAAAATTGGCGAACTACTTTGTGAGCCCTATGTGACGTTTAACGGCACGGGAAGGATATAAGATATAAGATGACCTATTACTAACATTTCTACATGTTTATCATCTAAATCTGTAGTTTTTTTTTTCATTTTGTTATTATTCTCATGGACTTTTTCACTTCTGATTTTGTAACTGTCATACCTTTCTAATTATCTATGGTAGATGTTTCTACTGTATCCTTCCGCTCTCAAAAATTCAAGTAAATATTTTTAAAAATCTTTTCATTCACATGAGAACAATTTAGATATAAATAAATGAATGGAATATATCATGAAATAAATGTGTGACTCTCTTCGTGTACGTATGTAACTTTTTCTGATCGTGTTTTGGACCCCACTAGTACATCTTTGTTCACGTTCTCTGCTTGTAAACTCAAACTTTGGTGTTCGCTGCTTCGACTGAAAGTTCTGTCATCCCATGTTCTCATTCATGTTCCCATTGTCACAGCCAATACCAGTCCTCCGTAGCTAAATCGCTAAAGTCGCAGTTCAAAGTGCAGTGCCAACTGGAAGATCATGAGTTCAATCCCGGGACAAAAAAAAAAAAACAACAAAAAACTCACAAGACCTCTGGTAGTCATGACCCAGAGGGGCCCACCCCCCTTAAAGTGTCAGGAGTTTAATAGGGTCGAAACACTTGTCTGATGATCTGAAGGAGTTGTTCCGCTCTCTGCAGTAGATAGTTTCCTGTATGCATATTAGTTTCTAGACATTTAATATTCAGTGTATGCTATAACTGGGCTGTTCCACGGATCATCCCTTATTTAAACCCGCATTTTAGCTCCTAAGCTGCTATCTTGTTCCATTTCTTTTCTGCAATAAGCTGTGTAAAAGCGACTAATGTTTGTTAACTGATGACTGTGAACTTGTTTTAACATTCTAAATTCTACCAAATATTAATTAACTCCAGCATAATAAAATGTGAAACGTTCACTTAAATTTTTCAGAAATTGTTACATAGTCTACATTTTTCCCCATTTTCTTATTAGCCGGAAATGGATTTTTTCCAAGTTAAATCATCACTAAACATTACAGGTCTCATGCACACAAGTTAAATCATCACTAAACATTACAGGTCTCATGGTGCATCAAATGGCCTTCTCCCCCGGTCACATTGACCACTGTGGTAAACTTAGGACCAGTCTTTACCTTGCTGTACAAACAAAAGGTCTTCCCCTCTTATGGAAAAGGCCAATGATAAAGAAAACCAGTCCCACAGTTCCAGCATAAGGAATGGCCTTGCCTCCTCCCTGTAGCAAAGGCAGGGAAGAATACTTCACAACAGAAATGAGATGTTCACTAAATGTAACAAGAACACAACAAATCAGAAATTACAAAAGCTTGCTTAACGTTAGTGTTACACTGCATTCAGAAATAACAAATCAAATGTTTGAATACTTAACACGGCTACCAACAGACGGCTTACAACAGAAAACATTTACGCTAAGAATTGTAGGAAGCAGAGGTCACGCAAGAGGTCTTATCTTATATCTTATATCCTTCCCGTGCCGTTAAACGTCACATAGGGCTATCAAAGGTAGTTCGCCAATTTTTCCTGTCTTCGGCGAGTCTTTCAACCTCATCAAGGGATTTTATGCCTGTTAATTTGGCCTCACTTAACAATGTCCTCTTCAGTGTTTCACACGGTCTGTCTCTTTTTCTTTGGCCTGTTGTGTTCCACTTGATAGCTTGTTTTGGGATTCTCTGATCATTTCTTCTCATCACATGACCACCATATGTCCATCTTCTTTTCCTGATCAAAAGCTGGAAGCAAGAGTTGGAAGGAGGAAAATACGGCAAACTTAAATATCCCATTATATGAGGCAAATCGTCTAGCCCTATCAAGACGATTATTTGTCCCTTTGCAATGAAAAGTATATGTTGAAGGAGACAAGACTAGACAAGAATAATTCCTACCCTGACTGCTGGTTCTCTGCCCTTGCTTTGGAGCAGAAACTGAAGTGTTCTTCATGTTGACCATTTATTTGCTACAATTTACAAAGTGGCATGTTATGTCACGTGACGTGTCCTTGTCAGAACGTTGTCCTTCTCACTGTCTCCCTGAATGCTATGGGGTCTTGAGCAAGTTGACGAACGCAATGACTGACATGTTCAGGTGTCCGAGTCCACCTGCGGCAAGGTCGCCCTTTTCCTTTTTGAAGGGCACTGTGCCCTCTGCTGTCAACCTCTCCAAACCGTCGTGTATCTCATCATTCTAACTTAGACGGTGTTTACAAGCCACTTTTCTACGGTACATAATCCCGTCAGTATCCCTTTATTTGATTTTCTTTTTAAGTGCCTTTCATTTCATTTCAAACGCTGTTATTCTCTTTTCTAGTGATGTGTTAAGTGTCCATGTTTCGCATCCGTACGCTGCCACCGAGAATATGTAAGCTCTTAGTAAACATGGCTTTGTTTTCTTGTTGGTGTGGCACCTTGCCACATATTCTTCATTTTCACTAGTTTCTGTGGTACAACTCCTAGTCTCCTTTTAACTTCCATTATGCATAAACTAGGAAAAAAGTAGGAACAGCTTTATTACTTAACGTTTACAATGATGGGACGTTTCGGCGCTAGCCTTCTTCATACAAACACAAACAAGACAAAGAATCAGACAGAGGAGACAAAGTATAGATTCACATGAATTCTATGAAGAATTTGTATGAAGAAGGCTAGCTCCGTCACATCGTAGTAAACGTTAAGTAATAAAGCTGCTCATACTTTTTTCCTTGTTTGTACATTTTGGTATCACAGCTTTACTGCAGTGCTTCGTGTATACTTATACACTAATTATTTACTTCCCACTGTGCAGTCACTATTAGTGGTGATGATTTTTTGAAACCAGGTATTCGAATTTATTTACGTTTCCCACCTCTTCATGGTTCACTTTAATTTTAGGTTGGCTTCTCAGTTTATCAGTTATCACTACTTTTTTATGTGTTTAAAAAGAGGTTCTGACCTTCACCGTGGTCTTTGGTTGCGAGAATTAACGTTTGAGCTGCTTGATAGAATAGTATCATGGGCGTATCTGATTTCTGGAATCTAGTGGTCCCCGAGAGTCAAACTTAGCTGCTTCCTGTTCCTCTCTTACATCCCCTCCCCGCGATGTTTTCAGTGTAGATGTTAAACAAGTATGGAGTAAGTAACAAGGCTTGAATTTTTTTTAAAATACTCTACTTTGGGGCACACCCTCCCCCCCCCCCCACTAGGCGCGTCAGTCACTCCTCTTTCCTCCCTTTCCCGGTTGTCTAGTCTTTTTTTCCTGCCTCATCATCTTCCTTTACTAACCCTTCCCCACCCACCCTGTTTTAACTATATTTTAAAAATACATAGCACTTTGAATTGGGAGGGAAGGGAAGTAATGAGACCGAATGAACTATTTTGAAAAGGTCACTAGAGACGCGTAATCAGAATGTGACAATCACTGAACTAAGTAATCAAAATGTGACAGACATTAAACAATGAATTAGAACACCGATAATCTTGCCCTACACACACTTCTTTCTGTAACAAGACAAGCCCTGACAGATGACACCTTCCTATTAATTAGTATAAACTGCGACCATGTGTAACAAAATGCATCTTAAGTCGGTAAAATTGCTTTCAGTAAAACTGTAGAGAAGAGAAAGCTGGTACCGACATGAACGTATCAGTTTTACGACAACGATACTTTCTGAAACTCTTGCTTTCTTTACCTGTCCTTCCCAGCTTTACAAGTGTAAAAATTATAGGAAATTAAATGCTTTCAACCTGAACTTGAATGTGCTTATCCATTCTGAAATGTTTGACTCTTAGGATTATAACTGAAAAAAAGAGCAATTTCAGTATTGGACTGCGTGGTCAATGCTTTTCGCTGGTCGAATATATCAACGGCCGTGTTTTAAAGTGATTGAAAGTGAACACTAACCCATACATAAACTATTGTAAGCATTGTAAACTATTGTTATTAGGTGTTTGGAAGTTTCTTGTCTTATCTTAGCTTGTATTTTTGTACTAAATCAAGTGTGTGGGAAGAATGAAAGATGGAGTGATGAAGGGCAGAATGTAAGACGGGCCTGCGTGCCCAATTCTTTACCCTTGAAAAATAAAGATTATTCATTCATTCATTTCCTAAATCAGTTGCAAGGGCGACTTAAGACTTGGACAGTATGTGGCGAAAACATCAGAGTTCCTGGTTTGTTCGCCAGTGTAGACGAAAAGTGGGAGCCTACTTGGAGGTAGACTGTAAACCCGTTACTGTAAACTCGGTCAGATAAACTGTCATATCACACTGGATAACCGACATTTTTTTCTGATTCAGACAAAAGGTCATTTTGCTTGTTTGCAGTATCGATACTGTCACAGCCCCAAAGGGTACTGTTAATGAACAGTCCGAGTATTGACTTGGACGAATTAGCAGCAGTTCCTGCCTGTAGCTGAAAGCACACTCATTGTGCACCAGATTGAAAACCCAGATACACTTTTTTTTTAAACTTTTATTTCTGGTGGCGTTTTACTATTTTCTAACTAATGTCCGGACAAGTGCGTTCACTTGGTCACAGCTTGAATAAGACCCTTAATTTATCAGCGAGTCTTCTGTATTTCTGAACTTGAACAGGTATACAAGGTGTGTTTGTGAGCCATGCCTGCGTAGTGGTGAGAGAGAGAGAGAGAGAGAGAGAAAGAGAGAGAGAGAGAGAGAGAGAGGGAGTGTGGTTGAAGTCAAATGAAGGGTGATATTATGGCTCTACTTGTTGTATCAGTCATTGTTCTGTACTGTCAGACCTCCAGTGTTGATAAGCCTCTCCACACACACACACACGCGTATGCGCGCGCACGCACACACACACACACACACACACACACACACGGACTCTAAAGCTCAGCGCTGTACCACGATCTCTGTGTAAATCATCTATGCTCAAAAACGTGCACAACCCTGAGAAAATTTGATATGTCATTTGCTGAGCAAACCTACAAAATGCTCACTAAGTTTAAATGAGCGAGAAACCTTGGTGACGACACGCTCTAGTAGCTACATCTGCTGACTTTATTGACTTTCATACTACAATTAATGGGCCTTTCAGCACTCTATACTTAGTCACTTCAGTATTCCACAGTGCGCCAATACTGGCAATATTTGAAGACAGTACAACATAATATTTAAACAGCAGAGGGAAGCTCAACTACTTTATTCTATAAAATAGGTTTAGCTCAAGATCAATGGCAGTCTGTTGCATTCTTTGTTTTTTTTTTTTTCCTACATCTGCATGCTTAGACTGAACATTTCAGTCATATCATGGACGGAGCTGGATCTTCTTCAAACTCCTTGGAACCCTCTGGCGAGCTGGTGTTCTCTGCCGCCGATGCGTGAAGATATTGAAGCATAACATCATGTCGGCTTGGGAGCTGGAGATATTGAAACATAACATCATGTCGGCTTGGGAGCTGGAGATATGGAAACATAACATCATGTCGGCTTGGGAGCTGGAGATATTGAAACATAACATCATGTCGCCTTGGGAGCTGGTTACAAAAGCTTTTTTTTCAGTCCCTGAGTGCGGCTAAAAAGCAGGGGATGTGAAATACTTCTTTAGCAGACTCCACCATCATGGTGACTATGACGATCCCTGCCCTGTTAGCCAGGCTAAGCATATTACTGAGGGTACCAACGGACAGCTGGGACATGGTCTTGGTGGGCTAAGGGTCACTAACTCTGACGCCAGCATATCACCCATGGGCGACTGCTGACTGCCAAAACGAACAGTGTCTCTTCCCCCCATGGGGCTAAGTCTGTTATGTCTGGTATATGGACCAGATCCACCTAGACATGTCCTGCTGACGATCTTATCCACTCTGTCTTTTTCAAGGTATGATATCTTAATGCAAATTTTTATTTTCTCTATCAGTTCAATCATATTTACCGAAAACGAACTCACCTCAAAAAGCCGGATGACCTTAGCCAAACTGATCGTCCCCTCCCTTAGTGTTAGCAGAACGTTAAATGCAGAAAAATCGTCTGGAAAATCGTCGGTCAGATAACCAGGGGCAAATCCCTCCTCGTCTCCAAAGGAGTCTGTTTTACTGAGTCGTCTCTCCTGTCTCATGAACTCTTTATTAGCAGCTGTCTCAAACTTGGCGTCTGCTATCAAGCTTTTCTTGCGCCATCCTCCGTGCTACAAGAAAGTTTGTATCATATCAGTGAGTAATGTTACAAGAATAATTACATTTGTGTCAATAAATGGAACATACGAACAGTTCTAAGATAATCAAAACTTCACAACAGAATGGTTCTTTAAAAAGAAGTAGATTAGCAAAATTATAGATGTGATCTGTGGAATAACAAAACTGTAGGTGGGGTATGTGAAATAACAAAGTTGTAGGCTGGATCTTTGAAACAACAAAGTTGTAAGCGGGATCTGTGAAGCAACAAAGTTATTGTGAAAGAGCAAAGTTGTAGGCGGGGTCTGTGAAACAACAGTTATTATGAAATAATAAAGTTGTAGGCGGGGTCTGTGAAATAATAAAGTTGTAGGAGGAGTCTGTCAAATAATAAAGTTGTAGGTGGGGTCTGTGAAATAATAAAGTTGTAGGCAGGGTCTGTGAAATAACAAAGTTGTAGGCGGGGTCTGTGAAATAATAAAGTTGTAGGCGGGGTCTGTGAAATAATAAAGTTGTAGGAGGAGGTCTGTGAAATAACAAAATTGTAGGCGGGGTCTGTGAAATAATAAAGTTGTAGGCGGGGTCTGTGAAATAATAACGTTGTAGGAGGGGTCTGTGAAATAATAAAGTTGTAGGCGGGGTCTGTGAAATAATAAGGTTGTAGGAGGGGTCTGTGAAATAACAAAGTTGTAGGCGGGGTCTGTGAAATAATAAAGTTTGTAGGCGGGGTCTGTGAAATAATAAAGTTGTAGGAGGAGTCTGTGAAATAACAAAATTGTAGGGGGGTCTGTGAAATAATAAAGTTGTAGGAGGGGGTCTGTGAAATAACAAAGTTGTAGGAGCGGTATGTGAAATAACAAAGTTGTAGGCGGGGTCTGTGAAATAATAAAGTTGTAGGAGGGGTCTGTGAAAAAACAAAGTTGTAGGAGGGGTCTGTGAAATAATAAAGTTGTAGGAGGGGTCTGTGAAATAATAAAGTTGTAGGAGGAGTCTGTGAAATAACAAAGTTTTAGGGGGGTCTGTGAAATAACAAAGTTGTGGGCAGGGTATGTGAAACAACAAAGTTGTAGGCGGGGCCTGTGAAGTAACATAGTTGTGGGAGGGGTCTGTGAAACAACAATGTTATTTCACAAACAACACAGTTGTAGGCGGGGTCTGTGAAATAATAAAGTTGTAGGCGGGGTCTGTGAAATAATAACGTTGTAGGAGGGGTCTGTGAAATAATAAAGTTGTAGGCGGGGTCTGTGAAATAATAAGGTTGTAGGAGGGGTCTGTGAAATAATAAGGTTGTAGGAGGGGTCTGTGAAATAACAAAGTTGTAGGCGGGGTCTGTGAAATAATAAAGTTGTAGGAGGAGTCTGTGAAATAACAAAATTGTAGGGGGGTCTGTGAAATAATAAAGTTGTAGGAGGGGGTCTGTGAAATAACAAAGTTGTAGGAGCGGTATGTGAAATAACAAAGTTGTAGGCGGGGTCTGTGAAATAATAAAGTTGTAGGAGGGGTCTGTGAAAAAACAAAGTTGTAGGAGGGGTCTGTGAAATAATAAAGTTGTAGGAGGGGTCTGTGAAATAATAAAGTTGTAGGAGGAGTCTGTGAAATAACAAAGTTTTAGGGGGGTCTGTGAAATAACAAAGTTGTGGGCAGGGTATGTGAAACAACAAAGTTGTAGGCGGGGCCTGTGAAGTAACATAGTTGTGGGAGGGGTCTGTGAAACAACAATGTTATTTCACAAACAACACAGTTTTAGGCGGGGTCTGTGAAATAAAAAAGTTGTAGGAGGGGGTCTGTGAAATAACAAAGTTGTAGGAGGGGTCTGTGAAATAATAAAGTTGTAGGAGGGGTCTGTGAAATAATAAAGTTGTAGGAGGGGTCTGTGAAAAAACAAAGTTGTAGGAGGGGTCTGTGAAATAATAAAGTTGTAGGAGGGGTCTGTGAAATAATAAAGTTGTAGGAGGAGTCTGTGAAATAACAAAGTTTTAGGGGGGTCTGTGAAATAACAAAGTTGTAGGCGGGGGCCTGTGAAGTAACATAGTTGTGGGAGGGGTCTGTGAAACAACAATGTTATTTCACAAACAACACAGTTTTAGGCGGGGTCTGTGAAATAAAAAAGTTGTAGGCAGGATATGAGGAAAATAGCGGACTGTTTATCAAAAAGTCTAGATAATGGTTTCTATGTAATTTACTTGACTAAAAGTTAGCTAATTTATGTGACTAAAACTTAGCTAATTTATTTGGCTAAAGGTTAGCCAAGGAATTACGAGTTTCAGTTGTATCCTGCGAAAGAAAGAAAAAATTATGCTAACTCCGCCCCAGTAAAATCCCCCAAGTATGCTTAGTTCTTTGTACAGATTCTGACGCCCTACAGTTAGCAGCCTGTACTTGTGTTTAGTTCAGTCTTATTATTATTTTGTCCAGCGATGGACAGCGTTGGCGATCATGTTTCTCCATCTTGTGCAGTCCAAAGTTTTTTTCCATTACTTCAGATGCTTTTCTTTTTTCCCTGGCACTTGATCCATCCACTGAGATTCTCTTCTCTTGGCCTTTCTCTCTTCTTTTTTCCGTGGTATTTTCCGTCAGACTTTTATCTTTTCGTGTCGTGTCCAAGAAATTTTGTCTTCATTTTAGGTAGTTTTCTTTTCTCTTAAATCTATTTGAGGACTTCTACGTTTGTTTTTCTGCCTGTCCATACAGTTGGAAAAACCAAAAGATTTAAAAACAAACAAACAAAAGCATCCTGCTATTCAACAAGTCATTTTATCTTACATCCTTCCCGTGCCGTTAAACCTCACACAGGGCTCACAAGGTGGTTCGCCAATTTTTCCTCTTTTCGGTGAGCTTTTCAACTTCATCAAGGGATTTTATGCCCATTAATCTGCCCTCTCTTAACAATGTTCTCTTTAGTTTCACGTGGTCTGTCTCTTTTTCTTCGGCCTCTTGTGTTCAACTTGATATTATGTTTTAGGATTCTCTGATCGTTTCTTCTCATCACATGACCAAAGTCCATCTTCTTTTCCTGATCACCCATGAGACTGGTTGTTGTTCAGTCATCTGTCTTACCTTTGCATTGTTCTTGAATTCGTTCCACTTTATACAGAGTATTTTCCTAAGGCATTTGTTTTCAAAAGAGCAAAATGTACTGTTTATTTCTTTAGTTTTCCAGCTTTCACGTGCATACATGAGAGTGGACATTACATTTGAATTGAATAATCTTAGAGTCACAGAACAGTTTTTAAATACTGTACTTGGAGTACATCAGTTAACAACATTTAATGCGCCACTGACTTGTACAAAATTACGGTGACAGAAATCAGACAATGTTATGTAAATTTACAAACACTTTAGTACTTTATACATTTAATAAAAACCTGAACTTCAAAAAGATAAGTCTGAGAACAAAAGACGTAGCTTTCTTATTGAACTAAACAACAAGCAACAGTTAAAAGCATAAATCCAACGCGCTCACTAAAATCCCACATTGACACCAGTCAGAAACAGCGGAGCCCTAATGTGCTTACTATACGTGGACCTGCTACAATGTCTGCTGGTTATCTTACTGTACGTGGACCTGCTACAGTGTCTGCTGGTTATCTTACTGTACGTGCACCTGCTACAATGTCTGCTGGTTATCTTACTGTACGTGGACCTGCTACAATGTCTGCTGGTTATCTTACTGTACGTGCACCTGCTACAATGTCTGCTGGTTATCTTACTGTACGTGGACCTGCTACAATGTCTGCTGATTATCTTACTGTACGTGGACCTGCTACAATGTCTGCTGGTTATCTTACTGTACGTGGACCTGCTACAATGTCTGCTGGTTATCTTACTGTACGTGGACCTGCTACAATGTCTGCTGATTATCTTACTGTACGTGGACCTGCTACAATGTCTGCTGATTATCTTACTGTACGTGGACCTGCTACAATGTCTGCTGATTATCTTACTGTACGTGGACCTGCTACAATGTCTGCTGGTTATCTTACACTGAGAAATGAGTTCTTCCCGTGCTTAAGAATGTCAAATGTCGCATCTTCTCTTGACCTATAACTACAACATCAGCTGCATATGACATACTGAGCTGCAGTACTGACAACCAAGAATAATAAATGAAACTACGGGGCATAGTTATCAAAGAAAGTGAACAAAACAGAGAAACACTGTGAAAAAGGAGGAAATAAACAGACCAAACTTGATATAAGCATCCAGTAGGAAGACACTACCCAAGGCAGTTTAAAATAAATAGATCAAACTTGGTATAAGCATCCAGTAGGAAGACACTACACAAGATAGTTTAAAATAAATAGTTCAAACTTGATATAAACATCCAGTGGAAAGACACTACCAAAGGCAGTTTAAACAAATAGATCAAACTTGATATAAGCATCGAAATAGGAAGACACTACCCAAGACAGTTTAAAATAAATAGATCAAACTTGATATAAGCATCGAAATAGGAAGACACTACCCAAGACAGTTTAAAATAAATAGATCAAACTTGATATAAACATCGCGGAAAAAAGGCACTACCGAAGGCAGTTTAAAGTAAAAAGATCAAACTTGATTTAAGCATCAGATGCCAAGCAGAGAAGAAGAAGAAGAAGAAGAAGAAGAAGCTGGCCCAAAACGCTGTCAAAAAATGAGAAATAAAATTCCATGTAATCTTTCTCTGCCTCTGAAATTAAAATAAAAACTTCGATGTAATCTTTCTCTCCTGCTGAAATTTTAAAAATCTCCAGTACAATCTTTCTTGTCACTGAAGCACTAACATTAAATACTAACATTAAATTAACAACATTCCATATTATCTTTCTCTGTCACTAAAACAAACCACTTTATGTACACTCTTTCTGTGTGTGTGTTTCTCTCTCTCTCTCTCTCTCTCTCTCTCTCTCTGAAGATAATAATTTAAAAAACATTCCGGGTAGTCTTTCTCTGTCACTGAAATTTAAAAAGAAAAACATTCTATGTTATCTTTCTCTGTCGCTGAAAGACAAGAAACATTCCGTATAATCTTTCTCTGTCAATGAAAAAAAAACGTTCTGTGTAAACTTTCTTCATCACTGAAAAAAAAAACAAACCGTTATATGTAATTTTTCTCTGTCACTGACAAAAAAACTTTCGGTGTAATCTTTCTCTGTCGCTGAAAGACAAGAAACATTCTGTGTAATCTTTCTCCATCACTGAAAAAAAGCCGTTCTATGTAATCATTCTCTGTCGCTGAAAGACAAGAAACATTCTGTGTAATCTTTCTACGTCACTAAAAAAGAAAAATCCGTTCCGTGTAATCTTTCTCCGTCATTGAAAAAAAAAAACAACTGTTCTGTGTAATCTTTCTCCGTCACAAAAAAAAAAGCAAACTTTCCATGTAATCGTTTTACTGAAATAAAAACCCATAAAATTCTGCGTAATCTTGCTCTTTCGCCGAAATAAAAGAAAAATTCTGTTTCACCTTTCTTTGTCACTAATTTTTTTTAAAAAATACAACACAAAACTGAAATGGAATTTGAATCAGTACACAGATGATTGGAATCCGCAGATACAGATTCTGAGAAGAATGTTCACAACACCTTGAGCAATTAAGACGATTAATCGTATATATATATATATACACACACACACACACAAGATGTGTCAGGTAAGTAATGAGACTTATTTTATTCAGTCAATCAGCAGGGCCGGGGGGGGGGGGGGGGGGCAGATTCTACAGGCCTGAATGTTAGTGAGGGATGTTAGGTCGATATCTCGTCATTTGGTTCGGAGTTTTTACAGGGTGCGGATCGCTTGAGAAGTGGACAGCTGTTTAAACGTTGCGTAACGGTCAAAATGCGACACGCGATAAAGTTTTGTGTTAAACTTGAAAAATCCTTGACCGAGACGCTTGCTATGATGCAGAAAGCCTACGTGAAGGATGCTTTATCGGAAGCACAAGTGTTTCGGTGACACAAGACATTCAACGGAGGAAGAGAGAGCGTCGAGGATGAACAACGCACAGGGCGCCCTTAACGTCTCACACTTCCGACAATGATGATAAGCTGAAAACGGTTTTGGACTTTTTTTTAGTCTAAAGGTGTTTCCATAAAGAGTTCGTACCACCCGGACAAATGATCAACGCAGCATTTTACGTGGAACTGCTTAAACGGTTAAAGAAAAGAATCGCGTGCGTCCGCCAGGAGATCGCCAACACCTGATTTCTTCACCACAACAATGTGTCACTGCTAGTGAGAGAGTTTCTGGCGAAACAACTCGTGGCAACGCTATGCCAGCCTCCCTACAGTCCGGACTTGCCCCGGCTGACTTCTTTTTGTTTCCCCGGCTCAAATCAAGCTTGAAAGGCCACCATTTTGGGACTGTTGATGACGTGCAAGCAGACGTGAAAAGTGCTTTGAAGAAGATCCCTGTTCAAGACTTCCAGACAAGCTACAGCACGTGGCATAACCGCTAGCAACGGTGTATTGATGCTCAAGGATGTTATTTCGAAGAATTTTAAGTATATGTAAGTATATTTTTAATAAATTGAATGTTATGGAATCAGTCTCATTACTTACCGGACACACCTTTTGTTTGTATGTTTGTGTGTGTGTAACACTAGTATAAGTTATGTCAGTATAAAGGATATATTACGTCATCTCACTCACAATAAACACCCCAGTCAGTCAGTCAGTTCCATGACCTTTTCGGATCTTTGCCTCCCTAACAGCTCTCCTGCAGGCCTCTCGGTTGTAAGCAAGATGCCCTGCTGCTGATGCATCCATTCGCAGATTGTCAACTATGTCTTGCAGCCATCTTCACCTTGATATTCCTCTCTTTCCTTTTTCCATTATGTACCTTCTAAGACTGTCTTCTCTAAATTCTCATTATGTTTAATATGTCCAAAAAATTTAAATATCTCAGTATGACCCGCCAAAGAAATCTAAATAATGAAAACAACAACACAATGACTGACGCTGGTGTCAATGAATAAGAAAATATGTAATACAGAAAGAAAGCATTCAAGTAGGAGACGATGAACTACAGAGACGAAGATTCGAACACTCAGGAAATAGAGACGCACAGAAAAGTCTTCCGGCCGGGATTTCGTGAGAACTGTATCTTAGAAACAATCTAATGACGTTATTTAAGGGAAAGTTGGAAAAAAAAAACATACTATTTATACTGGTTTGCAACAGACCAGTTGAACACTGCGCTATCTTGCCATTTTCGTATTATTCCGATATCCATATCTTAATCCTCCCTCCTGATAAACTCTGTTATGTACCATCCTGAAATTCTTGTGTACTCAGTTCTTATATGTTGAATGCTCTGTTGTATATTATGACGTATTTTACTGATTCTGTTTCCTTATTTCTTTTTATCTTTACTATGGATTCTTAATTACTTCCTGTTATTTTTTCTATTTCCTTATTTGTTTTTATCTGTACTATGGATTCTTAATTACTTCCTGTTTTTTTTTTTTTTTTGTTTTATTTCCTCATTTATTTTTATCTTTACTATGGATTCTTAACTACTTCCTGTTTTTTGTTTTATTTCCTTATTTGTTTTTATCTGTACTTATATCTTATATCCTTCCCGTGCCGTTAGACGTCACATAGGGCTCGCAAAGTAGTTCGCCAATTTTTCCTGTCTTCGGCGAGTCTTTCAACCTCATCAAAGGATTTTATGCCTGTTAACTTGGCCTCTCTTAATAATGTTCTCTTCAGAGTTTCACGCGGTCTGCCCCTTTTTCTTCGGCCTGTTGTGTTCCACTTGATAGCTTGTTTTGGGATTCTCTGCTCATTTCTTCTCATCAAGTGGCCAACATATGTCCATCTCCTTTTCCTGATCACCCGTGAGACTGGTTGTTGTTCAGTCATCTGTCTTATCTCTGCATTGTTCTTGAATTCATTCCACTTGATGCCGAGTATTTTCCTTAGGCATTTATTTTCAAAAGAGTCTAATTTCTTTTCTATTTCTTTAGTTGTTTTCCAGCTTTCGCATGCATAAATGAGGGTGGATATTACATTTGAATTGAATAGTCTTAACTTGGTTTTTGTGCTTATAACTTTTGAATTCCATATGTTCTCAAGATTCTTGAAGATTGATGCTGCTTTTGCAATTCTGATCCTAACTTCCTTTCTAGTGTCACCATCCTGGTCTATGTAGCTGCCAAGGTATGCAAATTGATTGACTTCTTCAATATCTGTCCCTTCTATGTGTATTTTTCCATTTTGATTGATGGGAATTTTCATTATTTTTGTTTTGTCCTTGTTAATTTCAAGTCCTATTTTGCTAGCCAGTGAAGATAGGCTATCTGTTTTTTCTTGCATGGAATTCACATTATTACTGATAAGAGTTATGTCATCAGCAAAATCAAGATCTTCTAGTTGGGTCCCATGTACCCAGTCAATACCTGTGTTACCTGTGCAGCATTTTTTCATTATGAAGTCTATTGTAATCCCAAAAAGTAAAGGAGACAGTATACATCCTTGTTTCACGCCTGTTTCAATCTGGAACCATTCACTCATCCCTTCTTCTGTCTTGACTGCACAACCATATCCATTGTATAAGTCCTTAATGATGTTGACAATTTTAGATGGTATTCCATATAGACATAAAATTCTCCATAATGAATCTCTGTGTATGCTATCAAATGCCTTCTTAAAATCTATGAAATTCAGTATTAATGGTTTCTGCTTTTCAATATGTTCTTCAAGTATTATTCTGAGAGTAAAGATCTGGTCGAGACAGCTTCTCCCTTTTCGAAATCCTGCTTGTTCTTCTCTCATTGCAGTATCCACTATATCTTTGAGTCTATTCAAAATGACCTTGCAAAATACTTTTGACACAACTGATATTAAGGTTACTCCTCTCCAGTTGTTACAGTCACTAAGGTTGCCCTTTTTTGGTATTTTCACAATGATTCCCTTCTTCCAATTAGAAGGGACCTTTTCTTCTTTCCAAATCTTGTTAAACATTCTCTGTAGTTGTCTCATGTTGTCACTATTGATAGCTTTTAGCATCTCGGCTGTTATTTCATCTTCACCTGCAGCTTTGTTGTTAGCCATTAAATTCACTGCTGTTTCAATTTCATGCAATTCAATTTCATCTAGATTGACATTTAGTTGTGGGGCTGGTAAGTCAGTTTCAAGGTTTAACAATTGTTTTGGGTGTGGTCGATTGAGTATTTCTTGGAAGTACTATCTGTACTATGGATTCTTATTTACTTCCTGTTTTTTTTTTTTTTTTGGTTCTATTTCCTCATTTCTTTTTATCTGTACTATGGATTCTTAATTACTTCCTGCTTTTTTTTTGTTCTACTTCCTCATTTGTTTTTATCTGTACTATGGATTCTTAATTAATTTCTTTTTTTTCTATTTATTCTTTGTTTTTATTTGTACCATGGATTCTTAATTACTTTCTGTTTTTTGTTCTATTTCCTTATTTGTTTTTATCTCCATGTGATGTGCTATACATTCTTAATTACTTCTTTGTGTTTGTTCTGTGTCTCTTCTTCTTCTACGTTCGAGGTTGTTGGTCACATCAGATCCTGATCCCTGACGACACGGCAAACCCCGCAGTCCTCTCCAGATCCTGATAGCACCTCTACAGCTTTTGCCCCAAGCATGTGTCCTCGGGTCTTGGGTCTGCATGGTTTGGACACTCTTGAAGGATATGTTCCGGAGTCTGGACTCCACTGCCACATGGACACTCGTTTGTATTAAACATTTTGAGTCGACATAGGTGGCTCAGTAGTTTGAAGTGGCCTGTTCTTATGCGAAAGAGGATGGTTTGCTGATGTCTTTGTAGTTGGTGTATTAGATCGGCTTGTTGTTGGATTTCAGTTGTTTCTTCCATTCAGATCTGCACTGGTCATAGTCTTCGCCTCTTAGTAGTTTATCTCACTGATCTCTGTTATATATTCTCAGGTGCATTACTTTTCTCTATTCTAATTTTATATCCCTATATACCCCGCTTTGCATCCCAATGTCATATCTGAATGTAGTCTTACTTGTTCTTGTTTGTCTGATGTTTCTGTATCATGATTTCATGTCATAACTTACTTTTTTCTATATCAATTATTTGTTCTGAAATGTTCTGCTCTGTGTCATTAAAAAAGGCGTTGGAAAAACCGAAACTATGAAAATGAGAAACAAAAAAGCTTTGAAACAAATCAGTTAACGTATTTTGGCTACGTCTGGTGCCTACAAGATGCAACTGATGCATTAAAGAGTATATTAAATACCGAAAATATTCTAGGACACAGGCCAAAGAGACCAATGGACGACAATGATACAAAACAGCATACAGGAAACAGCATACCAGTGCACGAGGCAGAGTAAAATGGAAATCCTCTGCAGATAAACTTCCAAATGTTCCAGATATTTCACGAAACAAATGCTGACTATAAATATCCTGTCTGATTTGTATCTGTTGGTTGAGAAATTCTGTTCCGATGTTAATGTACATCACCCAGACCTTACACTGACATGTCTTAAAATAAAAACAATTCTTCTTCTTCTTCTTTTCTTCTTCTTTTTCTTCTTCTTCTTCTTCTTCCACAACACTGAAAACAATCTCATAATTACTGTCATAACCGACTAGTATGGGAGCAGGTGGCGGATGGAATGGGAGAGCAGCTGACAGATAATGTTGGTTATGATCACCATTCTATGATGGTAGGCAGATGATCTCAATGTAGGGACAATGGCTACGATCAATGACTAGTACAGTCACTGCCCGGAAGGAAAGCAATGGTAAACTATCTTCTGGTAATATACCAAGAAACCCAAACAGCAATCATGGATTAAAGAGAGAAAACTTTAAAATTTTGGACACATTAAACGTCATGATAATTTAGAAAAGACCTTATTGGAAATATGCATAATGGGAAAAAGAAAGACAGGAAGACCAAAGCGAAGATGGCTGCAAGACATCATTGATGATCTGCAAATGGATGCACCAGCAGCAGGCCATCTTGCTCACAACCGAGAGACCTACAGGAGTGCTGTTTGGGAGGCAAAGTTCCGCAAAGGACATGCAAATGAATGAATGAATGACCGACTAGTTAAACTATCAGATCTTACCTCTTGGCTGAAGGTCTTCTGGAAGGCCAGTCGACGTTTTGCAGTTTCTGTTGCGTCAGGTTTCACGTTCATCTTTGCCGCTGAGAGTTGAGATCTTGATGGCTGTGTTCAGCTTCTGCAGTCCAGCTTTGATATAGAACAACTATTGCAACACTTACTAGTTTAATCACTGGTGGTTAGGTTTGATCTATGAAATGTTCTTCCTTATCACTAGAGACAGATTTACTCCAGAAAGTTACGTTACTCTTAAGCCAGTTCGGTTCACCGTGCTCAACTTTTCACAACAGGATTCAGTTTAGTTTGTTCTATTTCCTGCGTCTCCTGTTTGAGAGTTAGCTAAAACCTAAGATCTACAGCTGTACTTGGGGTTCTATAGACTCAAGTGTCTGTGTTGTTTTTTAAATTCTTCCAAAAGTTATAAAATATTATACAAACAAAAATCAGGGAAAAAAATCATTAAACAATTTGCTTCTTTTATTTGTATAATTACGCAATTAATTTCTAACACGCTGTGTGTGCTAATAAAATCCACCCATGAAAAGAACACGCTCTACAGACATATCAACCCTAAATAACAAAAGTAAATCTTTGATATCCTGTGTATCAAGTTGTCTAGCCTTTATAACCGTTTACAAAGATTACGCAATCAAGTCCAACGTGTTTCTGGACTCAGGGTGAGCCAGTCGTGGGGTAGAAACTGTGACTGGACTGACGTCATGAAACACAAAACTCACTTATGACTTCCTAGGGCCACAAATGAACCAACGAAAAGTCGTGAGTTCTTTCTCTCTCCCCTACCCCCACATTCCAAATTCATTCAGGGAAAATTCAATATTTCTGTCCAATCGGGAACGTCCATGAATAACTCTTGTCACCGCCTCATCAATAGGCCCATTAGGTGAGCATGCGCATTTGCTATTCATCCTACTTCCTGTTTCCGGCGACAATTGTGTGGCTGGCTGGGAACTTTAATTTACTTGAGTCAAAAATCAGAACACGTTGACTGCTGAAGGGAAGAGAGCTACCACTTGAGATCTAGACAGCCTGTGAAAGCCACCATGTTTTAATGTACAGCCACATAACAGGGGAGTCCCTGCTTCCTTGCCAGTGTAAGAGGTATGGAGGAGGAGCAGACAGGCGGCCATGATACTCAGGAAGAAACAAGTTTTATTTTAATACCAAGAGAAAACCAAGAAGAATTACTAGCAAGTCTGTCTGTGCTGAAATTATGATGTTGTCTGTTCTCATGCTCTCTTCTTTTCACGCGGCATGTCAAGTTTAACACGCTGCTCTTATTCTAGTCAACTTCAACTTCAACGTTTGGTCATATTACCTGATTCAGTGACTGTGGTGTTTAGAACATCATTGATTTTACAGGCTAACCACACCTCTATTGCTTTCTCTCTCTTTTAATTGGAGCCATACTCTCAAAACCAACGTGTTATCTAACAAAATGCAAAATATGTATGCTGTCTATCCTCGTGCTGAGAGTAAAATATGTATGCTGTCTATCCTCGTACTGAGAGTAAAATATGTATGCTGTCTATCCTCGTACTGAGAGTAAAATATGTATGCTGTCTATCCTCGTACTGAGAGTAAAATATGTGTGCTGTCTATCCTCGTACTGAGAGTAAAATATGTGTGCTGTCTATCCTCGTACTGAGAGTAAAATATGTGTGCTGTCTATCCTCGTGCTGAGAGTAAAATATGTATGCTGTCTATCCACCTGCTGAGAGTAAAATATGTATGCTGTCTATCCACCTGCTGAGAGTAAAATATGTATGCTGTCTATACTCGTACTGAGAGTAAAATATGTATGCTGTCTATCCTCGTACTGAGAGTAAAATATGTATGCTGTCTATCCTCGTACTGAGAGTAAAATATGTGTGCTGTCTATCCTCGTACTGAGAGTAAAATATGTGTGCTGTCTATCCTCGTGCTGAGAGTAAAATATGTGTGCTGTCTATCCTCGTACTGAGAGTAAAATATGTGTGCTGTCTATCCTCGTGCTGAGAGTAAAATATGTGTGCTGTCTATCCTCGTACTGAGAGTAAAATATGTATGCTGTCTATCCACCTGCTGAGAGTAAAATTATGTACGTTGTCTATCCGCGTGCTGAGAGTGAAATATGTTTCCTGCGCATCTACCCGCTGAGAGTAAAATATTGATTGTAGATTGTACCGTTGTCACATTGTTATATGATGTAGTCCAGAGTGACGTCTTGTGGAGTTAATAAATCTTTCATTTTTTCCTTCATACCAAAATATCTGATTTTCGAAGTGATCATTACTTGTTGGTGGAGACAGAGAGAGTGAGAGTAAAACTGATGATTAAAACCTCTTAACATCTGAGCTGGGGAACCTTGCTGGATGACGACCGGAAGAGGGAGAACCTGGGGTAGAAGATCGTCCGGTGGGTACCGCTACCCGGGGTGTTCCAGGCACAGTTGTAATCTTTGGGCACCAACACCCGGTAGTGAAAGGTTAGCTATTTAAGCCAGAGTACCAGAGGTGCACAGTGGACAACGGAAGCATCAGAAGATCACGAAGATGAAGAGGGGTTATATAGCGGATTAAAAGAACGCTTAGGTAGTGACATAAGCTGATGTAAAACAAGATGATATAATAAAGTATAATGATGTATCATCTAGTTATAAAATAAGTAAATTTTACACTATCTACCTGATGAGAGTAAAATATTTATGCTGTCTGTCTAACCGCTGAGAGTAAATTATGTATGCTATCTGTCCACGCACTGAGAGTAAAATATGTATGCTATCTACCTACCCGCTGAGAGTAAATTATGAATGCTGTCTATCTACCCACAGAGAGTAAATTATGAATGCTGTCTATATATATATATGCTAAGAGCAAAATATGAATGCTGTCTATCTACATGCTGAGAACAAAATGTGTATATTGTAAATCCTCCTGCAGAGAGCATCTATCATTTATCATAAATAATCATGTTTGTTGTTGTCCATTTTTAACTAGGAAATGATCACGTGTATTTTCTAACACTAGCTCCGACTCCAGAAAGAAGACATGGCTTGTGCCAGTAAGAAATTCAAGAGTTTTTAGATTCACTTTCATTTTTCTCCAGTGACATTCATATGAGGAGATGTCTGTATCTATAACATAAGTGGACGGGGAATGCAATACTATATTATACAGTCCTGAAGTCTGGTAGCTCACCTGGTTATTACTGAAGTGTATATTTTAAGATAAACAAATGCGCACAAAGCATACAGAGTGATAAAAACCTTAGTTTACGTGAAATAATTCGTTTTATTTTGTGATGATCGATACAAATCATGTTAAAAATTACGAGAAAATTTGTAAATTGTAACAGTATATTTTTTTCTCAGATTATTTCCTTTGTTTCGACTAAGCTCATCTCCCCCAGTTTTAGAGTTATCGCTTCTTGCACGAGCTTCAGGTGGAAATTCAGGACACGAGAATTGTAAGGAAATAGACTGAGTGAGACTGGGGACTCGACTCCTGACTTTCGGACCGAGCTGTCAGAAAATGACTTAACTCTTTCCGTGCCGGAGGAAGAAACACGGACGTGTAGTTGAGTGCCAGAGTAAAAGTGCGGGTCTTGATAGGGTTAGGGGGTATAGTTATAAAATGGAATGGAAAACAGTATTTCCATGTACTTCCGTATACTTATTATGTTTCAAAGTATAACTAAATGAATGAAAATTTCATAAATGCAGATTTTTTTAGCAAAAAAAGAAGTAATGTGATGTTTTTAGACACTGATTGTGCCCAGCTCACCATCAGCTAGGTCTAGATATGCACTACTTACCATCTGAGATGTGTAGATCTACTTGTCGATCTCATATTCTGATTCTATGTTGCATTCTCGCTAAATTAATGTCTGAAATAACCTTCTAACTACTTCTCCTGTGGACTAATATGTATAGATCTACTTGGGATACATTCAAGAGCAGTGGGGTGGTCACAGGCCATGTCCATACCCCTATCTACATCATCAAAAATTGAAAATTTTCGACGTTTCTCTTCCTTTTTCTCGGTCGGAATCGCTCGTAACTAGGCACTCTTTCGCCATTTTGAAAAGTGTCACCGGAATTGAGGACGAAATATGTACAATCTAAATGTTACACCGGTTGTTTTATTCAAACAGACCAATGATCATTACAGTGGCTATTGGCACGTATCGGGAAACCGGAAAAGTCATAAAAATGACCAACGGCACTTGTTTTGTTAGAACTAAAGGAGTTACAGCAAGTCACAAATACCTGATGGATCAACTTATAAGCTGTCATGTTGAACAATAAACTCGGGCGCTTGTGAGATTTGTTATGTTGAATAATAAACTCGGGCGCTTGTAAGATTTGCTATGTTGAACAATAAACTCGGGCGCTTGTAACATTTGTTATGTTGAACAATAAACTCGGGCGCTTGTAAGACTTGTCATGTTGAACAATAAACTCGAGCGCTTGTGAGATTTGTGATGTTGAATAATAAACTCGGGCGCTTGTAAGATTTGCTATGTTGAACAATAAACTCGGGCGCTTGTAACATTTGTTATGTTGAACAATAAACTCGGGCGCTTATAAGATTTGTTATGTTGAACAATGAACTCGGGGCTTGTAAGATTTGTTATGTTGAACAATAAACTCGGGCGCTTGTAAGATTTTTTATGTTGAATAATAAACTCGGGCGCTTGTAAGATTTGTTATGTTGAATAATAAACTCGGGCGCTTGTAAGATTTGTTATGGTGAATAATAAACTCGGGCGCTTGTGAGATTTGTGATGTTGAACAATAAACTCGGGGGCTTGCGAGATTTGTTATATTGAACAATAAACTCGGGCGCTTGTAAGATTTGTGATGTTGAATAATAAACTCGGGCGCTTATAAGATTTGTTATGTTGAACAATGAACTCGGGGCTTGTAAGATTTGCCATGTTGAACAATAAACTCGGGCGCTTGTAAGATTTGTTATGTTGAATAATAAACTCGGGCGTTTGTAAGATTTGTTATGTTGAACAATAAACTCGGGCTTGTAAGACATGTTGTGATTTAAGCTAATTAATTTGGTCTCGCCAGCTGACACTGAGTGCCCGAGCTAAAAGAAGAGTGGTCAGTGGATGTCAGTGGATGTGAGTGGTCAGTGGATGTAAGTGGTCAGTTGATGTCAGTGGATGTGAGTGGTCAGTGGATGTGAGTGGTCAGTGGATGTGAGAGGTCAGTGGATGTGAGTGGCCAGTGGATGTCAGTGGTCAGTGGATGTGAGTGGTCAGTGGGTGTGAGTGGTCAGTGGATGAGTGGTCAGTGGGTGTCAGTGGATGTGAGTGGTCAGTGGGTGTCAGTGGATGTGAGTGGTCAGTGGGTGTGAGTGGTCAATGGATGTGAGTGGTCAGTGGATGTGAGTGGATGTGTGTGGTCAGTGGATGTGTGTGGTCAGTGGATGTCAGTGGTCAGTGGATGTGAGTGGATGTGTGTGGTCAATGGATGTGAGTGGTCAGTGGATGTGAGTGGTCAGTGGATGTACATCTCAACAAGCAATGTTTGAACAACCGTATAAAGATTCTACAAGCAGGTTTAGTTTGAGATCAACAGACTTCAGAGTTCCTTTAACTATAAAATTCCCTTGTTAGTTCCTTCTGGCATATTTCCGGCAATGTTACGTATTGTCTATTTACCTACATTGTGAAATAACCCACACAAATCATTGAAAGAAATTTACATTTTCCAAAGGGGAAAAGAATGTTTTTAAGGCCTTCCTGAGCTGGATTTTTGTAAAGCACTCCTTGGCCGTTCTTTCACCAGGAATGATGCTGATTTTGAAAATGTAAGCAATTTCAATTTACTGTCACCTCATAAAGATATATTCATCTGCTTTGAATTTTTACTATTACCGAATGTTTGCAATTCAAGATACATATACAGTTTGTACTGAGAATTTTGAGAGCATTAATTTCTTATCCAAAAAATTAAAATAATCAATTTGTTTGCTTCTCATGATGTTTTCACTGTACAATGAGAAGAGATCAGGTGATAGTACACACTTTGTCTTACATCTGTGTTATATTCTGATACTCGTCTCTGTCCTCTCTAACTGCTTCTCTTTGATTCTAATACTTATTCTTAATAATTCTCACAGCTTTACCATCTGTATTAAGATTTTCTAGCATTTGTAACATTCTTCATGCCTCGCTCTGTCCAAGGTTTTCATGTAATCAATAAAGCACAAATATAAATCTTTTTTTTTTTTACCTTTAGAGATACTTTCTATTCATTCATTCATTTGCATGTCCCTTGCGGAACTTTGCCTCTCAAACAGCACTCATGTAGGTCTCTTGGTTGTGAGCAAAATGGCCTGCTGGTGCTGCATCCATTTGCAGATCATCAACGACGTCTTGCAGCCATCTTCGTTTTGGCCTTCCTCTTTTTCTTTTTCCCATTATGTATTCTTCCAGTACGGTCTTCTCTAAATTATCTTGATGTTTAATGTGTCCAAAATATTTGAGTTTTCTCTCTTTAATCCTCTTTACTAGCCAGCCTTCTTCAATATCAAGCTCTTGTAGTATAGATATATTTGTTCTTTTTTGTGTCCACGATATTTGGAGAACTTTCTATTATAGTTAATATAAAAATTGCATTACTTGTGCATTATTATTATATAATTTTGCTCATCGGAAAGACCTATAAGTGCTCCAATCTCCTCTCAGAATGATGCACGCACTTCACAGCACCGGCGAGATCCCTGACGAATTGAAGACGAGCAGGATTTGACTCCACACAGTGACTGAGTCTGTCAGACTGGCAAGTCCTACCCCCAGTATAAGATTACAATTCTGCCAGTCTGACATTCACTTGTCTTCCAAGAATAACTTACTTTGTTCAACATTTTTTAAAATTGTCATGTGTAATTACATGTCAGTGAGAATATAAAATAACAGCATCAACTGACATAAAGCAAGACAAAATTTCTAGCATATTTCTTCAGCCCTGACTGAAATATGGCTTCCTTATTAACTGACCTCTCCACAATTATTTATCAAAGTTGAACTGTTTTTCTGTCAAGAATGTGAAATTATACACCACAACATATAAAATAACAATCACAGTTCTCCGTAGTTTATATCTCATATATAAAACAGTCTGAGCAAGAGTAGGTGATCAGCAGCAAGTTGTTCTCTGGCGGTGGTGAATCAAGCAGCTGTCAGAAAAAAAGTGATTCCTTTTACACATTTTTGGGAAGTTGGATCTCAAACCAGAGAATATGTTATTTGGACATAAAACAATGCACATTCAGAGGGGAAAAGTTAGATCTGTAATACTGACAACACAACATCTGAATTAACATTTTCACATAAAATCAAAGAAAAGGAAAATTCACATCATTCTATTTAATTGTTTCGCATATTAAAAACGTATTTAAATGCATATGTTATTTATATAATTAAATACTAAACAAAAACAGTATAAAAACAACCAAAGAAATACAAATCTCATGTTATTAAACAAAAAAACACTATGCAAACAGTGACATAAGTTGATGGTTTAATACTGAATCTAATGTTTTGTTTGTAATCTTCTTCTTGTATCCACACATTCCAGAAATGAGGACCAACTTTTCTGCATTTTTCACTCAAGACCATAAAGATCAAAATGTTTAATGACTGTGTTGTCACACAAACCTTCACTCAACAAACACTCAAGATACCATAAGACAGCATGAAACATGCAGACAGTGGCTTATTCTAAAAGTTCTCAGCTATTTCACTTTTTCATGCAAACTTCTATCACTCATTATCTTCCTGGACTCATTTATTCTATGCATACATTTATGCAATGTTAAGTTCTATTTACATGTTTACTATCAGCATCCATTTGTAAGCAATGTTAGAAAAACTAAACGTAATTAAATGTTGCAAGAAATAACGGGTTAGTACAGTCACATGAGTATAATAACTACAAAATTTGATGTTCAAATCAGAAACTGGATTAGTACTATCACACGGACAGAAAATCTGAAAAAAAAAGGGTTTTTAAAAATCTAAAACAGAAGTGAAAGCATGTTAGGCATTTTCAGACAGTCCTGAAGAGAAAGACAGAACAACAATCCAAAATTTCAGCCAAAATAGTTTTCTTTGTACGAAAACGATATTTTGAAGAAAAAAAAAAAAAAACATTTTGTTTCCTTTCCTTGCCTTTTATATATGACTTCAACAATAACAGGATCATCATTTTGTTTCAATGCAGTCATGTTTAGCAGTCAACAAATGCCATTAAGAGCATCACAATCAAGATATTTTACAACTATATGAACTTTCAAGTCGCAGCCATACAAAACAGTTACACTAATCTATGAGTGGATGATATCATGGGATGTACAACATAAATTATGCCCGTTTATAGCTGGAAATTTTTGTGTTCAATCATAAGTTTCCAAAACATTTATCTCAAATGCTACTCAGCCTGTGTTATTAACAGCAGTGTTAGCTTTTATAGATATGCCTTAGAATTTTTTATAAATTTGATTTTTTTGTTGTTAATTTGACAGGATTTACCACAAAACCAGATACTTAAAACTATTGTCGTTATTATAATGTGTCACGCTGGACTGAGTTGGTAACCATGCTTCACTTATCTTTGTTGTACGGTCCTTGATGTTTCTGATTAAATCACTTTTTCCATGACATTTGGTCAGTTCACTGACATATTTTTGTCCGGGCCTTCCACCTTTTCCTTTTTCCCTTGAAAAATTCATTCCTATGTCCTCCAATTTCTGTCTTCTTATGACATGTCCAAGAAATTTAGACTTTTTTTTATAACTGGTTTTCATTGTTCTGAAGCAAGTGAGGACCTCTTCATTTGTTTTTTTTTTTGTCTGTCCATTGTATTTGCTGCATCTTTCTCCAAAACCACATCTTTGTAGCTTCCAGTTTCTTCGTCATCTTTCTGCTGACTATCCAAGCTTCATAAACATATAGCAATAATGACTCTATATAGCACTGTGACATTCTTTTCATATCTTTTAGGGACATTTTCTTATTTGTTAGTATCTTCTTCATATCAGAAAAGCTGCTTTTGCCTTACCTATTCATGATTTTATTTCATCTGCACACTTGCCATCTGCTGTTGTTGTTCTAAGATAACTGAGTTTATTTGTGTGCATATTCCCATTTGAAAGGATGCTGCACTTTGGCATGTTTATTCTTTTTTTATATTACCACTGTTTCTGTTCTATTGCTGTTTAGCTCTAGACCTCTTCATTGCTCTCTTAAATAATCTCATTTACAAGTTTCTACAAACTTCTATTAGAATGCTGTCATCCACATATCTCAGGCTGTTGAATTTGTGGCTTCCTATTTTTATTCCTTTCAATTTGTTTGCTTCTCATGATGTTTTCACTGTATAATGAGAAGAGATCAGGTGATAGTACACACTTTGTCTTACATCTGTGTTATATTCTGATACTCGTCTCTGTCACTGTTCTCTCTAACTGCTTCTCTTTGATTCTAATACTTATTCTTAATAATTCTCACAGCTTTGCCGTCTGTATTAAGATTTTCTAACATTTGTAACATGTCTTCATGCCTCGCTCTGTCCAAGATTTTCATGTAATCAATAAAGCACAAATATAAATCTTTTTTTTTTTTTTTTTACCTTTAGAGATACTTTCTGTTACAGTTCTCAACATAAAATTTGCATTACTTGTGCATTTTCCTTCAACAAACTCACACTGTTCTTATATGATTTAAGTTTTTATCCTATTTCATATTCTCAGGTTAATGATTCTTAATAGTATTTTTACGATGTGGCTCATTAAACAGACTGTGCAATGGTGATCACTGTCTGTTGTTCCAACTTTCTTTGGAACTGCAATGAAAACTGATCTGGACAGTTCTGATGGTATATGTCCTGTCATAGATCATATTTAGGAGCCTTGTTACTTGTTCTACATCAATATCTCCTGGTCCCATGATCATTTCTCTTGTTCTGTTATCAGGTTCTGATGCCTTCCCTGCCTGCATTTGTTTGCTTGCATCTCTTACTTCTATATTCAGTATTGGTTGTCCTTCATTATTCATGCTTACACTGAACTGCTCATTTCTCTGGTCATCATACAGGTCTCTTATGTGCTCTGACCATCTCTCCATGATTTCTTCTTTTTTTTTTCATAGGAACTTTACCCTTCTTTGTTTTCAAACAGTCTGTTGCTTCGCTTGCTCTTTTTCCACCTTTTTTTTTTGGGGGGGGGGGGGGGTATTTCCACTGAATGCCAGATGGTGAAATAGCCTCTAAAAATGTAAGTGAACTGTAAATATCTGAATTATCCACAACAGGTACCCTACTGTCTTGCAGGTTTAGACAAAGTCTAGTGGTAAAAACTGTTCACAAACTGAGTAGAAGGCAAAGGGCACACACTGCTGTACTATCATTCCCTTGCCAAGTCATGCTTCACAAATCTAAGCATAAAGGTGATAGTGTAAAGGGCTGCTCCACTGGAGCAGTCTCACTAGATAGGGTTCATCACGTATGCCAGGTGACACCAGACTCTCAGCAAGATACCATGCTTTTAAGAAAGAAAATAGTAAATTTAGGGACATAGAACATCTGTACAATGAATACTTGAAACTGTCACAAAAAAAAAAAAACTAGGTTAAACTGAAGGGTTAGCTGTAATGTGATGCTTGTATGAAGGCAAACTAGTGAATAGCACAATCAACTACTGCTGCTATCACTGGATCTCAAAACAATTTTTTTTTTAAACTAAAAAATTTCTGTGGCAAAACTGGGCATAGGATACTATCAGACATATAACTACAACCCAGACTTCTACAGTCCAGCAACTTCTTCTCACTTTCTGAAAAATTCAAAACCACATTGATCCATGATGATTAATATGCATATAGTGTTGCTTACCAAAAGTTTACGGTGGCATTATCTTCATGACATCTTCACCAAGATAAAATTCAGAACTGTTTCCCTTGTAAAACATCAGCCATAATTTCTTGCCTTGAACCAGCATAACTTTTTTTAATTTACCAGAAAAAAATTATGCAACAATCTCCTTATGTCAGTCATGGAAAATAGATTGACTCTCAGCTTGTGGTCTGCTGATAGTAAGCCACATAAGTACCTCAGCGACTCAAAATTTATGCTGACTTCATGCCTCTTTTGCAATGTCCTATTACAAAATCTTGCATGGCAGCAACAATGGCTAAGTACACGCACATTCTACAAAGCACACAAATCTATTTCCATCACTTGCAGATCTGAAAGACAGTGATCCCCTCCATCTTCTGAAAATGTGTTTTGTTCCAGATGTCTGACAAATACTGTGAATAATTTGTGAACACATTTTAAGACTGCATATGGACATTTGTGTTTACATGTATATACATAAATACATATGCTTACATGTATGCTCTTATGCAATGATAAATTCCTCATTATATTTTGAGGGTTAATAAAGATCAGAATATGAAATTTTCACCCAAGTTAACATTTGATTCACAAATAAACCGATATACTTTGAAAAAAATGTTTGCGAAAGAGGGGAAAAATTCACATTTAATGTCTGTGGAAGTGCTACAGCATACACTTTATCTCCTGTATTAATGACTAAGAGAAAAAAAGCAAGGGGGGGGGGGGGGGGAAGAGAGAAAGAGAACAACAAAGATTGAATACTCTACTATGTCAACCTTTCCCAGACACAAACAAAACCTTTACGCTATACTTCTAAATATTCTATCTGAACCTAGTCTGACGGACATTCAATATTTGAATATGCTTCTAACCAAATTTTGAGATATTTCAATAATATTAAATACAACATTAAATTATTCTGGTGACAAAAACAGATGTTTTTCAATTTGACTGCTGTCATTTGCAACTGTAACTAATGTCTGCTCAAGCAAGAGATGTTTTAAATCATCATTATCAGTAGACGCAGAAACAAAAACTACAAATTTTTGACAATGCTTAGTGAAAAGTTTCAGAGATAATGTAAAAGAAAAAAAAATTCACATGTTGGATAAGTTTACAAGATTTCAGGGGCATTTTACATTTCATGTTCCAAATTATCTATAATACCCTTATCCAGAAAACGTTCGGTTCTAGATAAAAGATTTGTGACTGGACAACAAACTTATGATTTTCTTATTGCAATAGAACTGCTGGACATTATGACTGCTACTCTCAAGCAGCAACAGCAATACAAATATCATAACAACTGAATCATAAAATGTACATAAAGAGTATTTTGTAAAAAAAAAAAAAATATATATATAGATATACAGGGAGTTATTTAAAGTCTCACTACACTTTCTATGTAAAAATGAAGAAAATGACGTCATAAAAAATGTGCTCCACAGTCAATCATGAATAAAAATGCAGTGAATGGTTGCCATCTGCTGGAGTAATATTTTGCACTCAAAACAGAATGGTGTTATCAATGGAAGAAAGAATTTTTTGGTTGAACAAGTGTTTCGAAATAGGGGTCGATACATATGGATGGTTGTTGAAAGACTTATAGCAAAATTTCCTAATAAACAACCTCCTCATTGCACTACGGTTAGAAATTTGTTGAATAAGTTTCGTTATACGGGAACTGCGGAAGATGCTCCACGATCTGGTAGGCCTGCTGTATCTGAAGAAAAATGTCTAGATATCCAAGACAGAACCCTGAAAAGTCCATTAAAAGTCCTTAAGGAAAATGTCACAAGAAGTGAATGTATAACTGAGCACAGTGCACAAAATTCTTAAACATTGGTTAAATTTTCACCCATACAAGATTTCTGTTCTGTCTGAACTAAGAGAGTGTAACAATCAATCCAGAGTCAACTACTCCATGTGGTTTCAAGCATTTTTAGCTGAAGATGACGAGTCCATTCTCGATTTAACATTCTTCTCTGATGAGGCATGGTTTCATCTATCTGGTTACGTTAATAGCCAAAATAATTGTATTAGGAGCAGTGTTAATCCCAATGCATTTCATGAAGCGCCGCTACACGATGTGAAAATTGGGGTATGGTGTGCTGTCAGTAGAAAACGTTTAATTGGACCAGTTTTCTTCAACAACACTATAAATGCCAATCGGTACCGTACTGACATTCTGGAGCCTTTTTTAGAACAGCTAAATGAACGTGAAATTGAACAACTGTGGACAGCTAGAAATGTTCACAAATCGCATAATTTCTCGTAGAATTTGGCCTGCTCGTTCTCCAGATCTAAATCCATTAGATTATTATCTATGGGGTTTCTTGACAGGAAATGTTTACAAAAATAATGTACAAACAATTGAGGAGCTGAAAGAAGCAATCAGAATTACCATTCAAGAAATAACAATAGACACGTTGCACAAGGTATTTGACAATTATGAAGAGACATGTACAGTCATGTCTTGAAGCCCGTTGTGGACATTTCCAACACCTATTATAATGAATATTTCAGTGGTACATTCCAGCTAACCAAAAACAGCGTTGTATCATTGCAGTCACTATTGTAACTAATTACATGACTTTTTTGAGCACATTTTGTGATGATGTCATTTATTTCATTTCTCAATTATTTTTTTTTCATAGAAAGTGTAGTGAGACTTTAAAAAATACCCTATATAACTGATACAATCATTAAACAAACATAGCTTTTAGTTGTTGCAGGAAAAAACTGAGTGTGTAGTTGCCCATCCAATGTCATGAGCACAAGTTGGTCTTTCACCATTCCCAGGAAATTCTGGCACAGATGTTTCTTGTACCAGGACAGCTTACCTCCACATGACTGTCTCATTTCATCACTTGGATAAAGTTAAATCACACACACTACACAAAATTACTATCAGCCCAACTTACACACCAGTTTATTTCTATATAGTGGATAAATAGATCTTTTTTTTTTTTTAAACACCATATGTTTGACAGTTTTAGAACCTGTCACATCCTGGTTGCTACTGCCAGATCTTGGGTTTAACTCTCAGATGGTTGGTGAAATCCCTGATCAAATTTCATAGCATTTATTCTTTGGCTGAATCCTTACCAACATCATGCCCTTGATTACATGCTACATCAAGCCCACAATCATTAAAACAAAAGCTTTTACCATCTATTACATGCCTTACCAGTCAATAATATGCTGCATGTCTGATGGTTATTGTCTTAACTGTAATCAGATAACATGGTCAGCAGGGATTTTTATTACAGAAAGGTCAGAATGTATATGGGATACAATAAGAACATTCTTCTATGTAATGTAACTGTTTAAAGCCCGTAAAGCATACAACAGTTCTGCTTGCTGGCGAGCTTCCATCAGCATCAAGTTTACATGCACCTGAAATATAACAAAGTGAATGTTTCGAATTAGGCATGTATAAAATATGAAAAACGATACATTACAGCAAAAGAAATGAGACAAACAAAAATATGAAATGCATTGAAAATATGAAAGGAATGAAAATATAAGGACACAGTATCAATACTTATATATGCAGCTCCATGTACTTATTACAGAAAGTGAAAGCAGTTTACTGGAACTTGTGAACAAGGTTATCAAAGAGAGCAATATACATGGATCAGAGCTAACAACAACAATCCAGAAACTATGACCAAAAATGCCAAAATGATGGGAAGGCACTAACATGACATTAAATCAAATCATGAACAGGAAAGGTAAAACACCAGTTTTTATGGCATGAAGAATATAATAAAGAAGATCTTAAATGTGAGCAAAAGAGTATCACAGTGCTACATGCAATCAAAATATGCTTCTTAAACTTGTACATTTAACAAACAGATGAAAAAGAAATTGCAACCAACAGAAATCTGGTTCTGGAGAAAAATGCAGTAAACAACCTCATCAACCAAAAAAAACAAATGAAGAGGTCCTGAAAGAAGTTAACTCTTTGTGTCCTTTTTGACATGCCTTGCATGGATGGGGTCTGCATGATTTCGCTACCCTGCTCTTTGTGCGTTGGGATACAATGGTCTCTAATTTTTAATTTATCCAAAG
The DNA here is from genome assembly GCA_009760885.1 of Achatina immaculata. Classification (NCBI taxonomy): domain Eukaryota; kingdom Metazoa; phylum Mollusca; class Gastropoda; order Stylommatophora; family Achatinidae; genus Lissachatina; species Lissachatina immaculata. The sequence goes on from CM019711.1 coordinate 26,487,451, forward strand.
TATACTAAAAAATCTAGCACTGCCAGTAGTACTACTTCCTTCTGGTATAAAAAAACTGTAGACATGAGGCATCCTCAAGGTTGATTTCACAGCCAATTTGTGTTAAAATTTAATTGTTTTTTCAGTTTTTTCTAAGCTTATAGCCCGCCGCCCACTTGTATTTTCATATTTTCAGTTATTGTAGACAGACTGTAAATTAAATAAATAATTAGTGTACATTTTCTGTGAGGAAATTGTGTTTGTGTAAAATTTTATTAATTTTGGATATATTGTACCCAGTAAAGTGGATTAACTCGAGGGCTAAGTGAGAAATTATTTCATCATAATTTCCCACTCTTTCTTCTCAATTCTTAGCTCTTTTTTCTGTTCCATACTAATAACAAACCAACAATTTTATTAGAAAAACAATATAAAACTTTTCATGTTTAAACTAACATATAATATGTCATACTGCAAATCAGACTATGCCTTTGTGATCCTTTTAAATGTGACAACTGTCCCACTCCACTCTACGAAATTTACCCCCTTTGTCATTTGATGTAACCCCCTCCGAAGGAAAGACTGAGTTAAAGAGCAATGAAAATTAGTTAAATCATACCAAAAAAAAAATATATATATATATGTATATATATATAATTCCTCGGACATGTCATCTTATATCTTATATCCTTCCCGTGCCGTTAAATGTCACATAGGGCTTGCAAGGTAGTTCGCCAAATTTTTCCTGTCCTCAAACCCACCAAGGGATTCCATGCCCACTAATTTGGCCTCTCTTAACAATGTCCTCCTCAGAGTTTCAGGCAGTCTGCCTCCTTTTCTCTGGCCTGTCGTGTTCCACTCTATAGCTAGTCCTGGGATTCTCTGACTATTTCCTCTCACCGCGCCACCAACACATGTCCACCTCCCCTTCCCGATGACCCATGAGACCAGCTGTTGTTCAATAATCTGTTCCATCTCTGCGTTGCTCTTGAACTCGTTCCACTTGATGCAGAGTATTTCTCTAGGCATTTGTTTTCAATAGAGTCCAACTTTCTGTCCACCTCTTTAGTTGCCCTCCAGCCTTCGCATGCACAAATGAGGGTGGACACCACATCCGAATTGAATAGTCTTAACTTGGTTTTTGTGCTTATAACTTTTGAATGCCATATGTTCTCAAGATTCTTGAAGATCGATGCTGATTTTGCAATTCTAATTCTAACTTCCTTTCTGGTGTCATCATCCTGGCCTATGTAGCTGCCAAGGTATGCAAACTGACTGACTTCTTCAATATCTGTCCCTCCTACGTGTATTTTTCCATTTTTGATTAATGGGAAGTTTGTTTTTTTTTGTTTTTTTTAAAATTATTTTTGTTTTGTTCTTGTTAATTTCAAGTCCTATTTTGCTAGCCAGTGAAGACAGGCTATCTGTTTTTTCTTGCATGGAATTCACATTGTTACTGATAAGAACACATCATGAGAAGACAGAAATCAGAAACCTGGTAATCACTGGAAAAATCAAAGAAAAAAAAAGAAATACAGAAAGTCAGAGAGAAAAATATCTTGATAGAAAGGCAGAGAGAAAAATATCACAGCCAAATGGCACAAGAAAATAAAACTTAATTGATAAGAAACATCATGGACAACATAAGATGCTTTTCAATGTGGCAGATGATTATAACTCATGCTTATTATAAACAGATCACATAATCATGAAGGCAGAAATGTGCAAAATGTACCTACATTTATACATTTTATACACTTATTTCTATTACAGTACAGGATGGAGGGTTAATAATAATTGAAACAAATAAAATGGCAAACTTACAAGTTCATGTTTACCATTAATTCTCAACTAAGGCCTACCATCACTTAATGTTTCAAATCTATGGCAACATTAAACTGAAACACAAAAAAACTATGGCAACATTAAACTGAAACACAAAAAAACTATGGCAACATTAAACTGAAACACAAACATCACTTGCCTTCTCTGAATGTTTGAACTCCCTCATGACTGAATCATAATCTTTTTTTTCTAATCGTTCAGGATAGCAAGTGAGGACCTTGATGTATGCCTTCAAGTTTCTCTCTAGCAGCTGATTAACCTGCAGAAACAATTTTAAACATTTACCACATGCATGTGCCATAAACTAACTGTTATTTTAAATATAACATTTTAGGTAACAACTTACATATTAATCTGACACAGAAATATTTAACAAAATGAAGTTATTTAAGGTGACAAACTCATTCTTTTAAATAGAATAAGAAGCTAAACACGCTTGCTCATGTCTTCCTCTATGATGTTTCTAGGTTGACCTGTTTCTGCTAGTAGTGGAATGTCTGCTGCCATTACTATCTCATAAGCAATTGGAACACATCAACTATTCAAGTAACTTCCAATTTTAGACAATATATGATATCCTCAACTAAGAATATCCAGAGCAAAGGATGCACTAATGTGACCAGCAAACTAGGTCAATATGCCCATGTTCTTATGAAGTTTTAGGAAGCTGACAAAAGTTCCAAGTTCCTGTCAGTTTATAATAAGATCCTTCACTGAAGAATTTCTGCCAATGGTACTTGTCTTTCTTCCTCTCTCTATCTTCTTCTAAATCAGTATGCTGCTTTTATTTGTGTTTGTTGCTTACTTTTTATTGTTTTACAGTGTGGCCAAATAAATTTTTAAAAAAGAAAGGTTGTTTCTTTATCTCCTACAGCATGTCCAATAGTGATACAATATGCAATATGCAGGAGCAATGAAAACAAGAAAGACAAAAATTTGTGAACATAACAGACAGAAATTTCTTTCTTGGAAACTCAGAAGAGGTGAAACAAAACAAACTGGTACAGAAAAGCATACAGAAACTGTCATGAGACACAACCAAAGTATACAGAGGATAAAGAACATTTTTTTTAAACTAAAAGAATCTGCTTTTCCAATTTACAAAAAAACAAAAATGGTAGCTTTCTTTTTTAAAGCACAGACTGTCTACTAAGCTTTCAAATTGTAAGAGCACATAAACTAACCTGAGAGTAGTCATAGTCATCATGTCGTATGCCATACATGCAGTGGATGTAGTTCCAAACGGCTCGACGGAATGAAGATGTATCAACTTCATGGTTATCTCCCATCCTGCATGATTCAAAAATTTAAAAACTGCAAGGTCAGCTTGTATGTGCTGTCAAATATTTTAGACTATTTACATCTGATTAGTAATGGCAGTTAAATGACCTACTCTGACATACTGGTGTCAGAGTTGGTAAGCATCTTTTGACCAAGACCCTGTCCACCTCTCCACTAGTATCCCCAATAACAGGCCAAGCCTGGCTAATATGACAGTAAATTGAACCCCTGGCGGTGGAGTCTGCTAATGAAGCACCGTATACCCTCTGCATTAGTGTATAGCTACACTCATGGACTGAAAAAAATAGCCACTGTAATCCTTTCCCAATCTGACTTGATGCTTCAACATCTTCACCGCATCAGCTGCAGAGAACACCAGCTCACAGTTCCAGGGAGAAGAAAAAAGGAGTAATGGCAGGTGCCTCCTTCAATCAATTTTGATGTGCCTTTAAAGAATGACTGCTCTTTAACATTCTCTCCAAGATTATCTAGATAATAAACTTTTGTGCTTGAATTGTTCCCTCTTTCTATAAGTAGCATACACAAACCTGAAACTGTAATCACTGGAAAATGATTTCTCCTTTGTCAACTCCCCCCCTCCCTTTCCAAAACACTCAATTAAAAAAAAAAAAAAGGCAACCACTGATTTGATTCCATCTTTACTGCTGATGCTACATAATGAATCATCCTGTGTAAGGAACTAAACTGGAGTATTTCAACAAGTGGGATCAGTGAAAAGAATCTTAATCCTTCCCGTGCTGTTAACAATCAGTGAAAGGAATATTAATCCTTCCCGTGCTGTTAACAATCAGTGAAAGGAATCTTAATCCTTCCCGTGCTGTTAACAATCAGTGAAAGGAATCTTAATCCTTTCCATGCTGTTAACAATCACACAAGGCTTGCACAGTAATTCGTCAAGTTTTCCTGTTTTTGGTGAGCTTTTCAATCTCATTAAGGAATTTTATGCTTACTAATTTGGCCTCTCTTAACAATGTTAAGGACATGGTTGATCTCTTTTTCTCTGGCCTGTTGTGTTCCACCTGATAGCTTGTTTTGAGATTCTCTGACCATTTCTTTTCATCATGTGACCAACCTGTCATCTCCTTTTTCTGATCACCCATGAGACAGGTTGTTGTTCACTCATGTGCCTTAACTCTGCATTGTTCTTGAATTTGTTCCACTTTATGTCAAGTATTTTCCTTAGGCATTTGTTTTCAAAAGAGTCTAATTTGAAGTGAAAGGAACTGACCAGGAATATATCCAGTCATAAAACTGTACTCACGTATAGTAAGTCATATTAGCAGCCATGTTGTATTTGTCATCCAGCATGTTTCCCACATCTGTGTACAGACGATTGGCCAATGAGAAGCCATGATCATCCCAGGAGTAGTCACATGCACGAAAAGTAGTAACCTCACTCACTGACTCCCGACTAGCAAAATCAATGTACACAAAGTCAGGGTCTATCACATAGCGCAGGATTTCAGATTTTGGTGCACAGTTTTTCTTAGATGGTACACTAACTGAAATGAAATAATGTACAATAATATTTTCATATACAATAATATTTTAATTATGTGTTTAAAAAATGATAAAAGACAATGGGTAATAATTGTTACTGACACAATTTATCTTATCTTATATCCTTCCCGTGCCGTTAAACGTCACATAGGGCTCGCAAAGTAGTTCGCCAATTTTTCCTGTCTTCGGCAAGTCTTTCAACCTCATCAAGGGATTTTATGCCTGCTAATTTGGCCTCTATTAACAATGCCCTCTTCAGAGTTTCATGTGGTCTGCCTCTTTTTCTTTGGCACGTTGTTTTCCACTTGACAGCTTGTTTTGGGATTCTCCGATCATTTCTTCTCATCAAGTGACCAATATATCTAAATTACCAGCCTAGTTATCAATATCTAGAACCTCTGATAATGAAATGACTAATGTCTGATGAAAGCTCTATTCTCCAGAATTCATCAAAACAAGAACAGGACATCCTCTTGAAACTTACTTTCGGTACTCTGATGCTCAACAAAATGAAAACGTTTCAAAAGCTCCTCTGGACTCATCTCCTCCACAGAGGTCACTGTCAGTTTTCTCATCCTTTCCATCAGCACGTCCAAACCAACAGCACACTCCTCTTTCAGTGTCTGAAAATGAAACATACTCTCCTTGATCTCACACCCATAAACATGAGACATCTCTTTGATCTTACACACATAAACATGAGATATACTCTCTTTGATTTCACACCCAAAAACCTGCTTCTGACTATCATGCAAAACTTTTCTCAGCTCTTTTATGAAATATGTCAGAACTAGTAATATGTCATCTATGAAAACTCAGGTCAAACTTGCTATTTACAAAATTGATGCAATATTTTTTTGGTACAGGTTAATACTTGCTACACTGAATTCTCACAACAATAAAATCTCACCACAAATACTAATTAAGGTAAGTTATGTAAAGTGACAGCTTGCGTACCCTGACACCCCCAGAGCTATACCAGCGGGAGTTTTACTCCTGGCAGGTCCAACCAAGCTGGGAAAGGTCTGCGGGGGTAGGGATCAGATGAAACTTGCACCCTGGTCCTCCAGGGTGGGGGTTGGAGCATGGAGCCAATGACCCCATCTCCGTAAAAAAGATTAGTGTTATAGAACAGATAGAGAAGCCTTGAAATTGGACGGATAAAAATGGATTACAACCTTGGAACGTCAAAAATATTATGAGATTTGGAACATGGAATATAAGAAGTTTATACAGACAAGGGCAGCTAAAGAATTAGCAGATGAACTAAGCAGGTATGACAAAGATGTTACAGCATTACAGGAAACCAGGTGACTTGGAGAAGATATAACAGTCATAGGAGAAATGGTACTGGTATATGGAAGTATTACCAATGGAAGACATGAACTTGGGACAGGTTTTGCTGTCAAGAGAAAAGTATGGACTTAGTGATGGACTTTAGTGCCACCAATGAAAGAATATCAAGGGAACAAAGAAAAATTTTTTGTGAGATATTTATAGCCTGGACTTGCCCAGTTTGTGATACAAAGCGGAGTCTTTAACTCCTCCTGGTACAAAAATACAGTGACATTAACCGATTTGTGGCAACAAGCGGTGACATTAACCAGAGTAAAGTCCATTAATTAGTTATAGGAGTTGGCCGGGGATACAAATTTCTGTGACAATATCTGGGTTGTGACATAAAGTGACGTGATATTGAGTGAGTTCAACTGCATTTTGGAAATTTCTGATTCTGGCAAAAAATTTACCTGCTCATATTGTAAAATCTCATGTGTAAAATATAAATACTTCCACCTATTCAATGATCATGTGATCTAAATTCAGAAAGCAATCACAGTAATATCAAGTGCAAAAATCATCAAAAGGAATACCATACAAAGAACATGTGAATAAAACAACAACAAAAAAGTCTAATAAGGAACATCTGAACAAATCATCAAAGGTACACTAAACAAGGAACACATAGGTAAAGAAAAAAAAAGGCAATTGCTTTTAATAAATGCTGAAACTTTGCTTCTCTGTCATATAATTTCTGTGTTTATAAACTGACAAGATGAGCCTAATGCTTACCTTAACACTTGACTGGTAAATAAACGGACCTAATATGACATCAAGATTGAGTGTTAACACTTGACTGGTAAATAAATGGACCTAATATGACATCAAAACTGAGTGTTAAAAGTTAGCTTCAAGATGTAAACAAGCTATACAATGTTTAACTGTTTTACTCTGTTTCTATTTAACATGAATATTACTGTACCTTTGAATGTGTGTTACTGTTATCCCCAGCATCACTGCTTGAGTCACAACTGTCATCATCATCGTCATCATCATCATCATCTGAACTGTCATATACGAAGCCTGCAATGTCCAGCTCTGCACTGACGCCACATCCATATACGAAAGAGCACAACGAATGGAAATGCGCCAACAGAATGATTGCTTGCATCAGTTCTGACAATGACCATGGCTCTAGGCCCCTTAACAGTTTCTGAACAAAGAAAAAATGATTTAATTCATCACATTTCTATACCTGAAGATAAAGATTATAAGTTGTGACTCAGTAAAACTTATATGCCTGTAAAATTAACAGTTTTTGAACTTCATAATCTACAAAATGGACAGGCATTATAAATCTGTACTATGCATAATTTAATATTACCAGCTCAGTATTACAGCTTCCTGCTTGTTACAAATAGAGAAAATGTAAAACTTCACTGAGTTTCCTATCAAATGTCACTATTAATTTCAACTGGAAAAAAAACCTGCTAAAAACTTGCTCAAGCTTAACTAGCAGCAGAACATTTACTACACTTACTGCTATATGATCTTTGGTAATAAGCCACGGCCGGTGGGCAAGGAGTTTGTTAATCTCATACAGATCCTGAATTTTGCGGGGGGCATGCTGAATGCCCTTCAGCCACTGAGGGTTACCACCATGCAGTAGAAATTCTTGTTCATGAAGTTTGACTAGATATGTACAATTGTGCCGGGCTGAAGCCTGAAAGAACCACTTTTGATCACTGCTACAATCACACAATCATGATGACAACCACATCAATTATAAGTCCTACTATTATACTCACACAATGTAAAAAAAAAATCCCACGCATCAATGTTTCTTTTAGTAAAAATAATTTGCCAACGTCCCACCCTAATATTTTTATCACGAGATTTTACTGTAATCAAGTTTCACATCTTAGTTATGTTAATCCAAATTGGTGGCATAAAGATTTTACTGTAACATACATATAAGTTTTATATATGTTAATCCAAATTGGTGGCATAAATGGTGTGGTCTACATTAACTAAATATAAAATATACATGGCACTTCTCACAAATCAAAAATATATTTTTTCTCCAGAGAAAAGCCTCCCTTCAAATACCACTAAAAGAGGAAATAGGGAAAAATGGTTGTTGAAGAGAATGAATAATGAATGAATAATCTTTATTTTTAAAGGGTAAAGAATTGGGCATGCAGGCCCATCTTACATTCTGCCTTTCATCACTCCATCTTTCATTCTTCCTATACAATCGATTTAATACAAGAGAGCCAGTATGAGGCATATACTAAATGTATTAATGACTATACAGCCTTTTTTCACTACAAAACCTCAGAGTCAATTGCCAGTTCTGTGAACCCTCTGCAGTTAACTAGAAACTTATTGTTAAAACATTTATCCTTACATTGTTAAAACAAGAAAAAAAAGATGGATTTAATGATATCTAATTTCAGACAGAACTTACCATGATGGCAATGTAATGTCTCCATTCGTAGCGTAAAGGACCATCCTCTCGGAGCAAAAAATTTTGTGTTGTAAGAAAATTTCGAAGATAATCAGGGTGGTAGCCCATAACCTGACTTATGTGATCCAACCGATGATTCTGAGTGAAAGCATCCATGAACACATTGTGAGTCTGAAAAAGATTACAGACATAATTACAGGAAACTTAAGACACAAGACAGAATACTAAATAAATATCGCACATGTACAAAAATAGTATCAGAATAAGATGAAATGGCGGTGGCAACATCTTACAACAACAGAACGTGACAACTTGTTTGGCCTCATATCAAGTAATACTGTAATATTGTATAACACCCAGTGATGTACCTATACACAGCACAAGGAAGAAGAAGAGGACACTTTGTGCTGTATAATGCACAATGATTAATTTAAAATTAACTTAAATGTAAATCCACTTATGTCATAAAATGAACAACTATGTCATTAAACTGCTACATTCTCTGCATTTATCTTCACATCAGTTCACAATGTTTCTATCTGTTTAAACCTGCAATCCTGATCTCTGAAGTCAAGCTAAAACCACTATTAAAAGAAAAACTACTATGAAATACCACACTGAACTGTATGTCTAACAAAGCTATCAAGAATTACCAAATCATCTTTTTCATGATAAGCAACAGCGACAAAGTGGTTGTCCCAAATCACAGGACATTTCACAGTAAAAGAGAAAGGATAAAGTAAAGTAAGTAAAGTAAGAAAGAAAATTATGCTGCCTGACATGCACTGTTAAACCTACAATGCACACACTATAATTATCTACTACACAACATACTCCCACTACATATGCACTGAATGGATTATTATCATCTTAAGCAACATACAATACCATGCACACTACACACCTTAAGATAAAGTAAACCACAGCTAACACAGTCATTACTACCTAAAAGACAAAATGAATTTAATTATTGTAAAAAAAAGTACTGCCACAATTAATGTTGCATAATATAATAATGTGACAGCTTTCATTTTGTGACTAAATGTAAAAATGATATCATTAGCCTCCTGACATTTCATGAGAATGAAAGAGACTAGGGCCATGAGATTCTGATTTTGTTCATGTGCGCTGGGTTCTCTACACATATTAATGTAACTCTGCATCTTGAAAAAATATAATTCTGGATCCTGCTCCATAATTGTATGTTTGAAGAATCTCACCACTTGATTCTATCTATAAATTCTTATCTACATGACCTCAACACCAGATTTTCACCCAAACCCCAGCACTGGATCTGACACTCAGGTCACACAGTATATACAATACTGGTTAAGTTAACAGACATGTACAAAAAAAAAAAAAAAGAATCACAAGTTCTGAACACGTTTGGTTGGCTAAATTTTTCAAGTCACTTTAGTACACACTTAAGGAATTTGTACCCTCCAAGATTTTTTTTACATGGACTGGTAGAGATGTTGTGTCTAGCACTCAGAGACAATGCATTAACATGTATCATGTTCATTTATTTATCTTTTTTTTTTACTTTTTACTGAGCAGATATGACATATTTGTTTATTTGAATGTTATCAATTTAATACTGTTAATGTGTTAATGGGCAGCATTCTATATCACATTTTGTCATGTTATTTTATTTTGAAGCGGCAGAGAAGGCCTCATGATGATCTGAAGAAGTTGTGTCATTGTTCCACTCTCTACAGTAGAGAGTTTCCTGCATACGAAGCCACTTTTATTATTCAGCATTCTTATTTCTTCATGCACTGACTTGTCTTCAGTATTCTGGTTTCCCAGACCAATGACCTAGCTATTCTGATGCTTCGATACTTCACAATGCTGAGATGTCACCAATCAAAAACTTATTGGACAAGAAAGAAAATGAATCGAAGTGAACGTGCGTGTTTCTGATATGTTTGATACTTTGTTTTTTTTTCTTCTGGAGAGACATGCCAGCTTTTAATTTTAGATGACAATGGTTGAGAGAATTATAAGCGATATTTTAAAAAAAATTATGTGCTATATATGATTGCACACCTGAAATAAATGAACTCACCTGTTCGTCCGCGGTGCTTGCTGGAACAACCTGTGAAAACATTTTTAAAAGATTAAAAATTCACTCTCCGCAGAATCTCAAAATAATATAAATATGCTGACTCTTAATTCCTCCTAAGTTTGTAATACAACAACACAATTGAGAATGTAGCGGAAATTTTTGCCGGCATAAAGATGGTGGTTTTTCCCCTAACAGTGGTATTGCCTTGGGAAATATCTACAGTAACCACAGAGGGTAAGTCTACTTACTTCTGTCTCGTCGTCACTGTAGTTCAGTTCCACAGTAAGCATGTTAGAAAATATCCTCACACAAACTCTTGAAAATATAAAGAGCCTACCAGTATTTAGTGTACCTGTGACTGATGTAACAAAGAGCTAATAACATTTGGCACAGCTGACGGAAGTTTGACCCACAACCTATGAATATCTTAATAATGCTGCGCGCGCATCATTTGTCTGTCACACGACCTTGACCTAGTATTAAAATAGAGCCATGTAATAGAATCAGAAGAATTAGTCAATGGTTTTTTATTTTAAAAAAAAAACTTATTGGTGTTTTGCCCAGTATTTATGTGCGAACAAGCAATACTCATATGCATATACAAATAAATGTTTTTTGTAACAGAAATGGATGACTCTTTCTTACGCCATGACAAGAACCTGGGTTGGAAAATTCCACACTGACAAGAAGTGCGCACTCACCATTTTCGGATAATGTATCACAGCAGGTTCTGTAATCGCATATATAAAATAGATGTTGCCACATGTCAGTAGTGGCTCTGAACTGTCAGTTTCAATTTATTGTTTTAACCTTAGATGTACAAATGTGCTGGAGGAACTAAATTTATGACTGTATGAAGACCAGGACTAAAAAGCAAAATTTCTGGGATTTTTCCACTTTGCTTAGAAAACGAGAAGAGTAGGAAGGGTGCTGGCGTCGAGCATGATAACCTGCAAAAAATGAGACCACTACACTAGACGAGTGTGAAACATCTTATGTCCCACAGTTTCCGAGAATTTCATCATTTGCCCTGTTTTTTTTTTTAATTTTTATAGTAAAAGATCAAATTCAAAAATACGTTATTATATAGAATATTTCTTCAAAAGTTATGGGTGGCGTTGTATCATAGGCGCTTAAAAAGCAAGCTGTAAATAGTTTTTGAATACATAATATATATATATATATATATACATACACACACACACACAAAGCCACTGCAGTAACCATCTGTATGCTCGTTACATAAAGATGTTCCTATTTCTGTTTTAACAGATAAGGTAGACAGAGGTGTATGGTGCAGTTTTACAAAGTGAGGGAGGGAGTGAGTAAGGTGAGAAAAAAACGAATAGAAAGTATGAGAATGTATAAATGAAAAACATACAACATCCGATATTTCGGCGTGAGCCTTATTCGAGGATACATACACAACGAAATACAAACACGAAGAACTTATTTGAAGTGTTTTGCTCCAAGTGGGAAACAGAAATGCGTGTGGTAGAAGGGAGAAGGAAAAATCACGCTGCCTCCAGACAAAAATGCCCGATAGAGCCAATCATAAAGAAGAAGTGGAGAGAGAGGAGGATAACAAGTGGGAGAAAGGGGTGGGGGAAAGGCAATAGGAACATGATAGCCGCTAGAGGTGTCGGGGGGAGGGAGAGAGGGGAGGGAAAATGGGACGCGGAGAGATAATGAATGAAGAACATAAACACCTGCAGGGAGAAAATGTGAAACTGGTGAATAGGACAAGACCAATATGTTGGCAGAGAAGAAAATAGGATGGTGGTAGGGAGGGGTAGCCTAGAGAAAGAAAGTAGAGTTTAAAAAAGGCCTGTGGAAAAATAAAGAAGTTACAGAAAGCTGAAGACATTGTTAATTTTTTATCTGTTTTAATAGTACAAGTGTATGCTCGTTAATTTACGAGTAACAGAGCTGTTCCTACCTGTGCTCTAAACAGTCTAACAAGCTGGTTCTCTAGTTCTTTTAATGATGTCACATTTCGGTGACTTCTGTTATCCGAGTTTAATTATTCTCAATTGTTCTTTTCTGTTGTGTCACATCTAGTGGTTATGATCAGTGCTACAATGACATCTGTCACCGTTCTGTTTCATATGATGTAAGTGTCTGATTAATCAGTTATCAATGTGTGGTGCAAAATAAAATGATAGCATATTCCCCCCCCCCCCTTTTGCATTTTCATCGCTGACATATTACATATGATGGATTTTAGCCATGTACTATGCATATCAGTTTATTTACATTCAAATCACTCATCAGTTACCAGTAGGTCATAAACTGCTAATTTACTTACTTCATACTGCAGCTGTAGGAAGTCTTCCTTAGTTCTGCTCAGTAACAACTTCGAATGCAGTTCTTGTTAATCAGTTATCTGAAGGAAGTTTTTTTTCATGTGATTGTCTCCCCTTCTAGAACTCAACCGACACATCCTTTGTATATTTCATCTGTCCAATCCCCTACATTTGTTATTCCTATGGTACTGTGAATGTTAATTTCTTTCACTGCTAAGTGCTATTGTTCCACCTTCTCACATGAAGAAATTCTAATAGTGCCTTCGTGTGCTTGGACAGTACTAAGTACTAGCTTTTCTTATTTTGTAAAGTAAACCATTTTGTACCGTGAAGTGTTGAGGGAAAATACAATTCGCGTTTTTGGCCCAAACGAGTGGTCACAGTGACGGTTATGCCATAATAAGCTAATGTTTTTCTTTAGTTGAAGGTTTTCAAGAGCTGGCTGTGAGTGTGTTATTCTCACTCAATGACAAAACCACTTGATTCTTTGCTTCTCTATGTGTCAAAGATATGATGTAGTTCCTGTTACCTGTCGTATGGTGTCATTTCTTAGACTATCAAACCTGGTGACGTTTTATGCTTCCCTAAGACATAACATTTCATCACAGCTTCATGATTTTAAATCCAGAGTTCGAAACTCTCGCGTCAAAAATAAACATTCAGACTACACGCTGCCGATTGCGAGCACACCTGTATTGCCTTGGCCTGTCACACACCCTGACTGCACATGCTACACAGGTACCCAGACTTCAGAGCACATTTTGTAGCTCTGCCCCCTCTACCAAGAAGCCTAAACCCGACTCTGGTCACAGGGAGCTAAACTCTGCACTGTGGATGTATGTCAAATCCACAATCAGAAAAAATTCGGAGATCTTCTACAGGCTTTACGTTTTACCAGATTAGAATTGTACGGAAAAAAAAAAATGATTGGTCGAAGCGAACTCTCACGTGACGTGGTATCATGTGGCTTCCGATACGGGAGAAGAGTTCTTTTCTCCTAGCCAGAGAAGAGCAAGATGTGAGGTATGGGCTCAAGCCAGCAACACGTGTGCAAGGCTCAACGCATGATGGACAAAAAAGGCGAAATCGAACACTAGAAGTAAGTGAGAACTGAACCTATATTAGTTTTACCAACCTATGTATTCAGAATATTTTGATGTGATATTGCTAGATATTTTGTGCTATTTTAGTGTAAGATCTTCTAATGTTAATATGATTGAGTTAAGATACGTCAGGTGGCTGGGCTATCTAACCTTTTATGAAGTTTCAGTACTATACTTCATATGTATTTCTACATTATATATTATATAGTGATTTAAAGGAGTTTGTAGAACCCAGTATTTTTTATATTTTCATTTATCAAATATGGCGAAGTAGGTTTTTCCACCTTGGGAATAGAGACCATGTGTTGTCGAGATTGGATTTTCTGCGTGCTACAGGTATTTTTTTTCTTTAAACTAAATTGATCAAATGTGAGCTCTTTCCAGCTTAGGAGAACAATGATGTATTAAGTTGTAAAATTTATTTCACGTAATCTAAAGTGGCTGTTTATTTGTTTCCAATTTTCAGGACATAGCTTGCAGAGTGTAAGAAAGTCCTGGGTGTTTGGAGAAGAGGATCACTGTGTTATAAGGAAAAGATAACCCAGTTTTTTTGGAAAAAAAGGTGGAATCATCATATCTGGCATTATTAGATTATATTTTGTTGAGAAGATAATGCTTGTCTAGAGGAAGAGTTAACTGCGCTGTGTTCCGATGAGAAGTTAACTCATGTTCTTGAGGGAGGTAACCATGTTTATAATGAGATTATTAAGCAAATGCTTTAGGAATTGGTAGTAGCTGTCACTTTGGAAAGATACAAATTATGAACATTTGGTCTCCTGTGGTTTTTATCGAGAAAATGTGAGCAGATCTGTGTGAAATCGCAATAAACCCTGTTGCCCCTGGCAACGATCCCTTTTCATTTCATATTTTTGTGTTATTTATTATTTCTGTGGTGTGTAGTGCATGGGAGACTGAATCTGCTTTGGGCTGTGAGACGGGTAGGAACAAAAGATTACACACCTGAGTTTCCTTGGTTAGGGTTAGGCAACGGACGCGACAATAGGTCAAAGTCCTCAGCTTCTAGAAGTCCGAAGTCATTAATCTTTGTCCTGCTATCCGTCTACATGGCCCCATAACTGCACCTCATCGGCATTACGATAATGACAACCACGTGCTTTCTAGCACATCACCTCAATAATATATCATAGAATATCATCATCCTCTCTCGCCACTCTACGCATCCCAATCCACCACATTACGATTAAACAATTTTATTCACCAATGGACCGGTACATGCATGGATATCTTGCAGAGCGAGCGTTATATCAAACATAACCAAGAATATGAGCTAGAAGATTCTACATATTAGCATTTAACAAAAAATATCTGACAGAACAAGGATTCAAATCGGTCTCAGCCTGGCTTGCTACAGCAACACCTCCACTATGTTGGTAAATGGAGAAGTATGAAAATAACAGGACATATCAACATTGTGTATAATTTTCTTAGTCTGACAAATCACAGATTTATCACACCGCAGTATTCACGCGCGTCATCAGAAACTTTGACAGAGTACATGGACATATTTTCATTCCGTATGCCGTTATTTATCACCAGCAGGGCATCTTGCTTACAACCGAGAGGCATACATGATATCTGTTAGGGAGGCAAAGTTCCACAAGGGACATGCAAATGACTGATTGAATGCCGTTATTTTTACTAGTCACAGCTAACATATCCATAAGTTTGTATAAAATAAATGTAAAAAGACGAGACGACGAGACTTAAAATAGCTAACTATATTATCAACGCAGGGATACTGTATACAGTAAACTACAAACTTGCTCATATCTAGGGCATGTGGTAATGGGAGATGAAAAATGTTAAACGAAAATCTTCAAGAATCTTCTTATAGCTTATATCCTTCCCGTGCCGTTAAACGTCACATAGGGCTCACAAGGTAGTTCGCCAATTTTTTCTGTCTTCGGCGAGCCTTTCAACCTCATCAAGGGATTTTATGCCTATTAATTTGGCCTCTCTTAACAATGTAAGAAACAAGGATGTATACTGTCTCCTTTACTTTTTGGGATTACAATAGACTTCATAATGAAAAAATGCTGCACAGGTAACACAGGTATTGACTGGGTACATGGGACCCAACTAGAAGACCTTGATTTTGCTGATGACATAACTCTTATCAGTAATAATGTGAATTCCATGCAAGAAAAAACAGATAGCCTGTCTTCACTGGCTAGCAAAATAGGACTTGAAATTAACAAGGACAAAACAAAAATAATGAAAATTCCTCTCAATCAAAATGAAAAAAATACACATAGAAGGGACAGATATTGAAGAAGTCAATCAATCTGCATACCTTGGCGGCTACATAGATCAGGATGGTGACACTAGAAAGGAAGTTAGGATCAGAATTGCAAAAGCAGCATCAATCTTCAATAATCTTGAGAACATATGGAATTCAAAAGTTATAAGCACAAAAACCAAGTTAAGACTATTCAATTCGAATGTAATATCCACCCTCATTTATGCATGCGAAAGCTGGAAAACAACTAAAGAAATAGACAAGAAATTAGACTCTTTTGAAAACAAATGCTTAAGGAAAATACTCGGCATCAAGTGGAATGAATTCAAGAACAATGCAGAGATAAGACAGATAACTGAACAACAACCAGTCTCATGGGTGATCAGGAAAAGGAGATGGACATATGTTGGTCACTTGATGAGAAGAAATGATCAGAGAATCCCAAAACAAGCTATCAAGTGGAACACAACAGGCCGAAGAAAAAGAGGCAGACCGCGTGAAACTCTGAAGAGGACATTATTAAGAGAGGCCAAATTAACAGGCATAAAATCCTTTGATGAGGTTGAAACTCGCCGAAGACAGGAAAAATTGGCGAACCACTTTGCGAGCCCTATGTGACGTTTAACGGCACGGGAAGGATATAAGATATAAGATAACAATGTAATCTTCAGAGTTTCATGCGGTCTGCCTCTTTTTTCTCTGGCCTGTTGTGTTCCACTTTATACCTTGTTTTAGGATTCTCTGAATGGAAAAAAGGTCTGCTGTGGAAACTAAGAAACTGCAATGTGAATGGAAGACTGTACAACTGGATAAAGTCCTATTTACACAATAGAAGAGCTAGAGTAGTAATGGATGGACACAAAAGCCAGAAAGTATTTCTGCGACATGGTGTACCACAAGGAGGAGCACTTTCGCCTACACTATTCCTTGTATTCATTAATGACCCGGTCAAGGAACTTCCCTATGGAATCAAAGCGGCACTGTATGCAGATGATCTGGTCATGTGGTGTACAGATGAATATGCGACAGCTGCTACACAGAGACTCCAAAGAGCAGCAGACATCTTGACATCATGGACAAACAAATGGTGTGTAAGTATCAACACAGAGAAATCAAGTACCACTCTGTTCACCCTCTCATCTAAACAGAAAGCAGGTAAGATCTTTGTAAATGAAATACCCTTAAGGATGGACAACCAACCCACTTACTTCGGAGTGACTCTTGACTCAAAACTGACGTGGAAGCAACACATCAACAGTGCAGAAGCAAAAGCCAGAAGAAAACTAGCCATATTAAGAAAACTGAGTGGAACCACATGGGGAGCTAGTGAAAGAATCCTCAAGAATGTATATCAGCAAAGTATTCTTCCACATTTAGAATATGGTTCAACATCTTGGTGCACAGCATCAAACACTACGCTGCATAATCTAGACAAGGTTCAAAATCAGTCACTACGGATTATCACAGGTGCCATGAGGTCCACACCAATAGTAGAAACGCAGAAAATAGTTGGTGTTCAACCGCTAAAGGAACGTAGAGACACAAAGGTCATGACCAGGGGAGAAAAATTCCTTAGCTCTGTAAGCCATCCCCTGAAGGAGAGATTCAATAACTTGGCATTAGGACGGCTTAAAAGAAGCAGCTTCATTCATCAGGCCAAGCGTATGCGCAAGCTGATACCTGACCTTCCAACTGTAGTCGCTCCATTATCATCTGTACCAAAGCATACACCATGGAAAGAAGCAGATTATACACAAATAACTACTCAGACTGAAGTGAAAGGTGTGCAGAATGGTGAGATGCAGAGCAGTCTTGTAAGATCAACAGCCACACTTAGTGTTCTAGATGACAAATATCCATGTGACACCTGGATACGTGTGTATACAGATGGATCTGCACATAATGCCATAAAGAATGGAGGGGCAGGAGCATATATTGAATATCCAAACAACACCATTGACAAGATTTCCATACCCACTGGTAAATACTGCAACAACTTTGATGCAGAAGTTAGGGCAATTATTGCTGCAGTTGAAAAACTATCAGACTCCAGAATTGATACATGTCCTGTAGTAATTCTCACAGATGCAAGATCAGTACTGGAAGCTCTTCAGAGCAACAAACTACCAGACTTTAAGGATGCCTTGTCAAAAATTGGCTTACAACATGGAGTCACTTTGCAATGGATTCCCTCCCACTGTGGGATACCAGGCAATGAGAAAGCTGACCATCTGGCTAAAGAGGGCACTGAAATGGAGCAACCAGACATACCAATCACCTATAATCAGAAGAAAAGCATGATAAAAACCTACAGGAAGCCACAAACACCACCACATGATGACTATCACATGCTAAACAGAAAGGAACAAGTCACCATCTTCCGTCTCCGAACAGGACACAGCCGACTCCGAAGTCATATTTATACAAAGTTTAAGGTTGGTACTTCTAATCTATGTACATGTGCCCAGGTGCCCCAAACTGTGGAACATATCCTCCAGAACTGCATCAACTACAAGACACTGAGAAATAATTACTGGCCCAGTGAAACCACTAAAGAAGATAAGCTCTACAGTTCCATACATGAGTTACAAAAAACAGTGAAATTTATCCAAGAGACAAGACTGCAGATATAGACAGACAATGCGAACGAAGAAGAAGAAGAAGAGGATTCTCTGACTGTTTCTTCTCATCAAGTGACCAACATATGTCCATCTCCTTTTCCTGATCACCCATGAGATTGGCTGTTGTTCAGTCATCTGTCTTATCTCTGCATTGTTCTTGAATTCGTTCCACTTGATGCCGAGTATTTTCCTTAGGCATTTGTTTTCAAAAGAGTCTAATTTCTTGTCTATTTCTTTAGTTGTTTTCCAGCTTTTGCATGCATAAATGAGGATGGATATTACATTTGAATTGAATAGTCTTAACTTGGTTTTTGTGCTTATAACTTTTGAATGCCATATATTCTCAAGATTATTGAAGATTGATGCTGCTTTTGCAATTCTAACTTTCCTTCTGGTGTCACCATCCTCTATGTAGCTGCCAAGGTATGCAAATTGATTAACTTCTTCAATATCTGTCCCTTCTACGTGTATTTTTCCATTTTGATTAATGGCAAGTTTCATTATTTTTGTTTTGTCCTTGTTAATTTCAGGCCCTATTTTGCTAGCCAGTGAAGACAGGCTATCTGTTTTTTCTTGCATGGAATTCACACTGTTACTGATAAGAGTTATGTCATCAGCAAAATCAAGATCTTCTAGTTGGGTCCCATGTACCCAGTCAATACCTGTGTTACCTGTGCAGCATTTTATTATTATGAAGTCTTCAAGTATATATATATATATATATATATATATATATATATGCAGGAGAACTCTCTACCGTAGAGAGCGCAACAACAACCCAACTCCTTCAGATCATAAGAGGAAGTACCCCTCCCCTCAGACAAGTGCTTCGGCCCTTTAAACTCCTGACACTCTAAGGGGGGTGGGCCCCTCTGGGTCATGACTCCCAGAGGTCTTGTGAGTTGTTGCTTTTTTTTTCCCGGTCCCGGGATTGAACCCATGATCTTCCAGTTGCCACTGCACTTTTTTTTCTGAAGTGCATATATATAAGAATAGTGCAGGTTTTAAGTTGAAAAGTTTTAAGTCTGCATATAATCAAGCCATTTCTATGATGCGGAAACACACAACGTGGAAAGAAAGAAAGAAGGAAGAAAGAATCTTATTTAAAGTAAAAGTAGTAGTAGTATTAAGCAACATAAACGAAAGGAGATGAAAAGGTACAAGAATATCTAAAAGAAGAAAGAGTGAGGAGAAAGGGAGCGGGGGAGGAACCAGAATACACAGCAACAATACAGACAGTGAACATTATCAATAACTAACAGTAAACATTTATATGAAATGTTAAGCAAGACACAGAGGACATGTGAGCCACTGTAGTCAACGTATTATGAGAAGATATTACACCTTCATGACTATACAGTTGAGTAGCGACATTTGGGACGAGGCAGAGTTGCCTGGTATCTGACTTAAGTCGGTCGTCATAGTGGGAGGTCACAAACTAAGTACAGTTCACTACTAAAACATGTTACAAGATGAATAAACATGTTTACTATCACCTTAACATACTAAGAGAACAGAACTGTGTGAAACATGCAATTATACATACACACATGCGGCCATACGCATTCATTTTGTACTTATTAAATAATGATGCAATATGTTCACTTCCTGGTCTTGTCTTGTGGTGAATTTATAATGTATTTAGAACAGCAGATGTATCTAAAATTAACCACAGCATGGTTTAGAGCATTTTATACAGTTCTATAGGTCATCAGCCGTAACTATGGACGTCCGTAACTGCATAAGTAACAGAAATTGTAGAAAGATAGTTTACCTAGTAACAGACATTGTAGAAAGATAGTTTACCTAGTAACGGAAATTGTAGAAAGATAGTTTACCTTTACTGTAGCTGACGAGTCTGGGCTATGGTACGAGGAAGCTGAGAAATTTTCAATTATCTGTGCCTCATCGTCATTTGGATTAACATCATCATCCTCGCAATAAAGATAAGCGATATCATACTCCAAGTAACTGTACTGTGGTAGAGCCACTGGTTTTCGACAATGGTATGTTTTGCTATGATCGGGTGATTTCGATTCCTTAAAATCTGGCATATTTGAGGATACTCTGAGTAATGACTAACACAACGAATACTACTCCTCTTTGAAGTAAACTTTGTCCTTTTCTCACTGTCATAAGCTTTATATGTTAAACAGAATAGTCAAATTTAACCTTACTAGATCGAGCATGCAATTCCACCCAAAATAAATTCTGTGTTCAGGAACTTGTGCTGTACACATTTAACAACCGGGGGCTCGGCTCTCAAGGCCACCAGGGACATCGCTGATTGGATAAAATGTGGGGAGTGTGTCAGCGTGTGCAATCTGATTGGATGACCGTGTTATTTTATAGTCCCGAGCTCAATAACAGAAACAAGAATATTTGTTCACTTTTACGGTGACCGAGTTTATAGGTTTAGAACTAAGTGGAAAATAACAAAATATAATAGTAATCCGTACGATGCTAATTTAAATTTATGCACGAATGATTACATACAAGTTGTCGTTAAAGAAAAAAAAAGGCACACAAACGTTCGGGTCACAGTTACTTGTGTAAATAATTAAATGATTTTAAAAAACTTGAGTATAGAAAAACTTTTAACAGTGACAACTTCACACACGCACACGTTCACGTGTATTCATTTTTCATTTTAATTTCTAAATACATACAGTCATGCGGGGGAGGGGGAGGGGTGTGTCTAGCCGGTGTATTGGTCCGGGACCTAAATAGTTTTCCGTGGGGAGAGGTGAAAAGATAAACGGGAGGGGATGGGGGGGCCTAACAACAGTTCTCTCGATGGCCTTGTATATAGTGACCGAAAAAAAAAAGCCCTGAGCTAACAGTCAAATGCCTGTTTTTATGATCAGTGATTGATAATTCCTCTTATATATACTGGTTCGGAACTGGGTTTTTTTTTTTTTTTTTTTGCAGACACTCCATTTTGAAATATGTTCACAAACTGTCTGTGGTTTTCATATCTATACACCATCGTATATGTGTACTTCTTTCTATGGCCATGGCATTACTCGGTTACGCAGTTGTATATTGCCATCTGCTTGCAACAATTTTTAACTGAAACTAGACAAATGAATGTCTGAAATGTTGGGAAAATATTTACATCTCAAACTCTGGCATTCTTTTTTTTTTCCAAGAACTGTGTATAAGTTCATTTGAAAAATGAAATGAGAGTAAACAAATCAAAGCAAGCATGGCCTAGTACCTTTATAGCCCAAACTCAACTGTGAAGTCAGTCAAGTAAAACCTATCTCTGTCACATGTCAGTTCACATGAATGAAAACACTCATAATTAAAGCTAGTAACAAACTACAAAATCTCACACACTAAAAGATAACACGTGCTAAAATCTCTGTCCTAAATGTTAAATTCTACACAAAGAAGGAAGTCACGATTAAGAATAGTACTGACGTAAACATGCGTTCTAAGAATAGAACTGATGTTAGCACGGAATCTATCTCTAACATAGTTCTGCCATTTTAGAAAAGCAATTCTTGTCATTGTTAACGCTAGAACAGAGGAATGAGCTGGGATAAGTCATGGCTACCACTCAGTTCTTCATAACTGCCATCCCTGCTATCTACTCTTGCTTTTTAACCAAAAAAAAAAAATGTCATTATATTACTCTTGTTTTTCTATGTCAAGTAGTAAGACATTCAAGACGATCGCCTCAATATGCCAGCTCACAGCGAAGCAATCGCCTCCACCCCCAACTCGGCGCTATGTTCAGAGATGACAGTTTTCTTCACCAAATTAAGGCATGTCACGTTTTGTGCGCCATGTGTTTTGTTTGTGTGCAAATAAAGGAGTTTTCTGCACCAAATAAGTTTTTTAATACGTACTACATGTATGTGTCAGCGTGAGGGAGGGGGAGGGGGGCCTCAGTTTTGTGAGCTAAATAACAGACATTTTATTCCGTACATCTGTGAAAAACTTGATGTACTCATGACGAAGAGACAGGAAACATCATTTCGTTTACATGCCTGACAATTAAATCATTCTTTCCTGCAAAAATTAAGCTTAAACTCAAGAAATATCGGTACCAATAAAATGGAACAGATCTAATAGTTTATTCGACGTTTTTCCTGGACTAGGGAAACAGATCTGACGTAATAAATAAATTTTTTAAAACCCCGGAGAATGGAAACACCTACACACCCTATGTGGACAGACCTATGACACACCCACATACACTGTAAATTGCCAGATACCTGGAACTGAGAGAGAAAAAAAAAACCATGGAAACCCACCCCCAACACAAAAACACACACTCTCGAACTTCAGGGCAGAACTAATTCTGGGGGCTGCAAAGATTATGGAGGAACAACGACCAAAAGACAAAAATAGTCATCTTATGCGACAGCTAGACAGCTCTCAGGGCTATATAAGATGAAGCAGATCACCTAACAAGGAATGTAGTGGAGAACTAAATCAGCTCTCCGAGACAAACAGGATAGCGATACAATGGATCCCTGCAAACTGTGGTACTGCTGGAAATGAAACAGCCGATAGACTAGCAAAGGAAGGCACAGATAAAATACAATTCAGAGATAGAATATCACAAAAGGAAGTGAAAACACTTACGTCTTACATCCTTCCCGTGCCGTTAAACCTCACATAGGGCCCGCGTGGTAGTTCGCCAAAGTGTCCTGTCTTCGGCGAGTTTTTCAGTCTCATCAAGGGATGTTATGCCCACTGAATTGGCTTCTCTTAACAATGTCCTCTTTAGAGTTTCACGTGGTCGACCTCTTTTTCTTCGGCCTGTTGTGTTCCATTTGACAGCTTGTTTGGAGATTCTCTGATTGTTTCTTCTCATCACATGACCGACATATGTCCATCTTATTTTTCTGATCAACCATAAGGCAGGTTGTTCTTTGCTCATCTGTCTGATCTCTGTATTGTTATTGAATTCATTCCACTTTATACCGAGTATTCTCCTTAGGCATTTGTTTTGGAAAGAATCTAATTTCTTGTATATTTCTTTAGCTGTTTTCCAGCTTTCACATGCATAAATGAAAGCGGATATTGTCTTTGAATTGAATAGTCTTAACTTGTGAAAACACTAGAAATTTCAAAAACCTAGAGGCAGAGGACAAAGAGCACATACCCACAGGATCCCATACCATACTGAGACTAAACAACAACAACAGCAGCAACAACAACAACAACAACCCACAATCTTCAGCTGATGAACCATACACTGCAGACTCAACGCTTATCTCCACAAGATAAAAGTTGTGCCAACAGCCCAGTGTATGTGTCAAAACTGCCCCTAGACTCTTGGACACATATTACACACCTGCACCATCTACGGACACCTCAGAGCCCAGGTGTGGCCCCGAGAGATGAGGATAGAGGAGGAACTCTGTGATTTCTGCGAAGACCTGCTAACAATAAAATTCGTGGAGGAAACCTGACCCCCTGTTTAGAAAGCTGTGCATAGGAAACTCAGCGCATAAGAAGAATAACAAGAGACAAGCCTAACAGATGACATAAGACAAGGAAAGATTAAGATCAGCCGTGTAAACTGTCTGATGGGAATCACTTCTGTACCTTCACGCAGCATCCTACTGCTTGGAATGAAGAGAACAATACACAAATAAATAAATAATCTGACAACATAATTCAGCTATCAAGCAAATAACAAAAAGGCTTATTTCACCTTCAAATTTGCTATCTTGCTTTATACTCGGTTAATCCAGACTTTATCCGTCTTAAACGAAAAAAGAAAATGGAAAATAAACTTGTAATACTGTCCACTATATAATTTCACTAGGTCAAGGGAGGTAGTCAACAACGAGATGTACCTACTATTGCAAATACTCGTTATCTCCCCATGCTACACTTAACCGTAATTAGATGTTTGTGTATCAGCTCTCTCTCTCTCTCATTCTCTTTCTCTCTCATTATCTTTCTTTCTGTCATTCTCTTTCTTTCTCTCTATCTTTCTCTCTATCTTTCTCTCTCTCTCTCTCTGTTATTAGCGACAAAGATCAAGCACAAACAACTAACCAGCACAAACGTATTAAAATACTGGAATAGAGTCCTCTTAAAAAAAGCCAATTTGGTACATCAAATTCTTTCACAGCATGCTCCGCCTTATCTATGGAACCTGTTTAGATTTAGCCCAAAGTGCAGCCAACGCTTGAACAACATATATCTTCCAAAACCTAGACTTGACCTTTACAAGAAAAGCTTTACTTATTATGTTTCTCATCTTTGGAATACCCTTCTATCCTGTATTAAAAATCTAAACTATACTCCTTCGTACAACTACAAACTTTTCCTATATCTATTTCAAGTCCACTACATGCCTCCATATGTCGGTCATGTGATGAGAAGAAACAATCAGAGAATCCCCAAACAAGCTATCAAATGGAACACAACAGGCCGAAGAAAAAGAGGTCAACCATGTGAAACTCTAAAGAGGACATTGTTAAGAGAAGACAATTCAGTGGGCATAACATCCCTTGATGAGATTGAAAAACTCGCCGAACACAGGACATCTTGGCGAACTACCATGTGACGTTTAACGGCACGGGAGAGACGAATCATAAAATTTTAAAAGTTATTTTAGACTGCTCTTACAGGCGCCGAATTTAGTTGTTTATTCTGAATAGTACTGAAATTTTTGTTTGGTAGATAGTCATTTATATGTGTATGTAATTAGTCTTTTATATGTGTATGTATTAGCCATGAATATGTGTATGTAGTTAGTCATGTTTATGTGTATGTAGTTAATTTGATGTTATGTTTATTATATGAGCAGCATATTTATAGAGTGTCTGGAACAGAGTGAAAGTTGTATGATAAAGGGCAGAATGTCAGACGGGCCTGCGTGCCCAATTCTTAACCTTTTTAAAATAAAGATCAATCAATGAATCTTCTTTGAACTTTTAGGTGCCCAAGGCACACGGGATTCTATAAGGGCTTTCCACAGATGCCTGTCCTTCGCCTTTTTTTCTGCTCCTGAACAGGTGAGCCCTCTAGTATTCAGCATCATCTTTGTCGCTCTTCTCAGTGTCTCCTTTGGTCTGCCCTTATTCCTGTTTTCCTGCGGTGTCTATTTCAATGTTGTTGTCTTTTTTTATGAGTCACCAGTCATCCGGGGTACATGCCCCACTCATAATATTCGCCTAATCTTACGTAAACATTTCGTCTATAAAGAAATCACCTTGTTTTCTGTAGTTTTGGTAGTTTTCCCAGCATTCACTTCCATATAATAGTACACTTAGAACACTGCTTTTAAATATCCTGATTTTCGTTTCCTTGCTCATCTTTTTTAGATTTCCAAATAGTGAAAATAAAAGCACAGTGAAATTATGAGCATGATCACTGATACTGTGCCAGTTTCAAAGGAAATTCAGCATTAATTTTTTTTTCAAGATCTGAGTGAACTTGGATCCAAGTTTACACTAACAGTTCAGCTCAATGTGTCATCACAGACAGAAGAGAAAGGCGCAGAATTCGACAGCGAAGAATTCTAACCCAGGGAAAAAATATGCAACAATATATTTTGAAAAGTCTACATTCACCAACAATTCATGGCCACAAGACCAGCATTTCACGCAGTCAAGCCAAGGAGGCAGATGGCTATGTATCTTCTTCTCAAACATAAAATACCGCACACATAAAAAAGAGGCATACAAAAATGCCAGAATTTAAAACTCCCGGACTCCGAAGGCCGCAGCTTCGTTCCGCTGTGCATTCATTCATTTGCATGTCCCTTGCGGAACTTTACCTCCCTAACAGCACTCCTGTAGGCCTCTCAGTCAGTCAGTCAGACTTGCATGTCTCTTGCGGAACTTTGCCTCCTGTAGGGCTCTCGGTTTGCCGCTGTGCATTATGCAGAATCAAATTAATAATGATAAAATATATCAAGGAGAACAAGAACGTCCGCACTCCACTGACGCTGAGCCTGACAGAAGAAGACAGCACCGAAAACACCCGCTCAAGCTGATAAATGACAGAAGCAGATAGCACTGAACAAATCCACTCAAGCTGAAGGCTGACACTAGAAGATAGCACTGAACAAATCCACTCAAGCTGAAGGCTGACACTAGAAGATAGCACTGAACAAATCCACTCAAGCTAAAGGCTGACACTAGAAGATAGCACTGAACAAATCCACTCAAGCTGAAGGCTGACACTAGAAGATAGCACTGAACAAATCCACTCAAGCTAAAGGCTGACACTAGAAGATAGCACTGAACAAATCCACTCAAGCTTAAGGCTGACACTAGAAGATAGCACTGAACATATCCACTCAAGCTGAAGGCTGACACTAGAAGATAACACTGAACAAATCCACTCAAGCTGAAGGCTGACACAAGAAGATAGCACTGAACAAATCCACTCAAGCTGAAGGCTGACACAAGAAGATAGCACTGAACAAATCCATTCAAGCTGAAGACTGACACTAGAAGATAGCACTGAACAAATCCATTCAAGCTGAAGGCTGACACTAGAAGATAGCACTGAACAAATTCACTGAAGTTGACGTCACACACAAGAAGATCATTATCGCCATTCGCTCCTTTGGGAGCACAGGCCACGGATAAAGGCTCTCCAGTCATCCCTGTTCTTTGATTTATTCTCTGTTTCCTTCCATGTGTATCCCTTTTCTCTGAGCACTGTCATAATTTCACTTCTCCTAGTAGTTCTAGGTCTTCCTCGATTCCTGTTTCCTTGAGGATTTCATGTCAGTGATTGTCTTGCTATGTAGGTATCAGGTTTCCTTAGTGTGTAACTAATCCACCCCCTCCCCCATTTCCTTGAGTTATAGGTTCATATGCTATATACAAGAAGATAGCACTGAACAAATCCACTCAAGCTGATAAATGGCAGAAGAAAATAGCAATGAACAAATCCACTCAAGTTGATAAATGACAGAAGAAGATGACACTGAACAAATCCACTCAAGCTGATAAATGACAGAAGAAAATAGCAATGAGCAAATCCACTCGTTGATAAATGACAGAAGAAGATGACACTGAACACATCCATTCAAGCTGATGAATGACAGAAGATAGAATTGAACAAAATGTAATCTCCGGACTAAGTACATGATAAATGCAGAATTTGGGCTCATGAAAACAATTAACTCAAAACATAACGCTCACAACTGCCAAGAAAAACAAACTAGAGTTATCATCTAACTCAGAAAACATGCCAGAGTTATTATATAAATATAAACACATGCAACAGTTATCATATAACACAGAAAAAAAAATGTAGCATGCTCTGATCATATTTTTAGCAAAATCACCTGCAAAATTTTCGAAACTGTCAAAATAGAAGAGAAATGTATTTCTGAAAGTGCAATGTAAACATGATACGAACGCAAGAAGAACAAAACTGTAGCAGATATTGGAATCCATGATATCAAGACGACGCATCAGCTGCAGGACATCTTGCTTACAGCAGAGAGGCCTACAGGAGAGCTGTCAGGTAGGCAAAGTTCCGGAAGGGACATGCAAATGACTGACTGACTGATGTCAAGATCAAGTTTTTTATATGAAAACGATAGTGGCATAACAGGCTAATGGAAGAAACATAATAATATCACTTGTAACAGATCAGTTTTTCTACACTATGACAATGTGTGCTTTGTGAAAGGAAAGTAATTGGTGTATATTATCATTATATATCAAATGACATGTACATTTATTTTGCACAGCGTAATATCGTCCGTCATTGGAGGACGATCACAATGTTATACACGTAACATAATATGCCGTGCCCCATCCCTGGCACGAAGTAGGAAAATGCTCTATGCAAGAATCAAGGAACAGAATGAAACGTGCGCAGGAGCACAGCGTGCCAAGAGACGAGCAGGATACTAGAAATGTGCGGGCTCTGGCTGACGCTATCAGTCAGGCAAGACCTGGCAAATTCAGCAAAGTCAGCAGAACGATCAACTTGCTAAAATAAAGACCTTGAACTGCAGTCATGCATTATAAAGTCTAGACAGCATTTGGCGCACAGTTAGAATCACTGGTCCTGGAATCTGCAAAGTGCAAGAGAAATATACCTGGTATATATCTTTACATTTATATGGATGTGATAAGTAGTGATAAAGTTTCAAAAGCATACGTTATGTTGGAGCACACTCGATACTAGTATGTCACAGTGAAGTAACAATAAAGTGGTTATTTTAAAGAACAGACATATTAATTTGAGCTAACGTGCAACACATTGTTATCCATTATTTAGTAGGTTTTTCTGTTATAGCGCCACTCGCTTAGATCAGTAGATTTTTCTTGCAGGTCAGAAACCGTCTATGTCGGTATGAGTCTGCATATGTAGGAAGGTCGCGTGTCTCGTGTGTTTAGTGTGTCTAGTGACCTTGATTTGCTGTGACCTGTGTGTATCACTGTCAGTACAGCCAAATAATAGATTGTATTTAGTTGAATCATCTAGATTAATTATGTTTCGATAAGCGTCCGATAGCGAATATAAAATCAGCGATGTTGGCTAACCTCAGCGACTTCATCTTTGATTAATATAACAATGGCATGACACAGACTGTCGTGGATGGCATTCAATCGATAACATTGCTGATAGCGCGCTTGTTAATAGTCCCTTCTCATTCCTCTTTCTGCCACTCTACACACTTATTATATCACTTCTACAAAGGTCGTGAATGAATGCAAAAGTTCTACAAATACAAACAATGCACAAAGACACATTAACATTTACCATATCCTAGGAGATATGTAAAGGCACAGATATATCAAAATTTCAGATATGTTAAAATTTGGCACATATATATATATATATATATATATATATATATATATATATATATAATACTGGCAGCATATATATAGTATAGCAGTTACTGTATCTACAGTAGTAGACATAGAGATGTAAGAAAAGACAGAAAGAGAATATACGGATAGAAAGACAACTTTAGAAAGAAAATCCAAACAAAAACAAGATTGCTAGTTACATCGAGGAACTATATAAGTACTGTCCATTTTTTTTAATTGAAAAAGTATCTACTGTACAATAATCACTAAGGTTTAGCATCTATCTATGTATATTTTACAAAGTGTCTCGCTTGGACTGTTACTCTTCTATGTCAAACATCTATCATCAACATAAACTCACACCGCGCATGCTCTAGGGTAACAGAAAATTATGCTTCTTTTGTTTTCTTAATCAGTCACACAGAACATTACATTGTCAATCGTAGATTAAAAGTTCACGAAGCAAAAATAATCGTTGTTGAAACAGTGTTGTGAACTCATTCAGTTCGATTAATTGATGGAAATCATGAATGACTAGCGTCAATCTCGTAGTAAACTTTTTTTTTCAATGAGACAACATATTTTGCTGGAAGAGGATCATCAGCCGACATTCTGGAGGTTTGTCTGAAATATTCACCTCTTTGGCGTTACTTAAGTGTTGGAGTTTCACGTAAAGATCACATTTTTATTTCTTTCACTATCCTTTTTTTACAATTTGCTTCTAGCTTATGATCTAAGTCTGAATATGGATCCATACATGTTACTGCTACAAGCAAGTCTGAATGTGGGTCCACAAATGTTACTGCTACAAGCAAGTCTGAATGTGGGTCCACAAATGTTACTGCTACAAGCAAGTATGAATATGGGTTCACAAATGTTACTGCTACAAGCAAGTATGAATGTGGGTCCACACATGTTACTGCTACAAGCAAGTCTGAATGTGGGTTCACACATGTTACTGCTACAAGCAAGTCTGAATGTGGGTTCACACATGTTACTGCTACAAGCAAGTCTGAATATGGGTCCACAAATGTTACTGCTACAAGCAAGTCTGAATGTGGGTTCACACATGTTACTGCTACAAGCAAGTTTGAATGTGGGTTCACACATGTTACTGCTACAAGCAAGTCTGAATGTGGGTTCACACATGTTACTGCTACAAGGAAGTCTGAATGTGGGTCCACACATGTTACTGCTACAAGCAAGTCTGAATGTGGGTCCACAAATGTTACTGCTACAAGCAAGTCTGAATGTGGGTCCACAAATGTTACTGCTACAAGCAAGTCTGAATGTGGGTCCATACATGTTACTGCTACAAGCAAGTCTGAATGTGAGTTCACACATGTTACTGCTACAAGCAAGTCTGAATGTGGGTTCACACATGTTACTGTTACAAGCAAGTCTGAATGTGGGTCCACACATGTTACTGCTACAAGCAAGTCTGAATATGGGTCAACAAATGTTACTGCTACAAGTAAGTCTGAATGTGGGTCCACAAATGTTACTGCTACAAGCAAGTCTGAATGTGGGTCCACAAATGTTAGTGCTACAAGCAAGTCTGAATGTGGGTCCACACATGTTACTGCTACAAGCAAGTCTGAATGTGGGTCCACACATGGTACTGCTACAAGCAAGTCTGAATGTGGGTTCACACATGTTACTGCTACAAGCAACTCTGAATGTAGGTTCACACACGTTACTGCTACAAGCAAGTCTGAATGTAGGTTCACACATGTTACTGCTACAAGCAAGTCTGAATGTGGGTCCACACATGTTACTGCTACAAGCAAGTCTGAATGTGGGTTCACACATGTTACTGCTACAAGCAAGTCTGAATATGGGTTCACACACGTTACTGCTACAAGCAAGTCTGAATGTAGGAAGATCATTACTGTTGTTTCCTGCCCTGCTCATCGGGCATCTGTATAAGCACATAATTTTACTTCAAACCAACATTATCAGTCAGGTGATTTAAAAATCAACATAATCAAACAGGAACTGATTTCCTATAACTGATTAATGTTCGACATATCACTTTCTCTAATCCATCTCTCCACCTTTCTTCTCCAATCACTCTTTCCCCTCCCCCAACCCCACCCCTTTTTTCTGCCCCTTTATCCTGGGCAACATTTTCTTCAAACAGTAAACTTAAGTATCAGCCACCAAACAATAAACATAAGTATCAGCCACCAAACAGTAAACATAAGTATCAGCCACCAAATAGTAAACATAAGTATCAGCCACCAAACAGTAAACATAAGTATCAGACACTAAACAATAAAATTAAGTATTAGCCACCAAACAGTAAACATAAGTATCAGTCACCAAACAGTAAACATAAGTATCAGCCACCAAACAGTAAACATAAATATCAGCCACCAACCAGTAAACATATGTATCAGCCATCAAACAATAAAATTAAGTATCAGCCACCAAACAGTAAACATAAGTATCAGCCACCAAACAGTAAACATAAGTATCAGCCACCAAACAGTAAACATAAATATCAGCCACCAAACAGTAAACATAAGTATCAGCCACCAAACAATAAACATAAGTATCAGCCACCAAACAGTAAACATAAGTGTCAGCCACCAAACAATAAACATAAGTGTCAGCCACCAAATAGTAAACATAAGTATCAGCCACCAAACAGTAAACATAAGTATCAGCCACCAAATAGTAAACATAAGTATCAGCCACCAAACAGTAAACATAAGTATCAGCCACCAAACAGTAAACATAAGTATGAGCCACCAACCAGTAAACATAAGTATCAGCCACCAAACAGAAACATAAGTATCAGCCACCAAACAGTAAACATAAGTATCAGCCACCAAACAGTAAACATAAGTATCAGCCACCAAATAGTAAACATAAGTATCAGCCACCAAACAGTAAACATAAGTATCAGCCACCAAACAGTAAACATAAGTATCAGCCACCAACCAGTAAACATAAGTATCAGCCACCAAACAGAAACATAAGTATCAGCCACCAAACAGTAAACATAAGTATCAGCCACCAAATAGTAAACATAAGTATCAGCCACCAAACAGTAAACATAAGTATCAGCCACCAAACAGTAAACATAAGTATCAGCCACCAAACAGTAAACATAAGTATCAGCCACCAAACAGTAAACAGAAGTATCAGCCACCAAACAATAAACATACGTATCAGTCTCCAAATGATTTCAGTGTGACTGTCTGTACCAGCTTACTGCCATCCTTTGTGATGTTATGCTGCATTCAGTGGCTATCTTATTTCTCAAGATTCGGTTTTCATCTGTATATTATGCCACTCTTCTTCTTATTTGCATTTTCGAATACTTTATCAATAGACCGATAATTCTCTGTAACGGCTTCAGTTTGTTTACGAACAGCTTCAAGCGTCTACATCATATATATATATATATATATATATATATATATATATATATATATATAATCATTTCATGCCGTCTCCCCACGGAATGTTGGCTGCAATGAATCTCCACTCTGCTCTGTTTTTTTTTGTCTTCGTAGAACACTCAGCCAAGCTTGTTCCTGTCAATATCTTGTGTTGTCCACTCAACTTGTTCTGGGACGCTGTCGGCCTCTTGTTCTTTTCCCTTCGATCTTATCTTCAAGAGGGGTCTTCAATATAATAGTGTGCCTCTTGATATGCCCGAAGTATCTTAGCTGTCTTGTTTTTATGATTTTCAATATTTCTCTTTTCACTTCTAGTTCGTTTAGCACTTCGGTGTTTGTTTTCTTTTCTGTCCATGGATTACCCCTATTCTTCTATATATCCATATTTCAAGGGCCTCGGTTTTCTTTTCTGTTGTCTTATTCAAGATTCATTTTATAGCTTTTACATCACTGATTTACAGCCCCAAGAGACTATGTCATTTTTTTTTTTTGCAGGTGCTGATTAATCCACAGATTTTCATTTGTACAGCGGACACTGTCAGTGTGACCATCTGTCCGAGGTTCTTCTTTTTATAATACACAATAATTACATTATGGGGATGGGGTTACATTTAAGAATTTCAAAAAAGTCAAGGAATTCTGTGCTACAGAGACAGCAGATGGAGACAGTACAGAATAAGAACAATAAAAGCAAACTTGGCCTGCACTCAAACATATCTGGAAGTTCAAAAAAGATAAACCAGAAAACCAAATGAAGAACATTCAAAAGCAATGTTTTAAGTGTCTTACTGCAGTACAGCGAATGCTGAACAACGACAAGGACAACTGTGCGTACACTTTGTGCGCTTGACGCCTGCTAAACCGAGTATCAACGTAGAATTACAGCTGCCTTCTGGCCAAATACCATAAGAAATGGTATCCTATTATGATAAAAAAAAAAGACATCAGTGTCTACAGTGAGCGAAAGAGGAGAGAAACAGTTGCTTGGCCAAGTTATGAGTATGATAAATTAATTCTTACCAACTTTGAGATGTACCGCAAGGGACCAAAAAAAAAAAAAACAACCATGGAGATTCACAGCAGAGAAAATGCTGATAAGACAAGCTGGAAGACAGCAAAGGACCGACAAAAATGGAAAGCTTGCTAGAAGCAGTTCCATGTAACTTAGGCACTGAAAGAACAAGAGAGTGACAAATGAAAATATAAAACATGAAAATACTAATCTTATTAAAGACCAGCAATACTTGCATACAGCCAATGTGGACAGTATTAACGTAAGTCTTGAAGAGAAGCTTCAAATGCGATTTTCAATATCTGTCTAGAAGAGAAGCTCCAAATGCGATTTTCAAGATCTGTCTAGAAGAGAAGCTCCAAACGCGATTTTCAAGATCTGTCTGGAAGAGAAGCTCCAAATGTGATTTTCAAGGTCTGTTTAGAGGAGAAGCTTCAAATGCGATTTTCAATATCTGTCTAGAAGAGAAGCTCCAAATGCGATTTTCAAGATCTGTCTAGAAGAGAAGCTCCAAACGCGATTTTCAAGATCTGTCTGGAAGAGAAGCTCCAAATGTGATTTTCAAGGTCTGTTTAGAGGAGAAGCTCCAAACGTGATTTTCAAGATCTGTTTATAGGAGAAGCTTCAAACGTGATTTTCAAGATCTGTTTATAGGAGAAGCTTCAAACGTGATTTTCAAGATCTGTCTGGAAGAGAAGCTCCAAATGTGATTTTCAAGATCTGTTTAGAGGAGAAGCTCCAAACGTGATTTTCAAGATCTGTTTATAGGAGAAGCTCCAAACGTGATTTTCACGATCTGTTTAGAGGAGAAGCTTCAAACGTGATTTTCAAGATCTGTCTAGAAGAGAAGCTCCAAACGTGATTTTCAAGATCTGTCCAGAAGAGAAGCTCCAAACGTGATTTTCAAGATCTGTCTAGAACAGAAGCTCCAAACGTGATTTTCAAGATCTGTCTAGAAGAAAAGCTCCAAACGTGATTTTCAAGATATGCCTAGAAGAGAAGCCCCAAACGTGATTTTCAAGATCTGTCTAGAAGAGAAGCCCCAAACGTGATTTTCAAGATCTGTCTAGAAGAGAAGCCCCAAACGTGATTTTCAAGATCTGTCTAGAAGATTAAACATGAAAACTGAGTTCACTTTTGATTACTTCAAATCGCTGGGGAGGTTGAAGGGGGGGGGGGGGAGGTGGACAAGAATGCGAGTGCACTGGTTTCAGACGACGTAGCTGGCCCAGCTGAGGAAGAACAGATCCAACTAAGCGAATCACTACCAGCATCATCAGAAAAATACTAAATTTCACAGAAGAAAATAATAAACTATGGCCACTTCTACTTACCTCAGACTGTGGAATGAAGTGGCTCGGCCCGACGCTGGTCACTTTGGGAACATGCAGTCCTCGCCCTCGACTCTGAAAAATGCAAAATATAAATTAGAAGCGAGTAAAATATAAACCAGAAGCGAGTAAAATATAAACTAGAAGCGAGCAAAATATAAACTAGAAGCGAGTAAAATATAAACTAGAAGCGAGTAAAATATAAACTAGAAGCGAGTAAAATATAAACCAGAAGCGAGTAAAATATAAACTAGCAGCGAGTAAAATATAAACTAGAAGCGAGTAAAATATAAACTAGAAGCGAGCAAAATATAAACTAGAAGCGAGTAAAATATAAACTAGAAGCGAGTAAAATATAAACTAGAAGCGAGCAAAATATAAACTAGCAGCGAGTAAAATATAAACTAATTTGTGGAGGAGTCGAGGAAACAATTCAGGAAGAAAAGAAATCTTTTAGTGATGGTGCACTTCAGAAGGATATTATCTCGTATCAGTTACTGGTAGTCGGGGCTTGCGTGTTTTGTCCTATTTTAGTTTTCGTAAGAAAACACGTCAACCTTGACAGTACGCCAGGTGTACTAGTCTAAGCCATCTTGTTTACCTTGAGTCTACAAAGACGCTATTATTGCAAAACTTCTGCATAGCAAGTTCAGTGAATAACAGCAGAAAACACGTCAACTTTATTTTACATATAGCTATATATTCATATGGGGTGGAAGGGGGGGGAGAAAGGGAGAGAGAGACTCACTAAATGCCGTGTATGCTTTAAAATAACAAAACACATATCAATATCGATTTTATGTTGAACTAATGTTCTATATAGAAGAGATGTTCCTAGTCAGGAGAAAAAAAAAGATAAAGTTCAGGTTTATATGGAAGTGTACAGGCTTAAGATATATATATATATTTCACTGTACACTAAATAAAATTCTGGTTTATATGGAAATGTATAGGCTTAAGATATACATATTTCAATGTACACTAAATAAAATTCAGATTTATATGGAAGTGTACAAGCTTAGAACACACATATCTCACTGCACTGTATATACTGTGCAATTATACTACAATACAGTATAATTTACTGCAACTGATGAATAATAATTGGATAATTTTAACTGAGCACAACAAATATTTTCTCTATTACTCTTTTCCTATTACAGCTCCTCTTGAACACTTAAAGTTTCTGCAGATGTGTTTGAAGTTCCCACTGCTTCTGCAGGTCCCTGTCCAGACTCGGCTTCTTCCAAATTTTCTCTTCAAGAACTCCATCTGCTTGCTAGCACGAATCCTTGTGTGTAAATCTCAACATGGAAAGATGAACTATCGTTTATGATTTATGTCATCCGTGATAAATCTCAACATGGAAAGATGAACTACCGTTTATGAGTTACGTTATCTCAGAAGAACAATCAGGTAAGAGATCAACATACGATGCTAATTCCATAACCATGATTATAGCATGCCCAGATATTCTTTCTTATGATGGTTTTTTTTTAAGCCTGTGCTTTTCATGGTCTCTTCGTTAAATGTCTGACTAACCACTTAGCCAATCCTTCATTAGTTAAGACCTGTATGTGACTGTGACTGAATCTTTTATTAATCTAATCACAGATTACAGACTTTTTCTTTCATAAAAAAAGTGTTCAGTTGACCAATGCCCGCGGTTCATAGGACTGTAATAGCCGGAGGTGGGGTGAGGGATACGCTCTCCACTCCAATTAAATGTCTCCAAGGCGTGCGTCTCAAATAACCTCTGACAGTCCAAGTCCAGTTCCTGGCCTTCTCGTGGCGGAACTGTTTAAACTAACAGGAGAAGGGGCGAAAGGCGAATATCTGGCTCCTGAAAACCAGACGATTTAGGGTAGATGAGACTCGTTAGTCTTGGTTTGCAGCTCATCTAGGAGAAGGAAAGCTCCTGTTCGCTAGTGGCAAGATTCTTCAGCTGCTGTGCGTGGGGCGAAACTCCTCCCGGTCAATGAAGAAGAACTCGATTAGGGTTGCCGCGCGGCGCCGCCGTGGAAAAGGTGATGGAAAGGATTAAGTGAAGTTGCCAGTAGTCTCGCGGTCAGGGCTACTCATATCAAGGCACCTCTGCTATAGAGGCCGGCCATGTTCTATATACCCTTACACTGGCTCAAATGCTTAAACCGGCTTAACCCAGGGGTTAAACTTGATGGTTACGCATATCATGGTACCTCTGCTCTAAAGGCCGGTCACGTCCTGCATACACCCATACTGGGATAATACGCCTAAACCGGCTTAACAAAGGGGTGAAACTCACTAATGGCGAGGATTTGTCCTCCTCGACAAAAGCTCCGTCCTGGTCACCCTCAGGCAGGGTAGCGGCCACGACCACAAAATGCTGAAGTCAGAGACACTGGAGCAGTGCAGTCTAGATAGGCAACCACCTCTCACCCGACGGAGATATATTCATATCCAAATCAAATTGAGATTTCCCGCTGAGAAAGTCCAACTCTTGACTGCATGGACAACCACCTCTCACCCGGCGAGGATATACTGATATCCAAAACACGTCAAGGTTTTCCGATAACAAAGTCCAACTCTAGACTAAACTGGTGCAACGAAAACCACAGCCATCCTAAATGAGGCTAGCGCGAGAACCACAGGAGTAAAATCAGTAGGATCACTGGGCGATCTTGATGGTAGAAGCGAAGGAAGAAGAAGAAGACCAATACTCCGGAACATGTGCTCCAAGAGTGTCCAACGTTCACCGATCTACGAAACCTGAGACGGAAGCTGTGGGGCTGGCGCGAGGACCTGGAGAGAACTGTGGGGCCGCTGCGAGGATCTGGTGAGAACTGTGGACTTCATCCTGGCGACCTAGCTTCCGATTTAGCACGACCGGGCATTTGAAAAAAGAAAAAAATTGACCAGTTCTTGATACTGAAACGTTGAAAGACAAGAATGGGGATACTTTAGCTATGGTGACTAAAGGACATCTTATCCTTCCCGTGCCGTTACATGTCATTTAGGACTCGCCAAGTTTTTTTTTCGGGGAAATTTTCAACTTCATCAAGAGATTTTATAACTACTAATTTGGCTTTCCTTAATAAGTCCTCTTTCACGTGGTCGACCTCTTTTTCTTCGCCCTGTTGTGTTTCACATGATAGCTTGTGTAGGGATTCTCTGATTGTCTCCTCACATCGCTTGACCGCAATATGTCCATCTACTTATCACCCATGAAACAGGTTGTTGTTTGCTCGTCTGCCTTATCTCTGCGTTGTTCTTGAATTCCTTCCATTTTATACCGAGTATTTTCCTTAGGCATGTGTTTTCAAAAGAGTCTAATTTGTTGCCTGTTTCTTTAGTTGATTTGAATTGTAAAGTCTTAGTTTTGTTTTCGTGCTTATAGCTTTCGATTGCATTTTTTTTTACAATTTTTGAAGATCAGTGCTGCTTTTTCAGTTCTAATTCAACCCTTCTTTCTGGTGTCACCATCCTGGTCTATGTAGCTGCCGACGTATGTAAGTTGGTTTGTTTCTTCAACAGCTGTTCCTTTTGCGTATATGTTTCCTTGCTGACTACTGGAAAGTTTCAATACTTTCGGTTTCTGCTCGTTAATTTCAAGTCCTATTTTGCTAGCCAGTAAAGACAGGATTTGTTTTTGTTTTTTTTTTTTGCATCGAATTCACCTTGTCACTGATAAGATTTATGTCATCTGCAAAATCAAGATCTTCTAGTTGAGTCCCATTTACCCAGTCAATGTCTGTTTTGCTTGTGCAGCATTTCTTCATTATGAAGTCTATGGTAATTCCAGAAAATAAGGTAGACATTCTTGTTTCATGCCGGTTTCAATCTGGAACCATTCCTTCTTCTGCCTTGACTGCACAAACATATCCGTCGTAGAGATCTTTAATGATTTTGACAGTTTTAGATGGTATTCCATATAGTTTTAAAATTTCCACAATGAAGTGTGTGTGTGTTTGTGTGTGTATGACTCAGCAAATGTAGATTATGGAAGTGTTGATATCCAGGTGTACTGAAATAAGACAATATCGTTTCTAACGGTACAGCTCATCTTTAGCTACAGACTGGTGACGTTAAAACGAGAACAGAATCAGAGACAGTATATAATGAAGTTTATGGTTACTCAAGTCGCTGTTAATATGATCTGAAATTGTGGAACGCACAGTACAAACTGAGACTGTGATGAGATTTGTTGATGTCTGAACCGCAGCTTAAGTGACAACTATAGGAGTCATAAAAGAAATTAATAAATCACTGATTTGTTTGCAAGTCTCCACAGATTCAGTGAGAGTATTCTCTTAACTGGCCATGGAAATCTTTAACACCTGAGTCTTCAGTTAAACTGCTGGTGACTGTCTTGTACAGCTGTAGTCTATTCAAACAACAGTCACTAACGAGGACTTCACGTGTATCGTCTGTAATCACATCACGTCTGACGAAAGGAAGTACTGCCAGAAAATACGCTTGGTGTTCTGTTAAAACTAATCTGCGATGTACTACGAACTTGCCACTTGATTAAGTAAGCGAGGAGCGTACCGTGAATAATTTTGACTACGTCACATACCCCCTGCATTTCATTGACTGAAGTGTATAATAGAAAGAAACGAACGCTTCTTGACTTCTTGAAAAATAAAGCAACAAATTTGCATTCCTCCAATCTCTGTTCCAGCATAACACATAAGATGTTGAGAAATGTGATTCATGTGAAAGCCACGATGAGTTCTCAGGTTCAGATTTATAAAGTTTCTAACTTTTACATGAAGCAAGCAAGTAAAACCTATGAACCTGCAAATAATGTCTAGGAAGTGGAAGTGGATTGGCCACACTCTGAGGAAACCCGACACCAACATAGCAAGACAGGCACTGGCATGGAATCCTCAAGGAAATAGAAAACGAGGAAGACCTAGACTTACTTGGAGAAGAGAAATTATGACAGTGCTCAGAGACAAGGGATGCACATGGAAGGAAGCACAGAATAATTCCAAGAAGAGGGATGACTGGAGAGTCTTTATCCGTGCTATGCTCTCACGGGAGTGAATGATGATGATGATGATGATAAAGCAAGCAAAACACACACACAAGCACACTCTGAAGAACATCCCAGTATTTCCATGAGGCAACGATATATGTGCCCACTATAAAAAGGAAATACTGACAAACTAGTGAAGAGTATATGTCACCTTGTCACAGTGCTGGAAGCAAAGAATTATGCACTGATGACTGGATAACCCGGACAACTTTGTTGGTACTGTTTCGTGGCAGAGTGGGTAGTACATTGTCTTCTCATGCCTCTGCGGCTGCTCGTCCTACTGAAGTCCTGGCTCTTGTTTCCAGCTCTTCAATTGTCAGTTTTATTTTTCTTATGTATAAGTGCTCGCTGATTTACTGAGCTAACGATATTTTGAAGCGCTATTTAAACATTTAATACTGTCAAGCTATTTTAAATAAATGCCTTCAAATAAGGAACAACGCACAATAAAGCAGTGATAAGGATGTGGAGAATGGGTCACATGTGAAAGAGGAGACAACTGGTTAAAAGTGAGTAAAGTAAGAGTGGTCCTCTTGATAGAAAGTTCTAAATCCTTGACCCGTGGTTCATGTGAAGCCTTAAAATAGTAACTTAGTGTCAAAAGTTAAGGTAACAGGGTACAATCAGTGAGATCTTTACAGTCGCGCGAAATTTGAAGGAGAAGGTCAACAAGTTTTTTTTACACATTGCACGGGGGGTTTCAGAAAGTGGGAAGAATATAAAACTAATTTTTCAGGGTTAAAGACAGGATAGAGGACAGAGCTATAGAGCTAGATAGTGAGTTTGAGACTAGTATCTGAGAACTAGTTTTTAGATATGATGTGGAGTCAGTTTTTCAGACGGCTTCAGTCTACTTAGATAGTTGTTAGCAGACTGTTAGGCCAGCGTTTACAGTGTTTCCAATATGTAACCATATAGTCTTAGTTTTATGACACCCAGTTGTTATTTTGTTGTCCTTTTAGGACACCCAGTTGTTATTTTGTTGTCCTTTTTAGGGCAAATTAGTGGTGTCTTTCATTTTCAAGTTGCAGTATTTGTGCATGTGTTTGTGTGGAGATTTCTTTGTCTTGGTTCTGGAATTTGTAAGTATGAATTTTTTTATAGTTTCTCTCTCTCAGCTTAGTTCTCTCTTCCCAATGGCAAACAAGTTCTTGTCGGGAAGCTGTGATCTTTGTGTATGTTTTGTCACTGCCTTGTGGCAGTAGTTTCCTCATTATCGTATACTTCACCTTCATTTTGCACATTGATAAACACTTGTTATCTGTTAACTATACCGTTGTGTATACTAACTTCCTATCAATGTCAACAGTACTATCTTGGAAGTCTGCAGTTGCCGTCCAAAAGTGTTCTTCGTTGTCCTAGCATCAGGAGTGCCTGGGGTGTAACGTTCCAAGTATTTAATCAGAACGTAAAGTTAAAGGTTCTATATATAAGATCTGACAGTTCTCAATTTGAACAAATAGTACTAGGCAACGTAAATGATAGAATGGTTTTCAATCTGTTTCAGTGATACACCACCAACACGTGTAAAAGGAGAACAGACGACACATGTATACTGAAGATTCTGAAAAGCTAAGTTATAAGAAAATAAACTAGAAGAAAAAAAAATCCCTTTAAAATCGAAAATGTAGATTTGGGAACATCCAGGACATGCCTCAGAGATTGAGAATATATGAGGGGTGATTGATAAGTTCGCGGCCTAAGGTACAAATACTTGAAACACAGTTTATATTATGTGCATTTGTAGAACAGCTTAATGTAAGATTAAACACCAGGTTTCAAGAAATTAACTGCAATCATTTTTTTACAGGCTACTAAAGTGGTAAGGATTGGCAGAAATTGAGAAAATGGATAAAATGTCTCATCGAGTAGTCATTCGCTACCTCTGCATCAAGGGCTTATCATCGAAGGAGATCCAAGAGGATATAGTAGAGATTCTATGGGTGAGTGCCCCTTCTTACAGTACAGTTAAGAAATGGGCAGCTCACTTCAAACATGGAAGGGAGAGTCTGGAAGATGATCCCCGTCCAGGAAGAACAAGAAGGGTAACCACCAATGAAACCACCGGCGGAATCCATGACATGATAATGAAGGATCGACGACTAACTGAGCGGTACATTTCTACTGAGTTGGGCATCTCCCGGGAACATGTTCATGCCATTATTCATAATGATCTTCAAATAACAAAGGTCTCTGCTCGATGGGTCCCGAGACTTCTTGGAGCTGATCACAAACGACAGCGTCTCAACATGTCAAGAGACAATCTTGGCCATTTTTCTGCAGATCCTGATAAGTTTCTTCAGCAATTTGTGACTATGGATGAAACTTGGGTTCATCATTTTCAACCAGAAACTAAAGAACAGTCAAATCAGTGGAAACATCATGTATCCCCACCTCCAAAGAAAGCATGGGTGGTTCTGTCTGCAAGCAAAGTGATAACTTCCATCTTTTGGGTTTCAGAAGGTGTGCTATTGGTAGACTATCTTCAGAACGGTCACCGGGGCCTGTTACGCTAATCTTGTGAAGCAACTGCGGGTCACATTGAAGGAAAAGCGTGGAGGGAAACTGACGAAAGGAGTCATCTTTCAGCAAGACAATGCTCCAGTTCACAAGTCGGCGCTGACAATGGCTGCCATTCATGAATGCGGCTTAAAGGTTCTATATATAAGATCTGACAGTTCTCAATTTGAACAAATAGTACTAGGCAACGTAAATGATAGAATGGTTTTCAATCTGTTTCAGTGATACACCACCAACACGTGTAAAAGGAGAACAGACGACACATGTATACTGAAGATTCTGAAAAGCTAAGTTATAAGAAAATAAACTAGAAGAAAAAAAAATCCCTTTAAAATCGAAAATGTAGATTTGGGAACATCCAGGACATGCCTCAGAGATTGAGAATATATGAGGGGTGATTGATAAGTTCGCGGCCTAAGGTACAAATACTTGAAACACAGTTTATATTATGTGCATTTGTAGAACAGCTTAATGTAAGATTAAACACCAGGTTTCAAGAAATTAACTGCAATCATTTTTTTACAGGCTACTAAAGTGGTAAGGATTGGCAGAAATTGAGAAAATGGATAAAATGTCTCATCGAGTAGTCATTCGCTACCTCTGCATCAAGGGCTTATCATCGAAGGAGATCCAAGAGGATATAGTAGAGATTCTATGGGTGAGTGCCCCTTCTTACAGTACAGTTAAGAAATGGGCACTCACTTCAAACATGGAAGGGAGAGTCTGGAAGATGATCCCCGTCCAGGAAGAACAAGAAGGGTAACCACCAATGAAACCACCGGCGGAATCCATGACATGATAATGAAGGATCGACGAC
Source organism: Achatina immaculata (assembly GCA_009760885.1). NCBI lineage: Eukaryota > Metazoa > Mollusca > Gastropoda > Stylommatophora > Achatinidae > Lissachatina > Lissachatina immaculata. The sequence continues at coordinate 26,531,065 of CM019711.1, forward strand.
TAACTGAGCGGTACATTTCTACTGAGTTGGGCATCTCCCGGGAACATGTTCATGCCATTATTCATAATGATCTTCAAATAACAAAGGTCTCTGCTCGATGGGTCCCGAGACTTCTTGGAGCTGATCACAAACGACAGCGTCTCAACATGTCAAGAGACAATCTTGGCCATTTTTCTGCAGATCCTGATAAGTTTCTTCAGCAATTTGTGACTATGGATGAAACTTGGGTTCATCATTTTCAACCAGAAACTAAAGAACAGTCAAATCAGTGGAAACATCATGTATCCCCACCTCCAAAGAAAGCATGGGTGGTTCTGTCTGCAAGCAAAGTGATAACTTCCATCTTTTGGGTTTCAGAAGGTGTGCTATTGGTAGACTATCTTCAGAACGGTCACCGGGGCCTGTTACGCTAATCTTGTGAAGCAACTGCGGGTCACATTGAAGGAAAAGCGTGGAGGGAAACTGACGAAAGGAGTCATCTTTCAGCAAGACAATGCTCCAGTTCACAAGTCGGCGCTGACAATGGCTGCCATTCATGAATGCGGCTTACAGCTTCTTGAACATCCTCCTTATTCCCTAGATTTGGCCTCTTCGGACTATTACCTGTTTACCAAAAAGGAGTTTAGTGGTCGGAAATTTGCTTCAGATGATGATGTCATTCATGCTGTAGACCACTTTCTACTGACACAAGATGCTGACTTTTACAATGAAGGGATCAGTATGCTCCAGCATCGCTGGACTAAGAGCATAAACTTGCAAGGGGACTAAGTTTAGAAATAACCCAAAAAAATTGTCCACAAATAATCCGTTGTACCTTAGTCCGAGAACTTATCAATCACCCCTCGTATGTCTACAGGGCGAGGCTCACCTGAATGCAATGTACACAGGACTGTCGAAAAATTATGGGAGTATAGGATATCGTGCGAAAGCAGTCTCACACATAAAACCAGTGCATGTAAACATAAAGTACTTCTGCATGCATTAAATGTGTCAGTCGCTTTACCATCTACTACCTTTCGGCATCCAGTGCTGAGCAGAAAGACAAGGTAGTCTTTCTACCGTACTGCAGTACTTGTCTGATGAGAACCAAACGAGATCTAGCACGTCTATTTCAGGCTACATAGCCGACAAACTAGACATGTGTTCTGCAACACTAGCATGTATCTAGATTTTGTAGAGAAATTCAAACGTTACAGTATCCCCGCCATACTATGGCAGACAGTCACTCATATAAAGAAGCATTGTCCAATTTTAATTCTTCTCAGTTTCTGTCTTTCATCCTACGTCAAGAAGGAAATTGTCAGCCAAAATATCAAATATTTTTAAAAATCAGGTTAAGAACTTACGATACCTGGAATCGAGAGTTCTCTCATGAGTATTCACTTTCCTACACCGATAAATATTTGTGCTCCATGGATGTTAGGCTGGATTTCTTCTCCACAATGGCCACAAAACGATAGCCACACAAAACTGACACTTCCCTGTCTGGAGCAGTATTCAGGCTTCCTTACTGCCAGGCTGACACTTCTCTGTCTGGAGGAGTATTCAGGCTTCCTTACTGCCAGGCTGACACTTCTCTGCCTGGAGGAGCATTCAGGCTTCCTTTCTGCCAGGCTGGCACTTCTCTGTCTGGAGGAGTATTCAGGCTTCCTTGCTGCCGGGCTGACACTTCTTCTGTCTGGAGGAGTATTCAGGCTTCCTTTCTGCCAGGCTGACACTTCTCTGTCTGGAGGAGTATTCAGGCTTCCTTTCTGCCAGGCTGACACTTCTCTGTCTGGAGGAGTATTCAGGCTTCCTTTCTGCCAGGCTCACACTTCTCTGCAGTACTTGCCTGATGAGAACCAAACGAGATCTAGCACGTCTATTTCATGCTACACAGCCGACAAACTAGACATGTGTTCTGCAACACTAGCATGCAGAAAACCAAAGACAGCGTTCCTAGACTTTAACTTGTTGAGACTTTCGCACGTGCAAGTTTCTTTCTCCATGTCGTACCCAGGCCTGTCAGTCCAGCGAATCTTATTACGCAGGACAAGAAACTAAAAGATGGCATTTGACCCATCAAACAACTTAATCTGCGCTCGTGTGGACACAAACAGGCGCACTCACGAGGTCGCTGTGCGTGTATGTTGTGACACAAAGATGGTACAATTTTCTGTACAGCGAAACATTTCCTTGATTCAAGTTTATGCTCAAATTGTTCGACCTGTCACTGCTAAACATTTAATAACACAATAATTAGTGTATAAGTATACAACTATACACGAAACACTGCAGTAAAGTTGTGATACCAGAATGTATAAAATAGGAAAAAAGTAGGAGCAGCTTTATTATTTAACGTCACAACTTTGTAATCGTTAAGTAATAAAGCTGCTACTACTTTTTTCCTATTTTATACATTCTGCTAAAGATTTAGATCATTCCCACTGTAAGCGCGATGCTGACAAAGAAGGCATCAAGAATTAATGAGTGGCAGAATGCTCTGTCCTGAAACAGAGTTCTCTCATGAGTATTCACTTTCCTACACCGATAAATATTTGTGCTCCATGGATGTTAGGCTGGATTTCTTCTCCACAATGGCCACAAAACGATAGCCACACAAAACTGACACTTCCCTGTCTGGAGCAGTATTCAGGCTTCCTTACTGCCAGGCTGACACTTCTCTGTCTGGAGGAGTATTCAGGCTTCCTTACTGCCAGGCTGACACTTCTCTGCCTGGAGGAGCATTCAGGCTTCCTTTCTGCCAGGCTCACACTTCTCTGTCTGGAGGAGTATTCAGGCTTCCTTGCTGCCGGGCTGACACTTCTTCTGTCTGGAGGAGTATTCAGGCTTCCTTTCTGCCAGGCTGACACTTCTCTGTCTGGAGGAGTATTCAGGCTTCCTTTCTGCCAGGCTGACACTTCTCTGTCTGGAGGAGTATTCAGGCTTCCTTTCTGCCAGGCTCACACTTCTCTGTCTGGAGGAGTATTCAGGCTTCCTTTCTGCCAGGCTGACACTTCTCTGTCTGGAGGAGTATTCAGGCTTCCTTTCTGCCAGGCTCACACTTCTCTGCAGTACTTTCCTGATGAGAACCAAACGAGATCTAGCACGTCTATTTCATGCTACACAGCCGACAAACTAGACATGTGTTCTGCAACATTAGCATGCAGAAAACCAAAGACAGCGTTCCTAGACTTTAACTTGTTGAGACTTTCGCACGTGCAAGTTTCTTTCTCCATGTCGTACCCAGGCCTGTCAGTCCAGCGAATCTTATTACGCAGGACAAGAAACTAAAAGATGGCATTTGACCCATCAAACAACTTAATCTGCGCTCGTGTGGACACAAACAGGCGCACTCACGAGGTCGCTGTGCGTGTATGTTGTGACACAAAGATGGTACAATTTTCTGTACAGCGAAACATTTCCTTGATTCAAGTTTATGCTCAAATTGTTCGACCTGTCACTGCTAAACATTTAATAACACAATAATTAGTGTATAAGTATACAACTATACACGAAACACTGCAGTAAAGTTGTGATACCAGAATGTATAAAATAGGAAAAAAGTAGGAGCAGCTTTATTATTTAACGTCACAACTTTGTAATCGTTAAGTAATAAAGCTGCTACTACTTTTTTCCTATTTTATACATTCTGCTAAAGATTTAGATCATTCCCACTGTAAGCGCGATGCTGACAAAGAAGGCATCAAGAATTAATGAGTGGCAGAATGCTCTGTCCTGAAACAGAGTTCTGGTCGCTGTAGTCCATCATCCGTCGGATACAGATATCGTACGATATTTACGTTACGTTATCGCCTTGACCTTAACTTCGCACAAAACAAAAGATGTATTGACCATGTGGTTTTTACTATCACCTTCACATTAAGTCTATGCTATGTACCGTACTTTATTCTAACCATCTCTCCTCTTCATCTGACCATTCGTCCCTGACCAGGTCACTGGAACGTGACAAAAGCCGTATGGCCATTGTAACAGCCTGGCATACTCGCCCTACACGCGATTCTCAACTTAGTTCTGTTACTGACCTACCCCTTAGAGGTCATAGTATTAAATGTGCTTCACTACTGTTGAATGTAACATGATGTGCTCAAGCAACCTTTTCTTTTATTTGTTTGTCACACTGTGTTTAAATTGTTCAATGAAGCGTTATCTCAGTTTATTAATAAACAAACAAAATTATTAAACGTTTGATTGCAGTTAATTCAAAATGTTCACTTTTCATCCACAAATGCTCAAGATAATAAAAATCAAAATGTATACAAATAGTATGGACAACGGAAATTTGATCACTCACTTCTCTTTACAAGACGCTTATGTCTAAACTTAGAAAATGGAGACAGCACAGAGGACATCAACAGCAGACTTACTAGAGCAAAACAGGCTTTTGCAATGCTACAGAATATATGGAAATCAAATAAACTAAGCATAAATATGAAAATCAGGATATTTAAGAGTAATGTTCTAAGTGTACTACTCTATGGAAGTGAATGCTGGAAAATCACCAAAACCATAGAAAACAAGTTGAATTCTTTCCAGACTAAATGTTTACGTAGAATTTAAAAAATATTTTGGCCAAACACCATAAGAAATAACATCTTATTGGCAGAAATGCAGATGAAACCACTGACAACAATTATTGAGGAAAGACGCTGGCGATGGTTGGGACATGTGCTCCGAATGACTGACAACTCACTACCAAAAATAGCACTAAGATGGACACCACAGGGGAGCAGAAGTAAGGGTAGACCAAAAGAGACATGGAGAAGAACAACAGAAAGGATGTTGAGCAATAGAGGGCTCACCTGGGCAAGAGCAGAAAAAAAGGCGAAAGACAGGCATTTGTGGAAAACCCTTGCGGAAGCCCCATGTGCCCTGGGCACTTAAGGTCCAGAGAGAGAGAGAGAGAGAGATGTCTAAACTTACGCCACGTCTTTAACAATAGCAAGGGACAGCAAAGAGTTTCCAAACTACAGATGGCGGCCGTCCCGCGCATGGTCGACTAGTTAAGGAAAAGATCACGGTCAGACCTTGCTGTATCTGGCCGTCCAACCGCATATCCCTTGTGACTGCGTGAGGAAGAGATTTTTTTTAAAAATCAATTGTCCTCATTCCTAATGAATAAGAAAAATAAGTCTCACCTTTCTAATAACTTTAGGACGTACACTTCTCTGCACTGGCGTAACGTTTTTACTAAGACCGCGCGTGCAATTGACGTGTTAAAAATTTATGCCATTAATTTTTTTAACGCAACACTTAAATGTGTCACTAAATCCAAATCTATTAATGTTAGTAGCGGGTCATCCGGGACAGCTTTGCTAGATAGTTTCCTAATATCTTGTTCTAGATCCCCGTCTCTCTGCTATACAGTTACTGTACGAAGAGCAACATGTTTCCTACTATCTTGTTCTAGATCCCCGTCTCTCCGCTATACAGTTATTGGACAAGAGCAACATGTTTCCTACTATCTTGTTATAGATCCCCGTCTCTCCGCTATACAGTTATTGGACGAAGAGCAACATGTTTCCTACTATCTTGTTCTAGATCCCCGTCTCTCCGCTATACAGTTATTGGACGACGAGCAACATGTTTCCTACTATCTTGTTCTAGATCCCCGTCTCTCCGCTATACAGTTACTGGACGACGAGCAACATGTTTCCTACTATCTTGTTCTAGATCCCCGTCTCTCCGCTATACAGTTACTGGACGAAGAGCAACATGTTTCCTACTATCTTGTTCTAGATCCCCGTCACTCCGCTATACAGTTACTGGACGAAGAGCAACATGTTTCCTACTATCTTGTTCTACATCCCCGTCTCTCTGCTATACAGTTACTGGACGAAGAGCAACATGTTTCCTACTATCTTGTTCTAGATCCCCGTCTCTCCGCTATACAGTTACTGGACGAAGAGCAACATGTTTCCTACTATCTTGTTCTAAATCCCTGCCTCTATGTTGCACAGTTACGGGGGGGGGGGGGGGGGGGCGGGAAGAACAGTATGTTTCCTATTCAGTTATCTTCCGGTGCTCTGCCATCTTGAAGTCAGAGCTGTGGGATCCGAGATGACCCTGCCAGGATTCGAGATGACCCTGCCAGGATTGTACGTTTGAAGAATGCATTTTTTGACAGATCATGAACAGCGCTAACTGGACCTCAACCTCACATGGCTGAGGATTACAACTGCGCTTGACTGGTGTTTTATCAACCTCACGGCTGAGGATTACAACTGCGCTTGACTGGTGTTTTATCAACCTCACATGGCTGAGAATTACAACTGCGCTTGACTGATGTTTTATCAACCTCACATGGCTCAAGATTACAACTGCGCTTGACTGGTGTTTAAAAAAACTTGGATGTTTGTGAGAAGATAAAAGAAACGAGATTTGGGAACATCTACAAGTTCTGGGAAATTCCGACCAGTCTGATAATAATCAACACACACAAGAGAAATTGCCTTGACTAATGTAGATAAACTGGTCTGCTTAGGCAATTGGCTACATACATAGTTTAAACAGTTTTAAAATAACTGTTTCATCTTCATATCTTTATAATCACAGATTTATTTAACAGAACAGATAAAGTGCTAGATCAGTCTACATTATGACTGGCTCAAAATGTAAAAAGAAAAAAGCTGACTTTGTACTGCTAAATTTTAGATCGGTGTTCATTTATGTTGCACAAAACTGTCATTAAACTAACTGGAATAAATTAATATTTCTTTATATTAGAAAGTATTACCGAGCTATTTATGCTTTATAGAACATTTCAATGCTTGTAGAAGATACTTAAAATTTCAGTTAACTTGCACTTTATTTCGATTAAAATGGTATTCCAACGATTATATCCAAATATTTTTTTAACCAAGCAATATCCCTAGATTTAACTTTTTTTTAACATAGCGGTTCCCAGCCTTTTTTTTGTCTCCACTGTAAACTAGGAATGGTACATGACCTGCCACCCTAAACCAACATTGTTACATGACCTGCCACCCTAAACCAACATTGTTACATGACCTGCCACCCTAAACCAACATTGTTACATGACCTGCCACCCTAAACCAACATTTTTACATGACCTGCCACCCTAAACCAACATTTTTACATGACCTGCCACCCTAAACCAACATTGTTACATGACCTGCCACCCTAAACCAACATTGTTACATGACCTGCCACCCTAAACCAACATTTTTACATGACCTGCCACCCTAAACCAACATTTTTACATGACCTGCCACCCTAAACCAACATTTTTACATGACCTGCCATCCATGAAAAAAAAAAATTTAACTACTGAAATTGAACACAAATTAACTAATTGATTCTCTGTACCTTTAACACGAAGGATATACACAAATTATGTATTCATCTTCTTCAATCTCCCTGGAACCAAGCACTGGTTTTCTTTGCAGGCGATGCTTTGGAGATGTTGAGGCACAACATCATGTCGGATTACGAGGTGGTCATGGCAGGCTTTGTTTTTTAAGTCCCTGGGTGCAGCTAGTTAAAAAAAAATGGAGGGAAGTGGATGTTGCAATATTTATTTTGTAGGCTCCACTGCCATGCTAGGCTTGTTACAGGGAGTACCAACGAAGAAGTGGGACAAGATATTGGTCACCCATGGCTCGTCAACTATGACGCCGATTGTCAAAATGGAAGGCGTCTTCATCTCCCCCCCCCCCCCCCCCCCCCCATGATGTATAATGTCATTTTCTTGTTTTAAAAAATCAAAGATATTTCAATAGTCCTAAATACTCTCTCTCTCTCTCTCTCTCTGAACCTTAAGTGCCCAGGGCACATGGGGCTTCCGCAAGGGTTTTCCACAAATGCCTGTCTTTCGCCTTTTTTTCTGCTCTTGCCCAGGTGAGCCCTCTATTGCTCAACATCCTTTCTGTTGTTCTTCTCCATGTCTCTTTGGTCTACCCTTACTTCTGCTCCCCTGTGGTGTCCATCTTAGTGCTATTTTTGGTAGTGAGTTGTCAGTCATTCGGAGCACATGTCCCAACCATCGCCATCGTCTTTCCTCAATAATTGTTGTCAGTGGTTTCATCTGCATTTCTGCCAATAAGATGTTATTTCTTATGGTGTTTGGCCAAAATATTTTTTAATTCTACGTAAACATTTAGTCTGGAAAGAATTCAACTTGTTTTCTATGGTTTTGGTGATTTTCCAGCATTCACTTCCATAGAGTAGTACACTTAGAACATTACTCTTAAATATCCTGATTTTCATATTTATGCTTAGTTTATTTGATTTCCATATATTCTGCAGCATTGCAAAAGCCTGGTTTGCTTTAGTAAGTCTGCTGTTGATGTCCTCTGTGCTGTCTCCATTTTCTACTACTCTGCTGCCAAGGTATACAAATTCGTTGACCTCCTCCACTAACTTGTTATCTACTCTGAGTACATTTCTGTTGTTCACATTTTGCTTCATTAACTTTGTCTTTCCTACGTTGATCTTTAGTCCTATGTTGTTTGCATTCTGGGTTAACTTGTTTATTTTATCTTGCATATCTTTGTGACTGCTTGATAATAGACAAATGTCGTCCGCAAAGTCAAGGTCCTCCAGCACTGTGTTAAGGGTCCATTGTAATCCTCTGCGTTTGTCTGATGTTGCCTCCTTCATTAACCAGTCTACTGCCAAGATAAATAATGTTGGTGATAGTACACTAGGATTATAAATATTTTAGTATTTAGGTGTACTATCACCTAAATACTAAAATATTTATAATCCTAGTGAATAAAAAAAAAAAAGATTTCAATTAACAGTGACGATTGTGGCTTTTTTTTCCCTTTTTTAACATTTAGGTTTGAAAACATAAAGTAGGAAGATGGCTCTAAAATCTTGTACTTTAAAAACTGTTTTGGTTTATTTTCTTTACCCCCCCCCCCCCCCAATTTTTCATACTATCTTCTCTCGGCTCCAGATCAGAGTAGATCAAATGCGTGGATTCTGGTTATAACTGTCAACGGTCGAAAAGCAGGGAACGCTTGTAAACTGTGAACCAAAGAACTGTCTAAAATATAGCAACTATCATCTCGACGTCCAAAGTAGGACTAAACGATGGATACACCTTATACCTGATTTCATACTGAGACATAGCTTTGCTTCCTTTTAAGCGTTTAGCGGCAGCATGTCTGGGAACAGATTTACAGTACCTTTATTCATTATGTACTCAATTTCAAACATTTTTTTTTCAAGTTGTCACTAGAATATCGCTTGACGAAAAGTTAACAAAACTTAACCGTAGGACCTACTAAATCCAAAACACTGTATCGTCACTTTCATGACCAGCCCTCCCAACTTGGCGATTGGGTGCCACGTTGCAGATTCCTGTTTTATAGTTAGTATGTGTTTATGAACTTGTGTGCGTGCTTGCGTGTCACTGGGTGTATTTTTTTTTATTACTTTAAATAGTATCTTCTCGCAATCTACCTCGTTAGACCTCCCACAACTATAATCTGGGTCGTGACCTGTGGTTAGAAATCACTGCTTTAAGCATTCTGGGATTTTTTAAAAGACTCTCTGTTCTCCTTGACAAAGGGGAACTGCAGAAATATTTGGGGCTTTGTTGTGGTTTCTCATTTCCAACAAAAGAACTGATCAAGATAGCAGAGGTGACAAACCAGCAGAAACTACCTACACACAAAAAGTCATACCAAGTTTGTGTGTGTCTATATGTGTGCATGCGTCTGTAGGTTTAGTTTCTCAGTTCAGCAAGACAAGTACTAGGTCGCTGTTTTTATTACCATTTTGTTTCTGTTTATTTTCTATCTCCTGTTGCTGTTCCTTTCTTTAGACTGCGCCATGTATCTCTGTCCAGCTCCTGGTCAAGGGCAGTAATGAGTGAGAGAGTGAGAATGGAATCACGCAAACAACTGTTACTCCATCATTCATTTCACTGATATCCCTGATTTTAGTATCTTCTTGCACATCTCTTTTTTTTTCGGGCACCTCTCTTCTTTATATGTTATTTGATCACACCTTCTACTGACGAAGTAGCAGTCCATTTTTTCTCTATCCTATAATCTGGCTAATCTTATTTACTGTAAACAAATGTTCCAGCTCCAGCACAGACAACAAACTGTGAATTTGTGTTCCATCTCCAGCACAGACAACAAACTGTGAATCGGTGTTCCAACTCCAGCACAGACAACAAACTGTGAATTTGTGCTCCAACGCCAGCACAGACAACAAACTGTGAATCTGTGCTCCAACTCCAGCACAGACAACAAACTGTGAATCTGTGCTCCAACGCCAGCACAGACAACAAACTGTGAATCTGTGCTCCAACGCCAGCACAGACAACAAACTGTGAATTTGTGCTCCAACGCCAGCACAGACAACAAACTGTGAATCTGTGCTCCAACGCCAGCACAGACAACAAACTGTGAATCTGTGCTCCAACGCCAGCACAGACAACAAACTGTTTATAAATGTATTTACTCTGATCCCACATGAACTTTTCTCCAATGAGCGATTAACTTAATTTTTTTTAAAACCTTGGAACATACACGTTGTAGATGTTTAATACAGACTAGATACAAAACAAAGAAGTTACTCATTTGTAGAGCAAAAGTCACAGGCATAACTTGGAATAACAAGTTAAAAAATGTGAAGTGCAAAACAATTTATTTTACATAAAGCAGATGTGAAGCTTTCGCTTTCTGAATCATAACAATAGTGCACAGACAGTGCGGTATACACTGTCTCACTTTAGTTACGCCTCTACTAAGAGATACACAAAATGGTGCACATTTTTTTCCCACACGCTGCGTCTATGCTGTGTCTTGTGACTGGATACGTCTAAAAAATATTTGCCTGTATCAGTTTCCATTAGTTGGTGACCTAAGGGGTTTTACCAAACTTATCTGAGGATCATGCATAAGATCCACTGCGGGCAACCTTAACTGGGAACATGTCACATGATGATGATCTAATTTTCAGTCACCACATCATATGAAATGTGAAAAATGTAATATATGACACGATCCACTAAGTGACAACTGAAGAAAACAAAGCGGATAAGAAATACATATCACAATAACGAGGATCGTGGTAATATGAATAATGTTTCTTGATCTTAACGGGAATACAAACAAAAAAACAACAACAAAACACGTTTGAAAAATAAATTATCATCAATCAAAGATCAACAGTCTTGATATCTCTGTGTGCATGGATTATGATACTCTCTGCTGAAAAAGAAGAAGGAATAGTTAATTCCAGGAACAACACCAAAGAAACTAGATCACACTCATGTCTGATCTGCTTCCCCTTGTAACAAGTCAACGAAGAGTAACTTCGCTAACTGCACCAGTCAGAAGTTCATTATAAACTGTCTTATCTGCCCCGCAAGCTGCCATATTCTTCCTGATACTTGAATAATTTATCTGTTTGATATTAACATCCTCATTCTCAATATCAGCAGCATGCTGCAGCCCCGCTGACAATATCAGCAGCATGTTGAAGCACCGCTGACAATATCAGCAGCATGTTGCAGCCCCGCTGACAATACAATTAAGACAGAATCTTCATCCTGAAGTCACTATGAAAGAAACTGCAGCATTAGCTCATGTGTCCGCAGTCTCATTATATATGACTCCTGCAAGGAGTGGACAGCACGCCCATGGACCACCATGGGCATGTGTGACGTCATGGAAGCGGGCATGTGTGACGTCATGGAAGCGGGCATGTGTGACGTCATGGAAGCGGCAATGTGTGACGTCATGGAAGCGGCAATGTGTGACGTCATGGAAGTATATTAATTCATTTTCAGACATAAGCGTTTGGATCTTATGAAGGAAATTTTGGGAATCTGTTACAATTATTACATGCAATACATCACTTTCAATCAGCCATATGGCTGTCGAAGTAACTGCATCAGTCCTCATATTGTAAGTTTTTTGTCTGATAATCACCAGATTTCTCTATCTTTTTGTCATTTTGAAATGCAACAAAATCCCAGCCATTGTCAACTACTCTATTCATAGAACAGAGAACAAGAACACATGAGTGCGATTTCTAAAATGAATTATCATAATATCATATTCAGATCATACAACAAATGAAACTATTTAACCTTCTTGTGGGATATCATGTACAGACCCATAAAAAAAATATTAGAAACGATGGGATATGTTAATATCAGAACTTAATCATCAAAAACAAATGTCTCTCGTTTTAGGTTATGTCGATATATCATCACGTCTCCAATTAAATAAACGTTTCATATACTTTTTTCCAGTTCAAAATCAAATTAGACAAGCACAAGAGAAAAACTTAATTAACTTTGTGTAAGTGTAAATGACTGTCTAATTTCTTCATGAATGTCGATACCGTGAAATATTCCCCTAAAGCTAAAACATTTTTTGTTGCTTCTATTTTTGGAGATGTTCAGTTTCAAAGAATATATTCCACTTCTGCTGCTTGTTCATAGCTTACAGCCACCAACTCGAGCACAGTAAATTCGTGTAGTTCAGTTGTGATAGTAGGGACAGTTTTGCAAGTTACATACTATTATAGAAGTTTTACTACAAGAGTTTCTATTCTTTTCTTTACATAATTACAAAGATAAATAATGCAAATGTTTATCGTTTAAAATAAAATCTGAATACAATGTTTTTATTTACGGTTATACTGGTAAAAAAAATAGCATTGTTCAGAATAGCTAACTCTCTCTCTCTCTCTCTCTCTCTCTCTCTCTCTCTCTCTCTCTCTCTCTCTCTCCAGCTATTTTCTCTTTTTTTTTACTTCTATAAAAAAGGCACATACGGACAACCTGACACTCGTGTAGACAGTGGAAAAAGGTCTTGTAGTCTATTATGTCCCGGCTCTCAGCCCACGGCATTGATACACACGTGCATGAAGAGATGATATAAAAGCATAATGGCTCCTAAATTCAAACTGACAAGATAAACTGAGATTGTCAAACCATGATAAGGAAACTGAATGTGATTGTCAAATCAAGGTAACTAAACTGAATGAGATTGTCAAACCAGGATAAGTAAACTGAATGTGATTGTCAAACCAAGGTAAGTAGATTGAATGTGATTGTCAAACCAAGGTAAGTAGACTGAATGTGATTGTCACACCAAGGTAAGTAGACTGAATGTGATTGTCAAACCAAGGTAAGTAGACTGAATGTGATTGTCACACCAAGGTAAGTAAACTGAATGTGATTGTCAAACCAAGGTAAGTAGACTGAATGTGATTGTCAAACCAAGGTAAGTAGACTGAATGTGATTGTCAAACCAAGGTAAGTAGACTGAATGTGATTGTCAAACCAAGGTAAGTAGACTGAATGTGATTGTCACACCAAGGTAAGTAAATTGAATGTGATTGTCAAACCAAGGTAAGTAAACTGAATGTGATTGTCAAACCAAGGTAAGTAAACTGAATGTGATTGTCACACCAAGGTAAGTAAACTGAATGTGATTGTTAAACCAAGGTAAGTAGACTGAATGTGATTGTCAAACCAAGGTAAGTAAACTGAATGTGATTGTCAAACCAAGGTAAGTAAACTGAATGTGATTGTCAAACCAAGGTAAGTAGACTGAATGTGATTGTCACACCAAGGTAAGTAAACTGAATGTGATTGTCAAACTAAGGTAAGTAAACTGAATGTGATTGTCACACCAAGGTAAGTAAACTGAATGTGATTGTCAAACCAAGGTAAGTAAACTGAATGTGATTGTCAAACCAGGGTAAGTAGACTGAATGTGATTGTCACACCAAGGTAAGTAAACTGAATGTGATTGTCAAACCAAGGTAAGTAGACTGAATGTGACAGCATAACAATGCTATAGCTGAAGACAATGACTACCTGTGATCTGAACAGAGAAAATAACAGTAGCTCTATGGGATAAGAACCCAGAAGATGACCATGAGCTCTGTGGTAAGCTGACATGCACCACCAATGGCGACTGAGCAGAGGAAATCAAAAGAATAATAGCAGCTGCATCACGGAAACTAGCACAAATGAAGAGTATGTGGCAAGGTACCAACAAGAAAACAAAGTTATGTTTACTAAGAGCTTACATATTCCCAGTGGCAACATATACGGATTTGAAACATGGACACTTAATAAATCACTAGAAAAGAGAATAACAGCATCTGAAATTAAATGCTACAGAAGGACACTCAGATCGTCGAGAGAAGGAAAATCAAATAAAGAGATTTTGATGGAATTAAATATCGCAGAAAACTGGCTCGCTAAAATCATAAAAATTAGAAAGCTGAAATACTATGGCCACATCAAGAGACACAACAGCTTGGGGAGGTTGATAACAGAAGGCTCAGTGCCCGGCCACATCAAGAGACACAACAGCCTGGAGAGGTTGATAATAGAAGGCTCAGTGCCCGGCCACATCAAGAGGCACAACAGCCTGGAGAGATTGATAACAGAAGGCTCAGTGCCCGGCCACATCAAGAGACACAACAGCCTGGAGAGGTTGATAACAGAAGGCTCAGTGCCCGGCCACATCAAGAGACACAACAGCCTGGAGAGGTTGATAACAGAAGGCTCAGTGCCCGGCCACATCAAGAGACACAACAGCTTGGGGAGGTTGATAATAGAAGGCTCAGTGCCCGGCCACATCAAGAGACACAACAGCCTGGAGAGGTTGATAATAGAAGGCTCAGTGTCCGGCCACATCAAGAGACACAACAGCCTGGAGAGGTTGATAACAGAAGGCTCAGTAGCAGTCCAGATAAAAACCATCATGTTGTTGCATAGCTCCCTAACACTATTCACAGCTACACGGAGAAATGTGCTGTAATTATGAAGCAGAAAAGCATGATATAGACACACAAAGAACTGAAACAAGCGTTATTATTTATTCACAACAATATTGTGATTTTTTAAAAAACCGCTCTAACAGTCAGTTATGAGCAAAACTTCATGAAACATGTAGAAGCACCAAGCTTGTTGACACACTGTACTGTAAATACAGAATATTAATTACTGTGCAAGTGAATATATGGCTACTGTGAACCTGCGAACAGAAATGAGGTGGTGAAGGATAATTAGTGTGCCCTATGCTGATCCATGACCAACAGTCTCAAATGTGAGACATCTCTGAACAGCCAAAGCCAAATACTTTTTGCTACAAACTAACTACACTATCTTAACCTCCGGACCAGAATCAACAACAATAATCAATATTGTGATTAGACTGCCTGCTAAACCTTACTTACATGAACAATGACAAATAAATGTTTTGAAACATCCATAATTCGTGTTCCCTGTTTTTCAGGCATCAAATCTGCCCTCAGATATCTAACTCTGCTGTTATTTTCGGGGATGTGATGTCTCCAAATAATTTTTCTGTCATCCCGCCCAATAAGGGCCACAGCTGTTTCCGTAGCTTTTCAGTCAGCCTTTAGTCCTGTATGACATGCTCTACTCAATGAAAGGTCAGACTGTTTTTTTCCCTATTTTTAAGTGGTCTTTCAGTCTCCAGTCTCGTATTCTTAATCATTATAGATAATATTTCTTGTTCATGTCTGTGCAAATATTGCCAGTTGTTATTCGTTCGTTCGCTCGCTCGCGAGTGAGTGAGTGAGTGAGTGATCTTTAGATGATGTAATATAAGACATGATCAGTTTGTTCTTGATGACCATCTTGTTTCACTACTTTGTCTTCTCATTTACCACTATGTGATGAGATCCATAAGCACACTGAAACGTATGCTCTGAAGAGAACTACTCGTATTTCAAATATACAGGGAAAAAGAGATAACCACATGAACTGACTATCGCTCATCATGATAATGTGTTGAGTGAACACAAACATGGAAAACTTTTCCAGTCAAATATAGGATTACCTCACAATGGACAATGGTCATAAACGGTATTAAAGTTTTTTAATGAAAAATAACTGATGTCAGTCACTGCTCAAGAACAATAAATGTCTTTAGAGAATTGACTTTTCTCTGACATGACAATGTGCAGGGATATACATCTTTCTCTGACATGACACTGCACTAGGGCATATTTGTCTGACATGATAATATATGGACAATATGGCAAAAGAAGCAGAAAATGCAGCAAAACTCTGTACAACATACAAAAGAAGCTAACAGGTGCTATTACCTCCAGAGAAAGACCAGTCTTTAGCAAAACAGGCAACCTAGTAACATCAAGTAAAGACCAAAAGCAAAGACAGCTGAACACTATAATTAATCGACCACACCCAAATGAACTAATGAACCTTGAAACCAATTTACCAGTCCCACACCTAAATATCAACTTAGATGAAGTTACACTGAATGAACTTGAAACAGCAGTGAATCTGATGGCTAACAACAAAGCTGCAGGTGAAGATGAAATAACAGTTGAAATATTAAAAGCTATTAACCGTAACAACATGAACCAACTACAGAGAATGTTTAATAAATTTTGGAAAGAAGAAAAAAGTCCTTTCTAAATGAAAAAGATGCATCATTGTTAAAATACCCAAAAAAAGGCAACCTCAGTGACTGCAATAAATGGAGGGGTGTAACCTTATTATCAGTTGTGTCAAAGGTGTTTTGTAAAGTGATTCTGAATAGAATTAAGGATGTAGTGCATACTACAATGAGAGAAGAACAAGCAGGATTTTGAAAAGGGAGAAGCTGTCTCGACTAGATCTTTACTCTAAGAATAATATTTTAAGAACATATTGAAAAGCAGAAACCATTAATCATGAACTTCATAGACTCTAAAAAGACATTTGATAGCATACAATTCAATATAAAGTATTTTAAGACTATATGGAATACCACCTAAAATTGTCAACATCATTAGAGATCTCTACAATGGATATGTTTGTGCATACAAAACAGAAGAAGGAATGAGCGAATGGTTTCAGATTGAAACAGGCATGAAACGAGGATATATTTTATCTCCCTTGTTTTTGGAATTGCCATAGACTTTATAATGAAAAGATGTTGTACAAGTAAAACTGGTATTGACTGCGTACATGGTATCCAAATAGAAGATCTTGACTTTGCAGATGACATAACTCTTATCAGTGACAATGTGAAATCGATTCAGGAAAAAATAGATTCCCTGTCTTCCTTGACTAGTAAAATAGGTCTTGAAACTAACAAAGATAAAACAAAAATAATGAAACTTCTCATTAATCAAGAAGGAAAAATATATACGTAGAAGGAACAGTTGTTAGTGAAGTAAACCAATTTGCATACCCTGGATACCCTGGCAGCTACATAGACCAGGATGGTGACACCAGGAAGGAAGTTAGAATTAGAATTGCAAAAGTAGAAATGTCCTTCAAAAATCTTGAGAACATATAGAATTCAAAAGTTATAAGCACAAAAAACAAGTTAAGATTATTCAATTCAAATGTAATATCCCCCCCCTATTTATGCATGTGAAAGCTGGAAATCAACTAAAGAAACAGATAAGAAATTAGACTCTTTTGAAAACAAATGCCTAAGGAAAATACTTAGTATAAAGTGGAACGAATTTAAGAACAACGCAGAGATAAGACAGATGAGCAAACAACAACCTGTCTCATGGGTGATCAAGAAAAGAATATATGTAGGCCACGTGATGAGAAAAAATCAGAGAATACCAAAACAAGCTATAAAGACCGAAGAAAAGGAGGTCAACCACGTGAAACTCTAAAGAGGACATTGTTAAGAGAAGTCAGTTTAGTGGGCATAGCATCCCTTGATGAAGTTGAAAGACTTGCAGAGAACAGGAAAACTTGGCAAAACAATTATGCGAGCCCTATGTGACGTTTAACGGCACAGGAAGGATATCTCTCTCTCTCTCTGAACCTTAAGTGCCCAGGGCACATGGGGCTTCCGCAAGGGTTTTCCACAAATGCCTGTACAGGAAGGATATAACATGTAAGATATTTCTCTGACATGACAATGTACTGGAGCTATTTTAATCATAAGATACTAGGGCATTTAACCATACATCAAGGACTGGCAACCTACAGTCCATGGGACAAATCAGGTCCACCACACAAAAACATCCAGTCCACTATTCTCTCAGAATGCAATATCCACTCTGCTTCCAGTGGTCTTTAAAGAGACCTATACTCAAGTTAACTATTACAGTAATGAGAACTGTAACAATTAACCGACCAAAAGATGGACCAATTAAATCACAGTTTACAATTAAGGTATTTTGTTACAGTACTAGAAAATGTTCAAATGCAATTCATTGATATATTAAGACCCACATTTCAGACAGAGGGCATCAGTCAACTGTAGTCTACAAGAAATACTATCTAGAACATAACAAATATACCAAGAGAGTAGAACATGATAAAAAATGGCATCAACGTTAGGTAGTATTTATATTAGTATATAACTTCTCAAAGATGAAACACAAAGAGCTGTTAAGGACCAAATGACTGATGGTCAGTTAGATGACAGTCTGTGAGAGGCTTCATTAAGGTTGGTGCCAAATGTTGAGAGACTTTCAAGACGCAAACAGCAGCAAATTTCATTAAAGTTCTGGTGTCATTATGATACAGTTGAACATTTGTTGAATAATATTCTTCATAGCTTTTTGTCTATTATCCTCATTCATTAGCTATGGAGATAAATGTGGTCCATCACCCACTCACAAAAATAGCATCCAGCCACCACTTGGTGAAAAGTTGTTGACCCTTGCTCTATATATTCTCTGGGATGAAGAGTATGGAGCAAGAAAGAATTTTTTAAAGCTCATTTGAGCACCTTCATGCTGTAAAGTGCTGAGTGAGGAAGTTACATCCTACTCTCTTGTACAAATGCCCAATTTATTCCTTCTCATCTCCATTGTCAATTCAAGTGTGCTCTTCTGGGTTTTTTTTAACTGCAAGTGTAAATGAACTGTAAATATTTTTCTGAATATATGTAACTGAAATGTGAACAAGTGCAACTGATCTGTGAACACGTGAAACTGAACTGTGAACACATGCAACTGAACTTGTGAATATATGCAACTGAACTGTGAACACATGCAACTGAACTGTGAATACATGCAAATGAACTGTGAATACATGTAACTGAACTGCGAATGCATGTAACTGAAATGTGAACACATTTAACTGAACTATGAACAGATTTAACTGAACTGTTAACTGACTTTTAAATGTAAGTGATCAGTCTACACTATTTTGATTGACAGATACACAGAAAAAAGCTCACAGACTTTCATAAATGTTTTTCTCCTGTTATAAAAAAAAAAAAATTTACCAGCCTTTGGAACTACTTTTCGAAGAGATATTAATTATACATTCTTCCCCACACTTGAAGATTTAGATTATGCAGATGATACAGCACTCTTAGCACACACCAAAGCATACAGGAGAAAACAAACACTCTGGATACAATCAGCTGATGAATGGAGTTGAACATCAATACAAAGATATCAGAAACAAAGTAAACTAAAAAAAAACACACACAAAAAACAAAACCAAGCAACAATTAAAATTAATGACCAAAACTTAACAGAAGGAGTTGCCTTAACATACCCTAGGAGCATACTAACATCGGATGGAAGAACAAGTAAAGACATACTTGTACGAACTCCCTGTAACTGCGAGCTGTTGTTCTTTACAGCCGATGCTGTAGAGGTGTTGAGGCACAGCATCGTATCGGCGTGGGAGCGGGTTATGGCAGCTACTTTTTCAGTCCCAGAGTACAGCTAAAAAGCAGAGGGTGTGCAATGCTTCTTTAGCAGCTCCACCACCACTGGGACTATGGCGATCCCTGCCCCGTTAGCCAGGCTATGCCTGTTAATGGAGGGTACCACGGGGAGGTGGGACAGGGTCTTGGTCAGCTATGGGTCGCTAACCCTGAGGCTGGCCTATCAGCTATGGGTCGCTGATTACCTTATCGGGCGTCTTCAACCACTAGTAAAGACATAAATAGTAAATAAATAAAATGAGAACAGCTTCCATGTGTGTTATAACAGCAACAACACACAAAAAAAACAACATTAGAAATCGATTGATCACGTGCTCCATGGGGCCTCGGCAATATCACTAACAGAGTCATGCCCTGGACACCCAAGAGAAAGAGAAACAGAGGCTGACCAAAAACTGTAGAAACAGAAATGACTAGCTTGCGGCACAGATGCTGGCCATGGATTGTAAAAAGTGGAGAGAATTTGTTACTGCACTGCAAGATGCCACAAAGCATACTGGGTGGCGGTTGCTTACCCGATCACAGAACAAGCACATAGTCTGACGGCTGGATGGATTTGGAACTTCAAGAAAATATATTTTAAAAATTAAGACCAGTCAGTCATCTGCATGTCCCTTGCGGAACTTTGCCTCCCTAACAGCTCTCCTGTAGGCCTTTCAGATGTAAGCAAGATCCCCTACTGCTGATGCATCCATTTCCTGATTAACAACGATGCCTTGCAGCCATTTTCGCCTTGGTCTTCCTCCCTTTCGTTTTCCCATTATGTTTTTAAAAAAAATTAAGGTACACCATGTTATTTTGCTCAGCACTGTTACATGCTAGCAAAATATTATCTTTTAAAATATTTTTAAAATTAAGGTACACCATGTTATTGTGCTCAGCCGTATTACATGCTAGCAAACTATTATCTTTTAAAATCTTCCTTGACTAGGAAAATAGGCCTTGAAATTAACAAAGATAAAACAAAATAATTACACTTCTCAT
The DNA here is from genome assembly GCA_009760885.1 of Achatina immaculata. Lineage (NCBI taxonomy): Eukaryota > Metazoa > Mollusca > Gastropoda > Stylommatophora > Achatinidae > Lissachatina > Lissachatina immaculata. The sequence goes on from CM019711.1 coordinate 26,551,701, forward strand.
TACTCTAGAAGGAAAAATATACATAGAAGGAACAGATGCTGATGAAGTAAGCCAGTTTGCATACCTTGGCAGCTACACAGACCAGGATGGTGACACCAGGAACGAAGTTAGAATTAGAATTGCAAAAGCAGAAGTGTCCTTCAAAAATCTTGAGAACATATGGAATTCAAAAGTTATAAGCATAAAAACCAAGTTAAGATTATTCAATTCAAATGTAATTCCCCCCCCCCCCGGGTATATGCATGTGAAAGCTGGAAAACAACTAAAGAAATGCACAACAAATTAGACTATTTCGAAAACAAATGCTTAAGGAAAATACTTAGTATAAAGTAGAACGAATTCAAGAACAACGCAGAGATAAGACAGATGAGCAAACAACAACCTATCTCATGTGTGATCAGAAAAAGAAGATGGACATATGTAGGCCATGTGATGAGAAGAAACAATCAGAGAATACCAAAACAAGCTTTAAAGTGGAGCACAAAAGGCCGAAGAAAAAGAGGTCGATCACGTGAAGCTCTAAAGAGGACACTGTTAAGAGAAGACAGTTTAGTGGGCATAACATCCCTTGATGAAGGTGAAAGACTCGCAGAGAACAGGAAAACTTGACAAACAACTATGCGAGCCCTATGTGACGTTTAACGGCACGGGAAGGATGTAAGATGTATTACATGCACATCTGAATTTTCTGTTGTTTTTTTATGAAAAAAACATATAAAACTGATAAATAATGTCAGCTTCATTTATCAGCTCCATTCATAATGATACCATGATCAGTTATGATTTTGCTGAAAAAAAAGTGTTATATCGATGTTTCATTTTTTTTCTCTTTCTTTTCTAAGATAAAAAAATGATTGTTTTCTTTTGATATATAAATCAGTGACATCGTATTGTGTGTATGTATACGATCAACTAGTATTCTCTCTCTTCCCCCCCCCTTCCTTTTTTTTGGCCCCAGTCTGAACATATATACCTATGGGCTCTTGCATAATATCCTTGATAACAGCTTGATAAGCCTTATATGGCTGACAGTCAAACACAAAACCTCCTTTACGACCATTTGCAAAATTAAACATTTCAACAGTGATCAGATACATACATATAAAGCTTACGTACCTTAATCTCCTCAAAAACATTTGACAGTTTCTCTCTCACGTCACTAAAGGGGCAGGCCACAGAAACCCTCAAAATCCCTGGCAAGATAGACTGAAGGAAGGAGCCTCGTTCAAGTAGTCCGGCATCGTTACCTGCTATGGATGTGCTGTCATACCCATCAAGGTATTGATCAACAAAAGAACAAACTGTATCTAGTGCTTGCTTCCTTGTTCTCGCATCACGACTGGACAGTGGTGCAAGAAATTCCACTGAATTTACAACATTCTGAATATCGTTGGATACTTCTCGCTCTGCCATTTAGCTATCAACAGCTAAATGTGATTTTAGTAAATTTTTTCTACGTACAGTAAGAAATGACAGCTGTCTACACTAAACGACGACTTGGCACTTTCCTTCACACATGTACATAACCTGAAGCTTATCACGGTGCGAGCGACTGCCAGTGTGCCGGTCTCACACAGCCGTGTAGGGCAGCTACACACAGCACACAGAATCAGCTGATAGCTTACACCAGGTCACAGCACAATCTAATGTAGGCCAACTTTTCCCCCCTCCTAGCTTAATAAGTTGTGTACGTTAGCCTTTTTCGATATACGCATAATATTTCATTGATTTAGCACGTTTTAAACTTTCTAATTATACTAACATTTACAATAACTCTGTACCAGTACTTTTCGCCTCCACTAGTTTTAAGAGCATCAAAAACCACCATGAAACATAAAGCCCAAGAATCAATCTTTACCAAAACACCCTACCTAACCGGCCACATTGTTACTGCGCATGCGCGGTACCTGCAGCCATGACCTAGATAGAGTGTACACACCTCCAAACTGGGCCAATGGGAATGATCACTATTGTTACGTACTTGTTCATTTGTTTTAAGCAAAACGACTGTCGTAAGTAGACTTCTAATAAACTAAACTCATTGTGAGCACTGTCGACCACAAGAACGCCATTTTTAAACGCACAATGTAGGATAGAAAATTCAACATTGTGTTAAAAATTCGCTTGTGGGATGGGGGGAGGAGGGTGGGTCCTAGAGCAAAGACGTATCTAGAACCAGGCAGTGGATGACTAACTATCAACCGGGTCCCTCGGCTAGTAGTAAGGGTTTCAACCCTCTCCGGTTTATATCATCTGCCTCCTGATAGGAAACATGATTTCCTATTATCTCTTCTAGCTATAAGATTGTGCATTTCACAGACCAAACGACTAATGCGTTACTGTCTTTGGGACATCATGACTTCCTAATACAGCAATAAAAATTACAAATGAATTGGTTCGAATGTTCAAGACTCCGGTGTCATTGCATTTAGGATAGCCTCCTATATGTTCTGGACCATGCCGCAGCATCCATCCGAGAGTTTGTTTGCTAATAGTTCTTATTAAGTGTTGGTTGTTTACGATGCGTTTTCTGCCACACTGTTCAGATTTCCTGCCAGCACCCTTAATTTGTCCAACCTCCAGCAATCTCTTCGCATCTACATTTTTCTTCCATTCCCACTCTTCATTTTCCGTCAGTCTTTCCAGTACAGCTTAATTAAGCAATGCCCCCCCCCCTTTCTGTTGTTAGCCTGTCCAGCAAGTCTATCTGCCACATCAATGCCATGTACTCCCGCATGCCCTGAACAATAAAGCCATGTTGGGCTCCTCACAGTTGACTGGCTTAACAGATGAACCCATTCTTTTCGAAGCAATTTTTTTCTCAATCTTTTTTTCTCTCATTTGTTCATGTTCTGTATATACTATAAACGTAATATGACTCTTTTTTTCCTACTTCTTCGTCCAGTATGTTTTTGTGTGAATTCATAAGCCGAAACGTTACAGTTATACATAATACGTAGTAACAAACATAATAAGTAAATGGACTATAGCAAACCATTGTCACAAACTTCATACCTTCCTCATCCGCTAGTTTAGCTCTAGCAGAAATAATTGTTTTATCTCACAGCAATGGAGAGCATGAAAGACGTCTGACCACGACTTAAATCATCGTCAAGAATACTAATGTGGACGCAACATGGGAATATCCCAGGTGCGCGTTATCAAAGTCTTGGTCATCTCCTTACTGTGTTTGTAAACAGATGGACAAATGTCATTATTTTGAAGCCGCCGGAATCGGAGTCGATACAGTTTTATTTCAGCCAAAATTCTTGCGGCTACGATCCTATAACTATGCTCTGTTTTGTGTGTGTGTGTGTGTGTTTGTTTGCGTGTTTGTGTGTGTGTGTGTGTTTGTGTGTGTTTGTGTGTTTGTGTGTGTGTGTATGTGTGTGTGTGTGTGTGTGTACACGGAAGATAAGCCTTCATTTTGGGAAACTTTCTTACAGTTAAGACCATTTGTAGCGGGGGGGGGGGGGGGGTGACATCTCATTCAGCCCCCCCTCGCTGCTAGTTTTAGTTAAAAAAAAAGGTAAAAGTAATCCTTCATGCCTTAGAGGCACCTAGTGATATGGTGTTAGTGCCCATATTTTCCTAATACGAGTGTGGTAATACTCTTGTTTTTAATTTGTTCTCTGTGTACTTTTGCTCTCTGTGTACTTTTGCTTTCTGTGTACTTGTGCTTTCTGTGTACTTGACTATTTCAGGTAAAACCACTCTTGCGTTGATTACGCTTCTTTTTCTTACATTTCCGATGCTGTGCTTCTGGTGGCCATTTTACAGATATTTATGTATCTGTGTATATACACTGCTACATTCATAGCCTGTGTTTGATTTTAAACAAAGTAACCAGCGGCTTGAGTAAACGTTCAAGTATTAACTCAGTTTCCTATTCCTAGAACGTAACAGAATAAGTGTATAATTGCAGTTGTAATTTAATAGTTATCTCAAGAAGCCACACAGAAACAACATGAACACAGCCACACTGCATTTGTCTTGAAAGTTGGTCGTACTTTTTTTTTCGTGACTGTTTGAATTTTCAAGCTCCAGTTTTGTTTTTTTTTAATACGACTATTATCAGCGCTGTTCCCAACCCCAAGATCGGAAGGGGAGAAAGGGGGGGGGGGGGCCTCGATTTTTCACATCCCAAAATCAAAACATCTCATAAATGCTTTGCGAGAGAAGGTCTGGGGGGGGGGGGGGTCGGGAACGACAGACGGAAGTCTGTTGAAAAAAAAAGATATATTGAAAATTTTATTTGTATATAGACATATAGAAACAGCTAAACTGCAGTGGAAACATAATGTAAACATATAAAACTGTTGTTGAGATAGAACTGTCCTTACCCCTACCTTAAAATAAGAAGAATCAAAACTACTGCGTTTTTCATCAGTTTAGTTATTAACATTGGCTTCAGAGTGTCCATACCAAACTGAGTCTTGTCACCGTTCCATATTCTATTCATGAGGGAAAATAATTTTCAGTTTCAGCATTAGTTCCAGGAAGGCAGAAAATGAACTCACATTTGTAAAATGGCTTATGTTGAAGACCATTTCAGTCCATGTTGTTGGACGATAAGATAGTTTTCCATCCAATATTTCTGTCAGTCACTTCAAACACTGTCTGCCCTCTGCTTTGCTTTTACTGTTTTCGTGAAAAGATTAAACTTGGTTATGAACAGAGTACAATACAATCAAAACACCTGACAAGCAAGGGTCTTGATCTTTTTTATGATTGGATGCGTCAGTCAGTACTGAAATAAATGTAGCCTTTTGTGGGTCACGGTGAAACAGAATTATGTCAGGAGATGCAAACACATTAAAGATAATGTATTCTGCTTTCATACGTTCACATGTAAATATGGGCTCTAATGTTACCTGTAGCAGTCATGGTGTAAAATCTCCAAACCTAAAACTTGTGCGCAACTGTGTGATTACCGAAAACACCTGCACTTGTGGTTGATCGCCTTTCCTTCTCACAAATTTTATTGGGTGAAAACAAGCTGTTAGTGACGAGCTAGATGCAGTCACAGACTCTGCCCTTTTGTATCTGTCACTGCAATATCACCGTGACCTCTGTGGATGAGGGGAAAACTCAACGCACACGTGTTAACATCTTACCTCAGAGTCTGGGAGGCTGGTCTTTGTGATGAATGGTAATGCCTTTTGTAGTTTTTCATCCCAGAGGATGATTTTGTACTCAATAGCTGTTTGAAATGATTCATTTGTTTCAAAGACTAGTTGTCATTGCCATTTCTTCTCTGGTAATGATCATGTCTCTTCAGGTCAATTTCCAATCTTAATGAAAGCCATAACAATTGTAGGTTATGAAATACCAGAGATTAGATATGAGGATGACACAGTATTACTGTCCACAACACAAAAGGAATTGAAAAACTAATTATGTCAGTCCGTAACAACAGAGAAGAGCAAAACCTCTATCTTAATGTGAAGATAACTAAATTGGTGACAACCGACAAAACAAATAAGGCAGCTGAAATATGAATCAATGAGGAAAAATTGGAAGAGGTGGAGAGTTTTGAATATCTTGGATCACGACTAACTAATAATGGAGATACAATGAGGGAAATTAAAAAGAGGACATCTATCGCTCTTCAGAAAGTAAAACAACTAAAGAAGCTGTGGAGATGAATAGAAAAATAATATTTTTTTAGGGCATCCATCTTTCCCATCGCAACATATGCCTGTGAGACCAGGACATTTAATAAAACAGCTGAGAAACATATAAATGGCTTTGAACAGAAGAGTTCTTCATGGACACACACACACACACACAAAACTATATCCATACTACATGAACTTAATATTGAAGAAGGCTGGATAGTAAAGAGGATCAAACAGTGAAAACTTATATATTTTGGACACATTAAACGTCGTGATAATCTACAGAAGACGTTTTGTGTGTGTGGGTGTGTGTGTGAGCGAGTGAGTGTGTGTGTGTATGTAGGAGGCCCGGGGGGGGGGGGATTGGAACTGTACAGGAAAAATCGGTACGGATGATTATCTCATATAAAAAGACGTGTTCACAGACGATGTGTAATGCATCACTCTGAAGTCTGTGCTTTTGGCAGCTATTCTTTTTCATCCCGTCAGTGCCCAACACACATGAAGCATCTTGTTATCGCTTGTACCGTCAGTATCCAGAAAACGCGGTGTAAACAGCTATCTCGCTCTTGTCCTGTCAGTATCCAGAACACGCGGTGTAAACAGCTATCTCGCTCTTGTCCTGTCAGCATCCAGAACATACGGTGCAGACAGCTATCTCTCTCTCTTGTCCTGTCAGTGTCCAGGACATACGGTGCAAACAGCTATCTCTCTCTCTTGTCCTGTCAGTGTCCAGGACACACGGTGCAAACAGCTATCTCTCTTTTGTCCCGTCAGTATTCAAGACACACTGTGCAGACAGCAGTCTCTCTATCTTGTCCCCGTCAGCACCCAACACACAGGAAACAGAAGATAGCTATCTAGGATGTCCTAATACCGCTGGCGATTTTGTTTATAATTTTAAAATTATTAACAAACTGAAATGTTTCCTATCGAATTTTAATCACGCCGCCTTACTGAGCATGAGACTTATGCCTATTGCTCTACTTATATTTTCCTTAGAGCGGCCCTGATTCCCGTACACTGATCTAACACATACAGAAGAGGGCACGCACACGCACAAATCCACACAAGAGGGTCGTGTAATAAGGATTTTGTTTTTTAACTTTTTTTTTTAACTCACAGCGACACATGTTATTATGAATATAGCTGTCTCGAAAACCAAGAACTCCTGGCGCCGAAGTCTGGACACGGACTTAAAAATAATGAACCAGACATGGAGACAGTTGGAAAGAGTGGCCCAGGACCGAACTGCCTGGCGAACTCTTGTTGGCGGCCTATGCTCCACGAGGGGTCGGAGGCATAGATAGATAGATAGATGTCTCGAAAAAGATTGGACCAGAGCTGAAGGGAGACTTACTGGCTATATCAAAGACTCAGACTCAAAGATATACAAGAATAATCTTCATTTAAAAAAAAAATAATAATAAATGTATAAGCGTGATTGAAAACTCACAGCTGCGCTAATACCTGGGTTCCATGAGAAAAATCCTCTTACTAACACTATGGTCAACTTCATATGAGCGGGCTATTTAATCTCTTTGGCAATACTGAACTTCTTCTCATCTAGTGCCTCACTGAGTCCGAACACATGATAATCACACTGTAAGATCGAGTGTACATGCAGGATGTGGAAAACACTCTAAAAGCAGATTCGTAATTTTCCGAGCTGTTGCACGTGCTGTGTGAGAACGAGCATTGTCAGTTTACAACAACACACCAGAACTGAAAACAAACGAGACGTTTGGTCCTGATTCCAATGGATTCTCAAGCAGATCGCAATATGCTTCGCTTTTGGTAGTGCTTACTCTATGCATGATAGTGCTTACTCTAGGCATGATAGTTGTTACTCTAGGTACGATAGTAGTTACTCTAGGCATGATAGTTTTTACTCTAGGCATAATAGTTGTTATTCTAGGCATGATAGTTGTTATTCTAGGCATGATAGTGCTTAATATAGACATGGCAGTGGTTACTCTAGATATGACAGTGGTTACTCTGGGCATGATAGTGGTTATTCTAGACATGGCAGTGGTTACTCTAGGCATGACAGTGGTTACTCTAGGCATGATAGTGGTTACACTAAACATAATAGTGCTTACTCTGGGCATGTAATGCTATAGGATTTACAGTCCCAAAAAAGCATGAGCTCAATTTTTTGGCCGAGAGAGTTGTATGGAACTTTTTGGTTTCGACGAGGAAGACTTTCGTTCTCTCTTTGCTGGCTTCCTTTGTCTCTGGTTGGACTTGCTGGCAAGCTTTGCCTCTGATTGGAAATAATGGTACCAAACATTCATCTCCAATGACTATGCGTAACTTCGATTTCAAAACGTCGTAAAAAATTTCACAAACATCTTTCCGACCTTTTTCAGATCAGAGGTGAATTGTTGACTAATCTTCGTTTCTCCAGCCACCTCATCAATTATTACCCGCTAGTTTTCCTGTGTCATTTATTCCACTTCAGTGCTAGCATCAGGAACATTTGCAGTGTGAGACATGCCGGAAAGAGCTACATCCACCAACTTTGACACTCCATTTGAAACTTCCCATGCCATTCATATACTTACAGGATGTTTTTAAAGTCTCACTACACTTTCTATGTAAAAATGAAGAAAATGACGTCATAAAAATGTGCTTCACAGTCAATCGTGAAGAAAAATGCAGTGAATGGTTGCCATCTGCTGGAGTAATTTTTTGCACTCAAAACAGAATGGTGTTATCAAAGGAAGAAAGATTTTTTTTTGGTTGAACAAGTGTTTCGAAGTGGCGGTCGATACACACGGATTTATAGCAAAATTTCCTGATAAACAACCTCCTCATCGCACTACGGTTAGAAATTTGTTGAATAGGTTTCGTGATACGGGAACTGTGGAAGATGCTCCGCGATCTGGTAGGCCTGCTGTGTCTGAAGAAAAATGTCTAGATATCCAAGACAGAATCCTGAAAAGTCCATGCAATGGATAATGTCGCAAGAATCGAACGTATCACTGAGCACAGTGCACAAAATTCTTAAACATCGGTTAAATTTTCATCCATACAAGATTTCTGTTGTGTTTGAACTAAAAGATTGTGACAATCAATCCAGAGACAACCACTCCACGTGATTTCAAGCATTTTTTCGCGGAAGAAGACGAGTCCATTCTCGATTTAACATTCTTCTCTGATGAGGCATGGTTTCATCTATCTGGATACGTTAATAGCCAAAATAATCGTATTTGGAGCAGTGTTAATCCCAATGCATTTCATGAAGTGCCGCTACACGATGCGAAAATTGGGATATGGGGTGCCGTCAGTAGAAAACGTTTAATTGGACCAATTTTCTTCAACAACATTATAAATGCAGATCGATACCTTACTGACATTCTGGAACCTTTTTTAGAACAGCTGAATGAAAGTGAAACTGAAGAAGCGTGGTTCCAGCAAGATGGTGCAACTACACACACAGCTAGAGAAACACATGGTTTTGGGAAGAAATGTTCGCAAATCGCATATCTCGTGGAATTTGGCCTGTTCGTTCTAAATCCATTAGATTATTATCTATGGGGTTTCTTAAAAGGAAATATTTACAAAAAATAATGTACAAACAATTGAGGACCTAAAAGAAGCAATCAGAATTACCATTCAAGAAATAACAATAGACACGTTGCACATGGTATTTGACAATATGAAGAGACGTGTACAGTCATGTCTTGAAGCCCGTGGTGGGCATTTCCAACACCTATTATAATGAATATTTCAGTGGTACATTCCAGCTAACCAAAAAAAAAAAAAACAGCGTTGTATCATTGCAGTCACTATTGTAACTAATTAAATGGTTTTTAAGCACATTTTGTGATGATGTCATTTACTTCATTTTTCAAATTTTTTTTCATAAAAAGTGTAGTGAGACTTTAAAAACACCCTTATCTCTTGAAGCGACGTACACGTGTCTCTTGTCTCTTCTTGTGTACTCTTTCAGGGGAGCATCTTTTACTTGTCTGCTGACGTCATCTTCCCAAAATGGCTGACCTGCCTCCTCACACTAATATGTAGAGATGTCATAACATATCCATACTACAATTGTCTACACTCGACTCAGATTTTTTAGAGCAAAAATAAAGTTAATTTTTTAATCGACCTCGTGAACGTTTCATGGACGTTATTTGTGCGTCTAACTCATCATCTCTTCTCCTCATAGAGTTCTACGTGTATTTTTTTTAATTATGCTCTCAGACTTCAGCTAGTAGTATGTCTGGTTCAGTTCTAGGGAGGTGTAGAAAGTTTGGTGGTATGTGTAATATAAGGGCTTTTGGATATCGGGAAAAATATGCTATTTAGAAAATATATGTCTTCTCCACTGTTCGTCTCCGTTAACTCAGAATATATGCTCAGAGTGTACTCAGAGGAAAATGTCACTTCTAAAGAAGGGACACCCTTTATCTAGCTCCTCGACCAGGTCTTATTTCATGGTCCTCAAAATGGATTTTTGTTTTCTATGGTGGACCATAGAGGAAGACCAAGACGAAGATGGCTGCAATACATCGTTGACGATCTGCAAATGGATGCTGCAGCAGCAGGCCATCTTGCTCACAACCGAGAGGCCTACAGGAGTGCTGTTTGGGAGGCAAAGTTCCGCAAGGGACATGCAAATGAATGAATGAATGAACGAATGTTGGACTGTTTAGCAGGAGCATAAAACTCGGCCTCATTTCTTACACTCCAAAACTTTAAACAAAACTAGCATCATCAAAATAAAGGAATCAATTATACAATCAATATATCGATTTAATTAAACCTAAAAACTATACGCTGAAAACATGGCTAGATATACTTGGCATATACCTCACAAAACACAACCACTTAACATGTAAACATAAAGCAAATAAAAAAATGAAATGCAAAAAAAAAAAAACTGGATGTTTCAACAACAAAAAATGATGATGAATGAAACAAAAGATGAGGATGAAAGAATAAATGCGCAGTAATATTCATATATCATGCGACATTCACTGGCCAGTGCCATTAGCAAAATAATGGATATCTCAATATAGAATAATACTTCACAAACATAGGGCCCCAACAAAACTCGATATAACTTAATCTGAAGCAAAAGCTCCATTATTCATGACACCCTTTACAGACCACTTCTCGTACAAAACTGTACATTGATACGACTTAACATTTTCTCCATGGTAAAGGATAGCGCGAAAAGCTGGCGTTCAACTCACCGGGTACCCAGTTCAACCAAAATACAATGAAAATCTTCCAGCCCTGTGACTACCATATTTTGTCATACATTACTTAGTTCAAAATTGCAAGAAAAACATGTACATAATTATTGCAGTCTTTATCATGATCAAAAGTAAACGATTTATTTCTCTCGACATTACATGTACAAGACAGTTATCGATTCTCAAGACGTTTGTAGTGAACAATCATATAACCACACATTTCTACAGTTTCAGCCACTACAAGCAAAAACTTCACTTAGATAAAACTTACAACTACTGCATTAAAACATACATCTGTGAGATGGTACGGGGTCAAGGATCATAGCCTGAACATAATCACCTATAAAACAATGTCCAAAAAGGAAAATTCACAATTTAGCAATCCTTTCTTACACGACAGCAGGGGTCCCTGTCACCCGGCCAATATATGCACACAAACTGATCTAATCACACCTCGAAACCGGAAAACTACACATAAACAGTGGAGCGTCCCGTTTCAGACGGTTCGTACGCCATCGACAAAAACGACACATTCTGCAGAGCTGATCGTGTTGTTATCATGGTGTTGACAAACCTCAGATGATATGTTGAGTAGTTTGTCGAAGCACTGACTCCACCTCTCTAGTACAAGCTCTGGTTCTGATATTGCTTCACTTACCTTAAACAACGTTCACAATCTCTATCGGTTCGAAGTGAGTCTCTTTGTGATCGTTGCTTAATATTTTTTTTATCTTATTCCTGCAAAAATAAGATCTTTAAGGGCATGCGTCTTTCCCATCGCAACATATGCATGTGAGACCTGGACACTTAACAAAACAGCTGAGAAACACATAAATGCCCTTGAATGTAAATGTTACAAAAGAGTTCTTCAAATATCATGGACACAAAAAAGAACAAATATATCCATACTACAAGAACTTAATATTGAAGAAGGCTAACTAGTAAAGAGGATTAAACAGAGGATTAAACTTAAATATTTCGGAAACATTAGACGTCATGATAATTTAGAGTCGATCCTATTGAAAGGGTACATAATGGGAAAAAGAAAGAGAGGAAGACCAAGGCGAGGATGGCTGCAAGACATCGTTGCAAACGACAAACTTAATCCCATCTCTTTATTTGATTTTCCTTCTATCTATGATATTCTAAGTGCCCTTCTGTAACATTTCATTTCAAATTCTGTCATTCTCTGTTGTATTGATTTATTAAGTGTGCATATTTCACATCTGTATGTTGCCACTGGGAATATATAAACTAGTAGTAAACATAACTTTGTTTTCTTGTTAGTACCTTGCCATAAAGGTTAACAGGGTAGGTCTCTCCTATTAAAGGAGAAGTGACGCCTCCTTATCTCCGCCAGTCTACGGGACACCCTTGGGCAAGGTGGAGTACCCATATAGCCCCCCGCTCAGGGTGAAGTGAAGCCATGGGAACAGGTGGTGAATGGAATGGGAAAGCAGCCAACAGATAATGTTGGTTATGGTCACCATTCTATGATGGTAGGCAGATGATCTCAATGTAGGGGCAATGGCTACGATCACTGACTAGTACAGTCACTGCCCGGAAGGCAAGAAATGGTAAACTACCTTCTGGAAATATACCAAGAAACCCAACAGCAACATGGAAGGTCAGATAGGAAAGAACAAATATATCTATACTACAAGAACTTAATATTGAAGAAGGCTGGCTAGTAAAGAGGATTAAACATAGAAAACTTAAATATTTTGGACACATTAAACGTCAGGATAATCTAGAGAAGACCGTCTTGGAAGGATACATAACGGGAAAAAGAAAGAGAGGAAGACCAAGGTTGCAAAATATCGTTGATGATCTGCAAATGGATGCATCGGCAGCAGGCCATCTTGCTTACAACAGAGAGGCCTACATGAGAGCTGTTAGGGAGGCAAAGTTTCGCAAGGGACATGCAAATAACTGTCTAACCTTGCCATATATTCTTCGCTTGTGCTAGTTTCTGTGACGCAAATGCTATTCTTCTTTTGATTTACACTGCGCAGTCGCCATTGGTGGTGATGACTGACCCTATATATTCAACTTTATTTATATTTTCAAGCTCTTGATGGTCCAGTGTAATTTTGGGTTTGCTTCTCATTATGTCAATTATACAGCCCAACAGAAAAAAATTTTTGTTCTTGGTGCCTTGGTTTTTAGGCCTGTTCCTGGGGTTATTTGGGGCGCTGATTCAGAAAATTGCTTTGGATAGACTGCATCAGCTCTAGTTTCTTATATATGGTTGGCATCAGCTCTAGTTTCTTATATATGGTTGGCATCAGCTCTATTTTCTTATATATGGTTGGCATCAGCTCTAGTTTCTTATATATGGTTGAATTTATAAAATTTTATCTGCTCTTTAATAATCTCTTCTGCAGAATTGAGATGTCATAGCAAGCTGCCTTATTTGAATGGGAAATTTATGTATTTAATTTACCCACATTTTTGTGTGTGTATAATGACCTTTGTTTCACAACTATTCACCTATTTCTTTTCCCAAAATGCACACAGGCATAAAATGTATAGCTAAAATTACAAAATCGCTTTTGTTCTGCTTTATTACATAATTATCTGCACAAAATTAAGATGGTAAATCATGGTTTTCGTAGGCTACATACATTTATATTTCAAAGGTTTCTCAGCCTGATCTGTTTTAAAAAGCTGCGCTGTATAATAATTATGATCGTATAGGAGGTATGTATATATTCCCACTCATGTCATTTCATTTTTGCAAATTGAACGCCGTAGAGGTTATGGCTACTTCAAGACAGAGCTGCTTGAATCATCCCAACATATTTTGCTATATTTGTGGGGAGCACACACTGAAAGCAAGTAGGAAACCTACTTCTGAGTTTGTAAAAAAAAAAAAAAGGATATAGATGTTATTTTGGTGTTAGGCTTGGAGATCAAGATAAGCCATGGGCTCCTCATATTGTATGCAAAACGTGTACGGAGCATTTGCACAAGTGGACAAATGGAAAGAGACGTTGTCTGAAATTTGGAGTACCAATGGTGTGGAGGGAACTAAAAACCACTTCGATGACTGTTATTTTTATATTGTTAATTTATATCACAAGCGTCAATCTAAATAATCGTGACAAGTGGTCTTACCCTGACCTACCTTCAGCCAGGAAACCTGTTCCGAGCTCGGATCTTGTTCCCGCTCCACCTTTCCTTGAAACACAACAGCTCTCAGAGGATGAGTCTTGCGCGTCTGCGCACAAGGTAAAGAAAGTAGAGGCAGTGACAGTGAATTCCAAACAATTTCACATAGTGATCGTTTTTACCAGAATGAATTGAGTGACTTAAATCTTTCCAAGGAGTTTTCTGAATTGCTTGTCTCCAGACAAAAGAAAAAGAATGTACTTCAGCCTGGAACAAAAATTCTATTTTATCGAAGGAGAGAAAAGGATTTACTGCCATTCTTAAGAACTTAGTATTCTACAATGACATTGGAAACCTCGTGATGAAAATTGGCCTTTCTGATACAACCCGAGTGGATTGCGTCTTTTTATCGACAGTTTAAAATGTAGTTTGAACTGTATTATTTTAAATAACGGCAACAAATAAGGTGATATCCAATCGGTCATTCCACCAGGATGAAAGAAGAGTACAAGGCCATCTCCTTAGTCTTGGAAAAGATAAATTACCGAGAACATCAATGGTTGATTTGTGTAGACTTGAAGATAGTTTTCTTGTCAACAAAGGTAAAAAGGTCAAGGTAATCCTGTCATGCCTTAGAGGCACATAGGGACATGGTGTTAGTGCACATATTTTGGCTACACAAAGTATCCTTACTTTTTATGCTTTTGGGATAGTAGAGTCAAACATGGACATTGGGCAAGAAAAGATTGGCCTCCGAGAGAATATATGGTGATCGGAAGACAAAATGTAATCAATGAACCTTTAGCAGCACGAGATAGAATCATACTGTCACCACTACATATAAAACTAGGACTGATAAAACAATTTATAAAGGCTTTGAATAGAGACGATTGAATAAGCTATCTGGACTTACCATGGAAAAATTTAAGGCAGGAATTTTCGATGGCACACAGATAGAAAACTTCTACATGACCCGCACTTCACAGCATCAATGAATTAAATTGAATAATGTGCCTGGTTTTCATTTGTTCTTGTTGTGAAAAGCTTTCTTGGCAACAAAAAGGCAGACAATTTGTACAGGATATGCTCTTTCAACAGGCTTGGTTGTAAAATGAGTGTTAAAATCCATCATTATCTGCACAGTTTTAGATTATATCTTTCCAGAGAACCTTGGTGACTTAGGCGAAGAGCAATATGAAAGATTTCACCAAGATATAAAAACAATGGAAGCCAGATACCATGGAAGACGGGATGCACACATGATGACAGACTATTGTTGGAATCTTACGCGGGATTGACCTGGCAGATCCCACTAGTTTTACAAAAGGAGCTTATTGTGTGTCGAATGTTTGTATCATAAACTTGTGCTTTTGGTATGAAATAAGTAGATTTTCATGTAGTACACTTTTCTTTTAATTTTTAATGTTTCCTTCATGCTTAAAAAATATTAATTTAAACACTACATTAAATTATCCTGATTTGTTATAGGCGAGCAGAGTGAAAAGCGGTATATGGCATATGTTCTGTATCTCAAAAACTAGAGCTGGCAGGGGAAAACTTGTGCCATTTTAAAAATCAGCAGGTCAAATATACACAGAAATAGCATCTGAAGCACCAGAATGTGTATTGGCCAGTGTTATCATTACTTTGGTTTTGTTGGTGTTTAGTATATGATCTCTGGTGCCTCTGCCTGGTCTGAAACCCTCTGTACTTCATGCATTTCTTGTTCTATTTTTCCCTCCAAGCACGTCTATACTTCGGAGATATTGCAGGATCGGTTCCAGACCATCGAAAAGAAAATAATTCACACCCATTTTTTTTCTTTGTTTAACTTCACGGTGCATATAAAAACGTGAAATCTCATTTACACTTCAGTAAGTGTAGAATAGGTTAGGTCTAAAAAAAAAACAAACTTAAAAAAAACGTACTGTAAATACTTTATTGCTTACAAATTATGCTGACCATCATCATCTGAGCCTTCTGTTTTTGCTAGAGGAGTTTCTTGTCTTGATGTTGATAATTGTTGAGACTGGTTGCTTAAGATTTAGTTTTTTTTTTAACTTCTCTCGGCGTTCGACATGTATTTCTCATTTTTATGGTAGCTTACTAACAGATTTTCAGTTTTCCAGTTCTGGCTGTCTGGCTTGTGGCCTCCTTTGCTTGCAAAGTTGACCCCTGTCCATTCTGCAGATGAGTGCAAGCTGACACAGTTAGTGTTGATTTATTCAGTTACGTGATGTTATAGTCCTATGCTGTGGGATACTGTTCACTTATGAACCTTATCTTTTCTAATTCTTCCTGTCACTTTACGATTATTTACTGCATAGACTCAATTTTAATATACATGTGTAAAAAAAAAAAGAAAAAAAATACTGCAAGAACTATAAGGATATAAAATGGGGTCACGAATTGTGCAAATGCGATAAACAAAATGGTACCGACTGACTCATTCGATGTGATTGTCCAGGCCAAGAACCACTGATAGAAGGCAAGTTATAACTGGACAAGCGCAATATCTGCTAAACGCAATAAAGCGTGTACTTATATACTTTTCAAATCTTTTTTTAGCCTAAGTATTTAATAAATACAAATTATAACGTATTACACTGTATTAAGCTCATATATAATGGGCAGATCCAAGAAACAAATATACTTTTGGTATGGTATAGTGCATATTTTATTTTTAAATTACAAGACTGTGAAACCTCAAAATGAGAACGCCCCTATATTAAGAAATAAAAAAAAATCCCACCTTATTGTAAACTCAAAAAAATTAAAGCACTCCTGCCCCTCCCAAACACACACAAAACTCAGCTCTTGGAGTTCAGCATGAAATCTTTGGAAAGAAAGAATAAAAATCATACTACTGAAGTTAACCAATAAGTCGTGATGAACTCATATACGGGGTAAACATTACTGTCCGCATACATTTTTAAATTTATTGTTTGTGTGTGTCGGGAGGGGGTTCATTTATACACAAAGCCTGGTATGAATATATGTATATCATATTGTGTAAAAATTACATGTTACTCTTGGTAACAACGTAGCGTTAACTTTAGAATTCAGGAGTTGGACACCCGACCAACTACATCGGAATCGTTCCTACTTCCATATATACATTTCTCTAGCATTGCTTTTTGCCCCACGTTTCAGATTCCGACATTGGCTGGCAGTCAGCTTAGCTTCCATGTGCTATGTGGATGCTTTTGCTTGTGTTTACCTCTTATGATTCTACACGCCTGGTTTCATTGGCGCAACTGGTTTTTTTTAGAAGCAGTCTACCATGTAAGTAGGAATAAAATTGTATTCATACAATATATAAAGATATACGAGCAAATATTATCAAGGGAAAAAAATCGTCTAGCAAAGTTTCAAGAACGTGGTTTGATGTTCATTATGTTACAAAGATCCCAAAAGTAAAATTAAAGGTTTATCACAATGCACTGTTTAACTCCTAACATTTTCTCCAGAACTTCATGCTCAACTCTGAGAAATGAGTTTTGTGTACGTGTGTCGGGATTGTACGAGAAGTACATAACGGGAGGGAAACGAGGATGTGGCATTGAAAGAAAGGTGACCGAAGCCCGGAAAAAAAAAAAGCATGGAAAACACTGACCTAGACTAATTCAAAACGTACACATTCTGCAGTTTTTAATTAACGCAAAGTCCTCCACACAAATCCCGTGCAGGGCATTATTGCACGCCCAAAACTGAGCTCACAAACCAAGGGCATAACCCCGATAGCCCAAGTATCGTATTACCTTCACATAAGTTTTTGCAGGGTTGCATGCCTTTGCACATATATTCTGTTACATACTTCCTTAAAAAAAAAAAAAGAGGATTCTACTGGCTTTCAGATTCCGCTGAAAAATTTGCTGTAAGGTAATTTCACTGAACTAATAATATTTTTTTAACACTGTACATATTTTAATTAATATCAATGTTGTATCTAGGCCAACAGGCAGCAGTGAGAATAAATGGTGAAACAACTTGGTTTGACATAAAACAAGAGGTCCGTCGAGGGTGCATATTGTTGCCTTACTTATTTAATTTGTATACTGAAAATATAAAGAGGAATGTTAGAGAAGATGTAGACAACGAGTATTACAATGGCAAAACAACTGGAGGTTATGAAATATCAGAGATTAGATATACTGATGACTCAGTATTACTGTCTACAACACAAAAAGGAATAGAAAAATTAATTATGTCAGTCCGTAAGAATAGTGAAGAGCAAAACCTCTATTTTAATGTGAATAAAACTAAATTGATGACAACTGACAAAACAAATAAAGTAGATGAAATATGAATCAATGAGGAAAAATTGGAAGAGGTAGACAGTTTTGAATATCTTGGATCATTACTACCTAATAATACAGTGAGGAAAATTAAAAGGAGGACATCTATAGCTCTTCAAAAAGTAAAACTAAAGAAGCTGTGGAGAGGAACAGGCAGATCTACAAAAATAAGATTTTTAAGGGCATGCATCTTTCCCATCGCAATATATGCCTGTGAGACCTTGAACACTTAACAAAACAGCTGGGAAACACATAAATGGCTTTGAATGTAAATGCTACAGAAGAGTCCTTCAAATATCATGGACACAAAAAAGAACTATACACCAAGAACTTAATATTGAAGAAGGCTGGCTTGTAAAGAGGATCAAACGGTGAAAACTTAAAAATTTTGGACACATTAAATGTCATGATAATCTAGAGAAGACTGTCTTGGAAGGGTACATAATGGGAAAAAGTGAGAGAGGAAGACCAAGGTGAAGACGGCTGCAAGACATCGTTGATGATCTGCAAATGGATGCATAGGCAGCAGGGCATCTTGCTTACAACCAAGAGGCCTACAGGAGAGCTGTAAAGTAAGATAAATGTTAAAATAGCAAAAACACCTTTTATTTACAGTAACAAGACAACAGCATTCAAATAATGAACCAGCCATTGTCTCATTGTTGAAACAAGTTAAAATTAATGTTCTCTACAGTTTTGTTTCCAATTTTATATTCCAGATGAATAGTTAGGTTATCACATATAAGATTCCAGGTGTATATTTTTATAATTGTAGATTCACATGGCTATCGGTCATCTTGCCTGATAAATCTGATTACAAATCAATGCTGAGACTGTAAGCTAATGAACCTTTCAGAATACTAGAGAGTGATGTAGTCAGCACCACGAAAGCCACCTTTCCTACGGCATTCAGTTTCAAAAGATCATTTTTATGGTAGCTTACTAACAGATTTTCAGTTTTCCAGTTCTGGCTGTCTGGCTTGTGGCCTCCTTTGCTTGCAAAGTTGACCCCTGTCCATTCTGCAGATGAGTGCAAGCTGACACAGTTAGTGTTGATTTATTCAGTTACGTGATGTTATAGTCCTATGCTGTGGGATACTGTTCACTTATGAACCTTATCTTTTCTAATTTTTTTCTAAATGTAATTAATAGTTATTTAAATTTTGTCATTATTCTGAACTGTCTCATTATTGGACCATCACAGTTTTTAACTTATTTCATCGCATTGCTTTGATGATCTCTATTCATATTTCAGATCTATTTTTTATAGTATTATCCAAATGCAGCTACTAGACATTAAATTTATGAGATCATTTTTACAACAGATTTTCCTGCACACAAATTGAAGGAACAGTATACATTTGGAAACCACAATGTGACCATTAAAATCAATTTTTCATTTAAATTAAACTGCCTGGTATCTTAACAGAAAGATATGACACTACAGAAAAACTCTGGAAACTCTCCACAAAGATCAAAATAGGTGCAGTGGTGAAATTTACATACTGTTATTTATGGTCTTCATTCGATTTGGTCATCTGTGCTGCAATTTGTAGATATGCAATTCATTCATTCATTCATTTGCATGTCCCTTGTGGAACTTAGCCTCCCTAACAGCACTCATGTAGGCCTCTCATTTGTGAGCAAGCTGGTCTGGTGCTGATGCATCCATTTGCAGATCATCATCAATGTATTGCAGCCATCTTCGCCTTGGTCTTCCTCTTTTTCTTTTTCCCATTATGAACCCTTCCAAGACAGTCTTCTCTATATTATCATGACATTTAATGTGTCCAAAATATTTAAGTTTTCTTTGTTTAATCCTCTTTACTAGCCAGCCTTCTTCAATATTAAGTTCTTATAGTATGGATATATTTGTTCTTTTTTGTGTCCATGATGTCTGAAGAAATCTTCTGTAACATTTACATTCAAAGCCATTCATTTGTTTTTCAGCTGTTTTGTTAAGTGTCTAGGTCTCGCAGGCATATGTTGTGATGGGAAAGACGTATGCCCTTAAAAATCTTATTTTTGTAGGTCTGTCAGTTACCTTAGTTGTTTTACTTTCTGAAGTGTGATAGATATCCTCCTTTTAATTTCCCTCATTGTATCTCCATTATTAGTAGTGATCCAAAATATTCAAGGTAAGGAGGCGTAGATATGCAACACTGATTGTAAATGAAGATTGAAAATGTTAATTTGAACACCATTTAGGTATAAACACACTTGAATTGTTCATAATTATTGTAAAATTATATGTGGTACACAATAAAAGGGTGGCCTGGTTAGCTGAGTGTTTAGGCACTTGCTTTACTAATCTGGTGGTATCAGGTTCAGTCCCCGCAGTGGTATTTTTTTCTGGTACACACCAAAAAGGCCCCAGGGTTCACCCAATCTACAAAAATGGGTACCATAGAAATCTGGGAAAGTAAAGCAGCCAAGCATGATACTGACCACACCATACTTTCATGTGCCGAAGGTCATGGAAAATATGGGCCTAACACCCATCCCCAATATGCCTTAATGGCATAGGTATGGGAATTTCATCTAACTTTACACATTAAACGAATTTTATTTAAATACCTCTCACTGCACTTCTGAATAGTTTCTTTGTTGGTTTCATTTTTTTAAAAAGACATTGGGGGTGAAGATGCCTGTCCGATGAGGCAATCAGTGACCCATGGCTGATATGCTAGTGTCAGGGTTAGCGAAGCATAGCTGACCAAGACCCTGTCCCACCTCTCCATTGGTACCCCTAGGAACAGGCCTAGCCTGGCTAACAGGGCAGGGATCACCATAGTCCCCATGATGGTGGTGTCTGCTAAAGAAGCTGTACTCCGGGACTGAAAAAGTAGCTCCCATAACCCACTCCCATGCCAATACAATGCTGTTCCTCAACACCTCTACAGCATCTGCTGCAAAGAACACCAGCTCGCAGTTACAGGGAGTTCGTACAAGTACAAAGTTTAAAGACATTAACTGTGTATCTGTCAGTAAACCTGCAAACTCTAGTGGAAACAAGCCCGAAGTACAAAGTTGTCAGCATGCAAACTTGAGGGGGAAAAATACATCAGATATCTTTATATATTTATGAGAAAAACAAAGGTGACTGTTAAGTCTAAATTTATTTTTCAATATCAATAAATTATGCTTAAACAAAAATTATGCTTATACTTTATTCTTCACCTATTCTATTTCCACTTTTCTAAAGCTAAGTAACCATCAAATGAAGTGTCCCATTTTAAAAAAAATATATTTTGCTTTTTATCAGAATGGCATCTGCTTATATATGACAATAAAACTGATACCATATTATGAAAATGGTTAATTTAGTTTATGGAACTTTAGAAGACAAAGGGTCTGCACTCTGCACACTCTAATCATGGGTCTGAAATGCATATTTCATGGCATGGGAAGAAAAGTTTCTTTCTTTACTGCATTCACAAAACAATGAACATTAAATAACAAGACAAAGTAACGACTTTGAGAGTCTGCAGTATACCAAGCTTCCAACTATGATGAGAATGCTGACCAGTATATTCTCTGCATGTTGAGGTATACAGAAAGAATGGATGACAGCTGTACTACTTCAAAGCATATTTAAACTGCCAACTTGGGGGGAAGAAGCTATGTGATAGATCAGAACTGAAATATTTGTAAGTCATGAATTTGCTTCAGACATTTTGAATCAGCAACAAGGACCAAGAAGAAATGAGAGCATCATGTGCAACTCTATGTACTTGTGCAAATTATCCGATGAGGAAACAAGAATCAAATCTCAAGACAAAAGATGCAGGTGCAAGGAGACTGGTCCTTGCTAACAAATGCTACTTGCTGCTACTGTGGCTTAATATGTAAATCCAACAATAGTAAAATCACCAATGACAAGGGCTGTGCAGCAATATTATGCTCTGCAAATCTACAACTAACATCTGCTCATTTCAAAACCATCTTAGCCAAAACAAAATGGCATTGTTGGTTTAGTCTGTACATATCATCAGTGTTAACAGATGCCCCACTGGCAGGCATTGGTGGTAACACTTATTCACAGATCTTGATAATTTCCATAAGCTCATTTGATGATATTGATTGTGCCACTACATTAAAATGCCCATGATTCTCTCTCTTGTCTTTCTTTCCATCTACCTTTCCTGTTGTTGTTTTCAGGATCTCCCCTTCTAGTTATACTGACTGCTGTTTTCTTATGGATTTAATTAAGATTCCTTCCTTCATTTGCTTTTGTGAGACAATTCTTGCTTATTATTTTAGCTGTCCATGATACCCTTAACATTCTTTAAGAAATTACATCTCTGTTGTCTCTAATGATCTTTGCATTGATCTGTTCATTATCTATGATGCACTTCCATAGAACAGAATAAGCTTGACGTAACTTTTCATAACTTGTTTTCCCCATGTCCAGTGGCAGAGATGCCTGAAAGATGTTTTGACATGGCATATTCTATTCTTGATGTGTTTTTTCCATTAGATGTTACTAGCATGCCTAAGTGTTTGAATGTGCGTACTTTAACACTGCACATAGGTGAGTTCTGTTTATTTCCATTTTCTTTCTATCTAGTACAAGTCCTTTCTTTGATTAGTATATTTTTGCAGTCTCTTTTTGCAATATTTTTTTTTGGCAATTAGTTCTGTATCATCTGCATATTGTAGGTTGTCCATACCTCTGCTTCCAACTTGAAGTCCTGGCTTGTTTCTGATTGCTCTCATATGTTTGCTGTACAGTGTGGTGTGTGGACATTTCCTTGCTTTATTGCTTGATATTTTCCTATATTTTCTACCATTAAGTTTTTACAGAGGTCAAGTAAAAGTTAAAATGTTTACATATTACTTGATGTCACAGACAGACTGCTATCAATGGGAACATGAATGTGGTTACTTGAATTGATCCAACAAAAATTATCTCCATTGTTGCTACTGCCATCTATAGTAATACATAATAATTAGTGTGTAAGCATACACCTATACACGAAGCACTGCAGCAAAGCTGTGATATCAAAATGTATAAACTATGAAAAAAAGTAGGAACAGCTTTATTACTTAATGAACACAAAGCTGTGACGTTTCGGCGATAGCTCTGATCATACAAACATAAACAGTTGTTCGTTATGTAATAAAGCTGTTTCATCTATTGTAATATGTGTCGGTCTGTGACACAGCAATAACATCTTTTGAATCTCATGCTAGATAAATCACTCGCCTATGTGTTTTAAATGGAAAGAAATGCATTTATCTAAGCACGATATTCTCAAGTTCAAGTATATCAGCAACAAATTTGTTGTGGTCAATGGCACGAACGCTGACATGATAAAGCAGAAATACTTCTTTGCTAGTTAATCCGAATGTATCTATGAAGAACCATATTATTGTTATAACAAAAAAAAACATTAATGTTACATAAGTGTCAACAAGCTGTCTTTCAACATAGGTATTCATCACCCTCGACCACAAACGTCCCTCTTATGTGAGTCCAGTCCACGGAGAACGTCTAATGGCGTCTTTGCCTACTGCGGTGCGCATGGCCTTGTTGTTGGGATCCTACTTCCGGTAGATATTCACCGCCGAGATGTTCTGGGCCAAGTCCCGACTACAAGGTTAGCTTTGCTTCAACTCAAACGCCATGTTTGATTATGTGTGTGTGTGTGTGCCAGCGCGATATTACCCACGGCCAGACATGAAATTCAGATTTTTCAGTACGTCTGCCAACACTAGCAGAGACATGTTTTACTGTTAGTTGCTACGTTCACATTTTTATTGACAGAGTATCTGAAGATAAAGACAGTTTGTAGCGTTTTCCGCCCAGGCTAGAGACGAGAACTCATCAGTTTGACTATATAGCAATAATTTGTTGTAATGAATTCTTAAATGCTATCATTTTATTTTCAGGGGAAATCTATGCTTTAAAATAAGTCAGCGTAACACGGAACATATAAGTGGGCTTAAGTAAATGTTTGAGATGTCAACATAACAAAATACAATGGCTACTACGGACTTGGCGGGTTGTGCTAAAAAAAAAAAAAGAGAGACAGGGAGGATTGGCTATAAGGGTATTTCAAAATGCAAAAGTATTGTGTATGCCTTTGATATATACAAATTCATCATATACAATTGTCAGTGTTTATTTCATTTATAGAAAAAAATGCATGACCACCGATAACAAATGGTAACTACATTCTGGTAGTGGTCATTCTTTCCATTACTCAATATTTTTACTACAGTCAGATTTGACAGGCATTCGTGGTTAACTGTACAAATCCGTTGTGGTTTAAGAATTGATGGATTTCAATGTAATTATGTGATCATTACCAGATGCCAACATAATTATGAATTACTGCAGACTGATATAATTCCTCCTGTAAAATATTAGATCAGATTTACTTTATGTATATAATTTTTACATTTAGCAGAACAGTCCTTTAATTTTATTGTCCTGCAAAAGCCCCTCACTTTCCCTACATGAAGTATCTTTTTGGTTTTTACCCAAGGTGATTTAGATTGTACCTTTGTCACAAATGTGTTCATTTCAG
Source organism: Achatina immaculata (assembly GCA_009760885.1). Lineage (NCBI taxonomy): Eukaryota > Metazoa > Mollusca > Gastropoda > Stylommatophora > Achatinidae > Lissachatina > Lissachatina immaculata. The sequence continues at coordinate 26,576,480 of CM019711.1, forward strand.
AATTATTATTTGTGAGATGACTTTAGTGTTTTTAAAGGGTGCAAGATTTTATTATTAATTATTATTATTATCATTAAATAATGTGATCACTACAGCATATAATTTTAGGCTCAAGTAATATAATAATCATTTGTATGCATTCATGTAGTATGATCAGGTTATAATATTAACATAATAAGGTTAGTAAAGAAGCCTTATGTTTGCTTTTTTTCACATTTCAGATTCAAACTTTGGCTAACAAATTATCAGCTAGAAGATTAATATGAAATACAACTTTCAGGATTATGGCAGTCCACAATGAACACAGCATTAGATCCTTTCCTGGATTCTCAGAGGCAGTAAACTTTGAAGATGATGATTATGATGATGAAGGAAACAACTTCATTATTTCCTTGGAAGACAGTGGAGATGAAGATGCAGGGCAGTCTGTTAGCCTTACATCAGTCTCAGCATCAGCTGATCAAGCACCATTTGGTCTACACAATACAACTAAAGATCTGGAAATTGGAACACAGTTAACAGCCCCTTGTAGTTTTGATGTTCAAAATATTTATACAGTTTCTAACTCTGATTTTTCTTCAGAGGCATATAACAAACGTTCAACAAATCAGCAAAGTGTTCCTTCCTCTCAGAAGAATATTCAGAATGAGGATAGGCAAAATGTATGTAACATTTCAGAAGATAGCCAGTGGGGTGGTTATGGTTATGATGTAGTGACCAGCAGTAATAGTGGCTCTGCTTTAGTTTCAAACACTGGATCAGAAATTAATGACCAGAAAAATATTGTCTCCACTGTTTCATTTCCCTGTGGTGGCAATGGAGCACTTGTTTCTGCTAGACCTGCAGTCCATGTCAAAGATTCATGCAGATCACATTTGAAACCACCTTTACCCAAGTTTACTCATTCAGAGAATCATAAGTTTAAAACTGTCAAGGAGAGCATTACACATGACAGTGTCTCCAAGCAAGGGCTGCCTGTAAAATCTTCACAGTTATTACCTGAAATGCATTTAGAGATAATCAATGTGAATAAAAAACATGCAGGAGTTTTGTCTGAGCCTTCATATTTGACAGCTCCAGATAACAGTCTCCCACACACAGATAAAGGTCCCAGTGAAAGCATCCCATTTAATAAGACTAATAATGACAGTGCAGTTTATTTTGTTTCATCTGAAAACCAACACTCAGTATTATTTAACATGCACAGTGCCTCCTACTTACCTTCTCACTCAGTTCCTAAACTTTCTGGACCATACCTTGTAAACATTGAACCAGAAATGAAAGACAGCATTAATAATAATCAAATTTCAAATTCTGCATCAGAAAATTTGTTCCATACCTCAGGTGCAAAAATAAATTGCACTTGTATAATGTGTTACAAAGGCCATGGAATAACAGTGTGGCACCCAGACTCTGAGGAGCCAGCTTTAACTGAGGAAGAAAAACTGTTGATTATGATGGGGCCAACAAAACGAAAGAGAGTGATAAAAGCTGCAGCTGAAAATAGAAAGAAAGCCTTGCTGCACGGTTCAGTTATTAACATCACACCACAGTCATTGTCAGCCATCCCAAGTAACAACCTAAAGCAAACACAGAGTTTATTGGGTAACATAAAGAATTCTTTAAAATTTTGTTCAGATAATCCAGCAGTGAATCCCACAAAGCATTCAGATACTCAGGAAAGACATTGCTCAGATGTGACCATCCAGGCAAAATCTTGTGATGTCAGAGTGCAGGAAGCTGTTAAAGCAGATTTCTGTAGTAGACGCAAGTTACCATCTAGTCTAACAACATGTGGAAACTCTAATATTTTAACCGGCTTAAATAAATCGTATTTGCATTGTCAGACAACAGTTATACCAGGATCATGTGTTGTACCATTGGCCACAACAGCCCCTGGTGTAAAAAATTTATTCAGCATTCCCGTGTTAAAATCACATCCTACTAAAGTGTTCTTAAAACCATCTGAAGAGCCAGAAAAAAGGCTTCCGGCCATGCCTTTTGTGCCTGAACTCAGTTATAGTTACAAATCATGTCTGTCTAGCGCTGACAAAGAATTATCATCAGTGGCAACCTGCAAGGAAGCACCACAGATATCCACATCAAGTTCTACAATTTCTGGTCCTCCCACATATAAGATTATATATGTTAGCCCTGACCAGGTACTGGTATGTCCAAGCCAGACAAACACTACAGTAAAGTCTGTATCAGCCAGTGGTCAGCCACAAATAACAAAATCAAATACACAGCATGCAACTTTGGTTAAGCAGTCAGAAGCCTATATCCAAACAAGCAATGAAAAATCATTGGACACCAGTCTTAGAATACATCCTTCAAATACAGCTCCTCAGACTTCTCATTTATGCATGAACAAAAGTGGTGACCTAAACCTGTCCACAAATAGCTACATGAAGAGTACTGACAAACAACAAGAGCTAAGACGTGTTTTAAAGAATGCAGAAAAGATTGACATTAGTAGACCAGGGGAGGTTCTCATAAAATTAAAGCAAACATCTGACATTTATGATCCCAAAATAGAAATTAGTGAGGGCTCACAAATGGCAACAAAGAAAGATGCAGTTGCTTCAGTTTCCAATAATTCTTCATCTATGATATCTCTTCTGAAAAATTTCAAAATGCCACAAGTCAGTAGCAAGGAATCCACATCATTGCCCCAACTTTGTGTTTCAACTACATCATGTCCGTTGCAGATGACAACACCTGTTCAATCTCCTGTGACTCGGGGGAGTTTGGAACTTACTCAGACACTTATGTGTCTTATTAAATCTCACTTTCAAGAACAAACATCAAGAGGCAATGAAAAAGTGTTGGTGAATGTTGTGAAAGGTTTGAAAACTCCAGAATATAACAGTATGAACAACCTTAAGAAAATCTTGCCACATAAGCCCAAAGAAAGTGAGCGAATATTGAAATCACATGAAGGGGGAAAATCAGAAGAGAATGGAATTCACATCATTGAAGACCCTAGTGCCCTTTTGCCTCAGGAAGGGTTGCCCAGCACATATATTGAAGACTGGATCAAGCAAGGCAAGTCCTATGCAGCAGAACACATTCAGGATAGCGGTAGTGTTTCAGAGTCACAAGATGTGAGTACAGCCATATCTAATAAAACTAAACCAAATACCCCCAAAGCATATAGCACTTCATTTGCTGATAATGCAGAGGCTCATATTCTTCACAGGCCTCAAAATAAGAGTGATGCCAGATTTTCAGGTTCAGAAATTCATGAAAAAAGAGAATCTCATGTTGCATCCACATGTGAAAGTCTCCAGCGGCATTTTAACAGTTCTAACTGTGCTCCATTTTTAGACCACCAGAAACTGACAGAGTCAGAAACAGTAGACACCGGTGCATGTCATCTGAGAACTCACAGACATTTAGACCAATCATTCACATCAAACACTTCTTCAGAAACCATACAGAGTCATATTCAATCTACTCCTATGTCAGCACAGTGGTCAAGTCTGTCAAAGCAAATCCCATGCCAGACACAGTCATCATCATCATCATCAACAGTTACTGCCAGCTCTAAAGGTATCAAACTGAAGATAAAGTTGAATGAACTGGGAAAGAATAAAGTAAAATACAAACGCTTTTTCCAGTCCTATGACCAAAATGTGGCATTGCAACAAACTAAGGATGATTTTTATGTGCAGAAAAAGATACATTCCATGGCTGAACAGAGCCAGGCTGGACCAGATGAATATAAAAAGCAAACAAATAGTACTGCACACAGTAACAGAACAGAAACTGCAGAGGAGATGTTTCAGCGATTCCAAGAGCAGGCAGTACAAGAAGTCTTTAATGCACAAATGGGTGTTGGCTATATAAGTCGTAGTCTGCGTCCTGGTAAAGTTACCATGGCCTTCATAGATAAACAGTCTGACAGGCTTGGTATTGCACATTCAAAAAAGAAAATAAGTAGTGAAGATAATGCACATGAAGGAACAAAACAGAGTGGAGACAGTGACACATGCCATGTGTTTCAGACAGAACAGCAACCCAGCAAAGGCAGCATGCAAAATAAGTCAAACATACGTAACAAGAGACGATTAGAGGAAGGTGCTGATAAGGAAATTAAAGTGAAGTATCCAAAGTTGTCTATTAGGGACTACCCAAACTTGAAGCAAGACTGTAGTATAACTAATCGTAAGAGACTGTTTTGCACAGATATTCTTGCTGCTCATAAAGTATATGTTAAGTTTAATACTTTTGAAAATTTGAGTTCAGGACGCTCTTTTCTTGTACCTTTTTTCAACATTGGGGGTACACGTACTCAGTTTGATGTGGAAGACATGGAATATATTAATAAAGCTGTAATGGAGTTTGAGAAAGAAGAGAGATCTTGTGCTAGACATCTTTTATTTTATACCCGTGAAGGTCAGAAAGCAGCATTCTTGAGGAGGGAGACACAGTTTCAGACAAGCCACATCCAAGAAAAAAATTACAAAAAATGCAGTTTTATACTAGAAGGATTTAGACGAGACACCAAAAAACATGCAGAAATGTCCCCAGATCATTGGAAAGTTGACAACTCTATAGACATTGAAATAGACAGAGCAGAAATTGATAATGATGCTGAAATGGAATTTGATGAAAGTATGAACAGTGCTATTGGTGGACAAGACGTTGATATAGAGAGTGTAAAAAATAAAACATTTAGATATGAAATGGACAGCTGGGGACAGAGCAAAGACAGATTTCATGATCCAGCAAGCACATCAAATCATGATGCTTACCCAGCTCTGAAAACTATGACTCGCAATAAATCCATTAACCATGAATCTCTTAGTGGTAGTAACTCTGAGAAATCCAAAAATAACATCATTCTGGGCATTGTAAACAGAGAAGAAAAAGTGGCTACAGGATTTGAGTTCAGTAATGTACAAACTGAAGATATGTATCATACTGAACATGGCACTGTTACTTCATTCCAGATGCCATAACATGTACTGAATCTGTGCTGTGTTCAGTTGAAGCATCTTCACCTACAGAAAAAATAGGATTATTATTGCCTAAACTACAGCATGAAGCTATAGATGGAAATAAGGCATCAGATACACCACATAAGGATTTGAACGCTTCGTCAGCATTGAAAATACAAGTGATGGCAAATGAATACAGTAATGAGTCTAATGAACAGGTTTCTTATTCTTCAGAAGTAAAGCAAGAGAAGCTAGACAACGGCTATGGAGATGAGGGCTGCACACAGATTTCTAGGAATTCATTGTATTTTTCGTCCTCACATACTTCAAATCAGTGTAAGGATTTCCCAAATAAATGTATTTCAGTCAAACAGGAGCCTGTAGATGAATATTTTGATTCCATTTTAGCAGGAGTATCAAGTCATGAGCTTCTAAAAGTGAATGCTTATAATGAAACTTCTGAGCATGTTGATGACTTCTCAGGCAGTCAGATAGCTCATTCTAAAACATCTGCTAGTCAGAAAACACCACTTAATGAATTTATAAATTGCACTGTTGATAAAGAAGTCAGCACAGTAAACAACAAAACAGGTATACTAAATCAACAGTTGAGTTTTGCTTCAAACTCACAGTCAAGTCACAAGGCAAATGTGCTTGATGTCTTACCAGACCCAAACGTGGAAACTTATGCACTTCCTTTGGACACAGCGATATCCAGTAGGCAAGTAACAGACAGTACTACATTAACAAAGAGAGATTTACTGAAAAGTAACACATTAGAATCCAGTTTATCAGGTATAAAAAATGTAGATTCACATTTAAATTCTGTAGAAGATATTTCAATGAGAACATTATTAACTGAGGAATTGTCTTCACCAGACTCCCTTCTTCCATCATCAACTATGTCTGAATCCAGTGAAGTTTCAGCATCCAGTGATATTGATGAACATGTAGCTTCATCTGAATCAGAGTGTTCTTCCTTTTCACTTACAAGTTTATCACTTCCCGAGGGTGCAACTGAAAGTGGAGGTAGAGAAAATAAACATAACAGTACTCATAATAAAATCACCTCATTAGTGGAGTCTCTGAAACATCGTTTGACTCAGGACACACCTACACTTCCCACTTGCTGGTTGTCCAACACTTCTCTCAAAAACATGCAACTCAAAACAAAGAAGAGGTTGAAAGCAAATAGAAAACAAAAGTTTTCTGTCAGTAGTCATCCTACTGAAACAATATCTTCTAATAGCAACTCCATATATGCAGCACAAGTCTCCACAGAATGTCAAACTAAATCTCCAGCAGGGAGTACAACACAGACTTTCTGTGAAAATATCAGTAATTTGGAGAAAATGAGGCCCGAGGCATCTGCAGTAGTTACACCTCCATCACCGTCACTGGCTTTAAAGTCACATCAGCAGTCTGATCACAGTGCATCACTTACCTCACCAGTGCCGAATGCAGTAGACATAATGCACAAAAGCTCAATGCTGCTGCCAGTAAAACAGCCTGAAGAAGCATGGAATAATATAATGGATCATGCAGGTGCCTCACAAACATATTACAGATGTGATGGAGACTTTTCATCCAGTGGTTTACCATCAGCAGACAAGGTGAGGAAAGAAGTGATAGAATCTCGGATGGAAGATCAGCATGAGTTTAATGATGATGTAGGTTTCTGTGAGGAGGACTTTCAGACAAAACATGAAGGCATTTCAGATGCCAAAGCTATTCATGAAACTGGTTATGCTGTTGAAAACAAAAATAGATTCTACGATAGTGTAAGTAATCTGAATAGAGTAGAATTATTGTACACGAAATGTGCAGCTAATGACAAAGCCTTGAAATCTGATCAGCCCAACCCTGTTGACTTTGAAATTGAGGTTGGTAGAGAGGATCTTCCTGAGATGGCTATGAGTCTTCATCCAGTTCTGCCCCTTGTTGATGCAGATACAGAAGTTGACAGGATAAATATAGAGAACTGTAATAGTGAGTTTAATATTAAACATATGCAATGTCATTCAAATATAAGCAGAAAAAGAGAGAGGCATTCATTGATATTAAGTCCAAGGACTGATGGAACAGATAAAAAGAATCTTACTAAAAGTGAATATATTAAGCTTTGTGAAAAGTCTACAGATAGGGAAAGGCATAGGCATAGAGAGGGGTCAGTAGCCAGTTATTTATGTCAGAAGTTCTCCTTTGTTGGTGAAAGTAGTAAAATTAGAGGCCCAAGACTGCTTCATTTGCCTTCAAATAGAAAAACTCTGTTCCAAGAAACCAGCAAACAGAATCATCACAGTCCTTCTATGTGTGAACCGATCAGTACTGCTGAATTATCCAGGACTCCAACTGTAGATGAAATATTTGGTGCAAGTAAAGAAAATGAAACAACAAAAGACGGGAGCAACAAAACATTAGGTGAACTGCCTGTCCATGAGATTTCAGCTAGAACAAACAGCTGCATTAACACAAAGCAGAAAGCATTGCGAACACATTTTAATAAAGTTCAAGTGGCAAAGAAAAGGACTTCACAAAAGAAAAAAAGAAAGGTTACTGGTCATAAGGCAAATTTTTCAGACGTAAGAGCCATCCCCATCAAATTAAGTATTTCTTCTTCAAATGTGAAGCATCAGTCTGCTCAGCGAAAGTTATCCAAAGAAATTGGGAGTTTCGAAGTGCCTGCAGAATTAAGATCACCTATGCAGCTCTGCAAGGTTGTACTGACAAAGTTAGAGAAACTGGATGTAGGTGTTGCAGAGAGAATTTCAGAAAGTGTGTTCATCATCAAGGAAAAAGAAAATGAAAGGAATATGGGGTGTGTGAACAATCAAGAAACAGGACAAAATTTAAGCAGGAGTTTCAGTGACTGCAGTTCCAGACCAAACAGAAAAATAGTAAAGAGAAAGAGAAAGAAAATTGTGAAAGCAGCGAAGCGGAATAGACTGAAGCCTAAAAGAGATATTGTCGATTATTATACTTCCATGCTGGAAAATTTACAGAGGAAGGCACAGCAATTAGAAGAAGAGACAAGGAAAAAAACTGAGGAAAGTACCAAAGAAAAGTTTCATCTGACTGAAACGTGTGAGAACATAGATGAAAGAAAGAATCCAATAAATATTGGAAGTAACAGTGAGGAAATTGAGAGAAGCTGTGACAAGTTGAATGGGAGCAAAATAAGTGAAGAAGCAAAGAAAGAAAATTTATATGAAAGCAGTACCTTGAATGCAGACAACAGCTCCTTTTTGGCAGTAACTACAGCTTGTGTGGACAATGAAGTCTCTGTTGACTCTCTGAAAACTAATGAAAAAGATGGACAAATAAATTGGGATGGGGAATTTTTTGACACTAAAACCTCTGGTGATAAGAGTGAGAAAAGTAATCAAAATGAAGGTGCTGACCTTACAAATCGTGAACAGCCTGTTAAAGATGAGGAAGATCCACATACTGATACAAACATATCACAATCAAGTTGGCCAGATTTACAGAAACTTTGTGATGAAACTGTGTTTGATGAAGAAAGCACTGGATATATGCAGACAATTGATGCAGGGATATGTTTTACAACACCAGGTATTAATGAAGCAGCATTTGAAAAGAAAGATGTTATGTTAGGTAGCAGTATTAGTGATAAGTTGTTTCATGTGCAGACTAGGACCTCATCTGAGAAACTTCATGAAACAGAAGACACTGAAGGTTGTTTAGAGGGGTGCAGCGATGAGCACGAGAGAGATCATATAGATGAGGTTGAAATGTTGCTAGGTTTGGACATTCAGAAAAGCACTTTTAGTCATGATGAGCAAGAGACATCTTCTAGAAACCCAGTCTCACCAGATATCTCATCAGAAATAATTCATACAAATTATATCTTTCTTAGTGAGAGGATTAAAAGCAGTAATACGAGAACTGCAGATGTTAGTGCCATAAATCAAAACACTGTGCCAGCTTGCATCCCAAATGTTATCACAGATTTGAAAGAAAAAGAGACGAAGGACCTTGATTCTTCAAGATCCAGAAATCTTCAAGTTTTGCCGAGCTGGGATCGACTTCTTGGCAATAAATATCTTGATACAGGTGAGCAGCTGCATTCTTCTTGCTCTAGTTACTTACCACTGGAAGAGCCAAAAAATAATGGTATATCTTCAGTTATTGGCCAGAATTTTAAATTCAAGTTTAAGCTTCCAACAGGAATTTTATCCAGAACCATTAAAATGTCACAGAACAGGGGTAAAGTGTTCAAAGAAGATGTACTACAGAACAACTCAGACATCAGTCAGGAAGTTGCAGCTAACAGTCCACAAGATCAGACTCATGAAAGCAGTGCAGGCCATAATGTATGTAGAATGCACAGTGACTGTTCATTTCTCAGTCCAGTGCAAACAGTTCAGAGCATAAGTACAAGTCTAGCTTCAGATTTACCTGAAACAAAACTCAAACTTAACCCATTAACATTAACTGCTATTCAAAAAGTCAAAGCTGAATTTTTGCTAAGGAGAAAGAAAGAAAGAAAGCAAAATGTAGGACTAAAAATGTTCCAAGAAAGTCGTGTAGCAAACATGAGAAAACTCAAGGTTTGAGGTACAGGTATCTGAAGCAAATGAATCACCCGTTTTGTTTCAAGAAAGTGTTAGTGATTCTTTTCAGAAATTACAACATAGCTGTGCTGTCAGTGATCATAATAACTGTGAATGTGCAGTAGTGATTTCAAGAAACAGAAACTGTAGTTCTGCCTTAGAAGCAATAGATAACACAGGAAGCAGGCAGCAGTGCTCTTACAGTACAGTAATAAATCAACCTAGTCAAGTTTTGACACACAGATAAACTTTCCAGAGGCAGTTTCTCATGTAAGTGGGAGCAGCACTGCTACTGCACTCCATGGCACACTTAAGAGGCAGGGTAGAAAAGATGGTATTTTCTCTAGCATTGATCTTTTACAAGAGCTCGTGGATGTGCAGACAAGCAAACAAGCTAGTGAATCATCTGCAAGCAGAGAGGCTGAGGTTGGTAAAAATGTGAAGACCAATCTGATTGATATTAGCAAGCTGAAACTTAAGTTGAACCCACTTTTTCCAACACGGTCAAAGCAAGAGCAGCTCAGACTGGTACAGACACAATGAGCACACACCATGCAGATAAACAGTCTGTGGTTAGTAATGAGGAGTCACTTTCAGATCAACAGGTAAAGAATGCTGAAAGTGATTCCCTTGACCAATTACATGTTAGGCAACCTAATGAGCATGTTTTAAATCTTGTGAGCATGTCAGAAACATTGCTGAAGAGTCCATGTGCAGAAGTTCAGTCTCATAAAACTCTGTCTGAATGTAGACCACCCCCACAACTAAATGCAGCTAAGTTATGCAGCTTCTTGAAAAACTTTCACAGAAATGCCAGCATTAGCAGCAGCGTGAGAAAATCTCTAGAGATTTTTCCAGATGCTGGTCCCCAGAATAAAGTGGTTGAAACCTTGGATCAGGTTGCATGCACTACCTCACTGCAATTTCCTAAAGAAACATCAAAGACGTCGACAAACTCTTTGAATCAAAGTGCTGAAGATGACAGTCCATCAGAAGTAAATGAAAGTAAAGTGCCAAGAGGAATGCGCAGAGCGAAAGAGAAAGCAAAGCAAAAGATTTTAACAAGCAGTTGTGTGAAAGTAGCCGCTTCTGTCAAATTAGATGTTGGTAAGAAAGAAAGTGTGCTCACTTATGAGGATAAGACTGGACGCTCAGTGTTTGACTGTTTATCCAATGTGCCATTAGATGTGTGGGAAGACAAATGAGTTTGAACTGGCTGTCCCTGAATTCATGCAGTTTCGTTATTACTGTACTATATCCTCATCTTTGAATGTAAATGTGAAATTACAGTTCACAGGATGCCACATTCTCTTTGTTTCACCATGAACGTTTTGCATTAAACTACAAAGAACAAACTGGAACTGTAAAAAATGCTTTGCATCATTTGTTGTGTAGTTTTTTTTTTGAGGGAGGGTTGCCTAAATTTTTTTGTCCAACAAAGCTTGCATCACTTAGATGTTATTACAGTATATCAGGGTAGATGTATACACCAAGTTTTACAGATTTAGAAAAAGCTCACCAGTTAGAACTGTAAATACTGATGTTAAACAAAGATGAGGCTAGAGATGAGTTGTTAGGGACCCGATTGACTTTAGCTGTTTATACTTGACAAGTACATTGGAGAAAATAACAAAGATAAATGAAGTGTGAAGAATTTCCCTAACATTATTATTCATTCCACAGTGTCATTTTAGTCATTTATGACAGTTTATACTATACTTTTGTTTGCAAACAAAAAATTTTCACAGTGTGTTCATTTTTTTTTTTTTTTTTGAAAAATTTGTATTCATTTTGAATCTGAAAATCCTCCATGTATATGAGTAGTGGTGTCAGTTTTAAGCTGAATACACCAACATTAGCAAATATTGTACATATGTCAAAGTTTATAGTCTGTTGAATTTGTTATCTTGTATGATAGTACCATATTAAAAGTTGTTGCATTAACGTACTGTTGGATCAGAAATTATGTTTGTGTGATATTGCCATTTAAAAATAATGGTTTGTGCACATGCTTTTTTTTTTCTTTCTTGTCAAATAAAAGACAGGTCAGTTTCATTAATTTGATTTTTATCATGACAGATTAGGAACTCATGTTTGTATTGTGACAGATCTGAGACTCATAAAGTTTGTATTGTGACATCTCAGAGATTTATTGTTTTTATAACAGGTTATTGTGTTATGCAGTCATTGTAACATTTTTTGTTGTTGTTCATATTTACTTGCCTATCCTGCTGCATGGTAGACAACAGTACATACATATTTTTAAACACTTTGATAGACAAATAACATTTAATACCAGATGAGCACTGATATCAGTAACATTACCACAAGAAATGATAGCATGCTAGAGTAGTGATTCTTAGGGTCTTACAGTATTGAAAGGCAGACAGTATATAGGAAATCCAGGGAAAACAGGAGTCCGGATTTTCAGATGGGTGACAATCTCATATACACAGGATAAATTTGAAATTGATGGTGCTGTGCTAAACATACAGTGTTCTTCAAGATCTCATATATCCACAGGCTGCGTAACTGCATTTATGGTTCTATTTGAAATTCCCTTCACTGGACTAGCTGTTTTCAAGTACCACCTTGGTAGCTTTTTTTTAGTCAGACATTAGGCTCAAGTTCTGTTTACACACAGTAATTAGTGTATAAGTATTCAACTATACATGAAGCACTGCAGTAATGCTGTGATACCAAAATGTATAAACTAGGAAAAAAGTACAAACAGCTTTATTACTTAACAAGTACACAGTTCTGATGTTTTGGCGTGAGCCTTAATTGTACAAAAACACACAGGACAAAGAAATAGAGAGAGGAGATAAAATATAGATTCACATGAATGCTCATCATCATCATCATCAGGTGCCGTGCTGACTGGCGTTGGCTATTATGCTTCTCCAGAGTACCCGATCCTTCATGCAGGCCATCAGTTCAGTTGGTGATCTCCTCTCACACCATCCCGTCAGACTGTCCAGTATCATTTCTCTTGGTCTTCCTCTTGATCTTCTTCCTTCTATTTTTCCTGTTATAATATTTTCAATGCCCCCTCTTCTCATTGCATGTCCTATGAAAGTACATTGTCTCTCTCTTATCTTTTTGACAAGGTTTTTTTGTCTCTCCAGCTCTTCTCATACATTCTTCATTAGTTATTTTTGCTGTCCAGGGGATTCGCAACATTCTTCTAATAAACCACATTTCTGATGCTTCCAGTGATTTTTGTGCAGACTTGCCTATTGTCCATGATTCACTTCCATATAACAAGATAAGTTCAATATAGCATTTTAGGACTTGTTTTCTAACATTCATTGATAAAGATGTGTTAGCTAATATGTTTCTCATTCTCTGAAATGCAGTCTTTGCTTGGCCTATTCTGTTCCTAATTTCTGTTCTGCATTTCCCATCTGAAGTTATTACTGCTTCAAGGTATTTGAATTTCTGCACCTGCTTTAGAATAGTTCCATTTAATTTAATACTGCATGCTGGTTGATTCTGTTTCTTAGATATAACCATAGTCTCTGTCTTTTTGATGTTCAAAGTAAGGCCTTTCTGAATGCTATGTTTAAAAAAAAAAAAAAAAGGAAATTGACTAGAGCACTTAGCTGTATCTTGTAAGAGGATGTGGCTTGTCCGACGCTTGTTCAGAAATTATTATTGATTTCTGAACAAGTGTCAGACAAGCCACATCTTCTTTACAAGTTACAGCTAAGTGCTCTATTCATTTTATTTCCTTTTTTTTTTAACATAGTATTCATGTGAATCTACGAGGCTCATGCCAAAGTCATGAACAACAAATTTTTAAAAATCAGAATTTATAGAGAAGATATAAATGTATCACCTTGACTGCATCCTTTTCTTCACTTTTCAGCATAATCTCCATTTCTTTGCATACATTTTTCCCATCGGTCTGCAAGTTTGAAAATACCCTCCCGGTAGAATTCCATTCCAGCTGACTGAAGGCACAGACGCACTGCTTTCTGGACGTTCTCTCCTGTGTCGTAATGATGGCCTCATATTTGTTCTTTCACAGAACCAAAAAGATAGTAATCACCGAGTACCAGATCGGGGCTTTAGGCAGGGTGTGAAGAATTTCCCAACCTATTTTCTGAATTTCCTCATTTGTCTGGCAAGCAGAGTTTTTTTCACAGCTTTGTGATCTTCAGTCAACAAAAGTGTGGGACCCAGCGGGCACAAACTTTTCTATAGCCTAAGGTTTCAATCATTTCCTTTACTGAATCGTGACCTATTCCAAGATTTACAGCGATTTCAGATACTATGACATGTCTGTCATGTTTAATGATGTCGCTAACCCTTTCCACGTTGCATTCATTGGAGGTTCGAGGGTAACCTCTGTGAGGCATATCTTGGATGCTCATGTTTCCATCTTTGAAATATTTCACCCACCTCCTAACACTGCAAGCACCTATACACACATCTCCATAAGCAAGTTGAAGTCTTTGGTGAATTTCAGCAGCGGGGATTTCCTCTTTAACAAGGAACTGAATAACAGCACTTTGACGAAATGAAACTTCAGCACGTGGCATTTTGTTTTTGCTTCGTGTAGTCACGTGACACATGATGGTGACATCATGTGGCCTCTACATGAAGTGCAAAGGGTGCACTTAAGGTGATACATTTATATTTTCTCAATCTATAAATTCTGATTTTTAAAAAATTTTTGCTCACGACTCTTGGTATGACCCTCGTATACTTTATCTCTTCTATTTCTTTGTCCTGTATGTTTTTGTATGATTAAGGCTCACGCTGAAACTTCACAACTTTGTAGTTGTTAAGTAATAAAGCTGTTCCTAGTTTATACATTTAGGTTCTATTTACAGTTCTCTGTAAAGCAAGTATTCCAGAGTTGTAGGCTGTTGAAGCATATATACATTTTTTGAGACAGCACTTCATGACTATAACCAGAGAGGAAACATAGACAATGTAATTCACGCTAAGGTGTAAGAATCTGTGGTGAGATGATGTTTATTTTAAAAATTTCAATAAACACAATAAATAGCCCAATTTGTGGCCTCCACCTGCCTGTTCAACAGTTTTGTTTTTTTTTTTCAGCTGTAGCAGAAGAAAAAAAATAATGATGTGCCAATTTCCTCAGTGTATGCTGCTTCATTCCAAGATTTTTTTTAATTAAAATTTTGTGGTAGACTAGAGGTGTGTGGATTCAATAGCGCATTTCATCTCAAAATAATCCAATGGTAAAAGATTGCATGACAAAGATAATTCTGTAGTATACACTTTCATCACTCCCTCTCACTGTCAGTTTAATGATCTCATTAATCTAATACAGAATGAGAGAGATCCTCTGGGTTCGATGTTATGACAACACTGTCATATAAAAAATGTAATGTGTTATGGAAACAGCAACATAATCAAAACTCAATGGGGGGTGGACCTGGACCTCTAGAGTTGAAGCTAGTGGTGAAAATCTAAAGGAGGTCTGTTAAGATGATGATGAATGTCATAAATCAAATTCAGAAACTAGAATAGGTTCTTGTGATGTGAGAATAGTGTTTGAAACAAGAAACTTATTACAGATTACAGTTGAAATGAAGAACTACCAACTGCACATTGTGAGAACAACCAAGAGTTGATGGCCAAAGACAGGAAGAACAAAAAAACCTATATTTGTCATGGTGTAGCTGCTATCCTTGAAAAAGGGCATTGCTGGAGTGGACTTTTGTCAATAACTGATGAGTATGACAGAGGGAGATTTACATACATCACTGTAATGCAATGAGGGTTATGATGACAAGAAAGAGGAACTTCCATCAGCTACAAAAAGAAATGAAGCAAAAACCAACAAATGCCCTTGTAAAAGTCTTGTGAGATTTTAATATCAAAGGTGGAACAAATAATATAAACAATGAGGTGGAGCAGACATAAACAGTGAAAGAATCATGAGTCAGTAATGAGGTGGAATACTAAATGAAAACTGAGAAAGACAATGACTTGATTTGATGGACATCATTTCCACCTAAGTACATCCACAAAAACCAACATGGTATTCACAAAGTGGTCATGACAAACCAGACAGCACATACAAGACCATGTTAGATGGAGACATTCACCACAATACGTGAAAATGAAAACAGATGTCAGCAGTGGCCATCAACTTTAAGAAACAGGAAAAACAGTGAAGCTCAGAATGCAAGATACAAAATAATACCAAAAAAAATTATTCTATTCAATTGAAGGAGCTAATGTTTAAAAAAACTGATAAAACAATTTTACATTGCACCCAACAGTGAATAATATACAAACACCAAGATTATGCATCAGAAATGTGGCTAGACTGCAATAATGTACAAGAAGTGCTATGAAATATTCTTAGGTTTTAGGAGTTAATAAAAAAAATGGATGACATCAGAAACTGAAAAAAAAAAATCAAAGTCAGTTCTCAGAGACTAAAAGAAAGTTACAGTGAACAGCACAGCCAGCTAAGCAATTTGGGCTAACAATGAACCCAAACACACAAAAATGTCCTGCAGATCTAGCAAAACAAGCAAGCTAGGAAAATTCAACAACTTAAAGGATGGTCTGAACACTTCAAAGAAATATTCAGAAGAAACCTACCACAACAGAGAAAATACAGCTGAAACAGAAATATGGTTTATAGTCCCTGCGAGCTCCTCTGGGAATGGTTTCACGAGCGGCCTGAAGGATACAAGCATTGAACTCCTTCACTATGCTGTTAATATCCTTACCTTCTATGGACAGCTGTCCCACCAGGATACCTGTACGATGTCTGTACATTGTCCAGTTTGCTTTTTTATAGTTCCATCTGGGGAGAGGGTTACTGGTGTTAAGGAGTTCATTTTCTATTGTCAGGAAGACTGGTCGATGGTCGCTACCTCCAAGTTGTTTCCAACTTCACGTGTAATGTTCCACTTCAGATCTGGAGAGTGGAATGCCAGATCTGGTGTTGATTTTGTATGCCAAGCCCTTGAGTAAAATGTTGGGGCATCCATTGGCTGGTTGATCAGGAGAAGTCCATTATCATCCTGCCAGCTCTCAACTTCCTCTCCTCTCTTGTCTATGTGGTCATAGCCCCAGCTCTGGGAATGACTGTTAAAATCACCACAGACCATCAGTCTCTCTTTGTGTGGGATTGTTCCTAAAGCAAGTGGACGGTCATTAGGACAGTAATAGTTAAGGAGGTGGAAATCTGTATTACTACTTTTTAGATGGATCATCTGGTATTCGGCTCCTTCCATGTACACTCCCACCTGACATGCGCTGATGTTATTCTTAACAAGTGTGAGTACTCCTCCTTTTCTTCTGTCCTGTCGGTCTGATCTAAAACACTGGTAGCCTCTGATTTTAAAGGCGGCATCTTTGGTTAGGTGTGTCTCCTGTATGCAGCATATACTTACCTGCTCTGCAAAAAGTATGTTCTCTAGTTCAACCTTTTTGCTATAGCCATCTCTAACACTGCTGACACCCTCAGCATTCCACTGCATTATTTTAAGTTCTTGCTTTTTGGCTGTTTTCTTCTGTTGTATTTTTTGGCCAGTAGCTCTACTCTCATGTCTCCTGACTCCACAAGACGAACTGAGAGGACCTCCAGTAGCATTGGGTGGACCCTTTCGAGGCAGGGGGCCCGGCACTGCACCTGCCTGGTTAGTCTTCACAGGGCGAGCACCATGTTTGAAAACTGTAGATATAGACATTTCATTAGCGATAATGCGTGTTACCCTGATTTTTGCGATGCGCCTTTTGGCTGGGTAACTCCGACTTCAGCACCTTTCCTTGCTAGGGCAGACTGTGGTCTTGCTCGGACTGCCATGAAGACAGTGTGGCTGGCCTAGCCAAAACTTTGTTTTCCAGCCTCTGGTGGCTGTACTTAAACCCCTTCTCCATGTCAGATGGTTTGAGACAGTTCCACAAAGACACTCCGACTCTGAGATGAGGAATCTGATGAGTGCTTCAACGATATCCATTCCCCGCCACCTATAGTCTACTGGCTCTGTTTTGTTCACATCATTCTGATAGCCATTGTTGTAAAGACCCATAGGCTTGTCACGTCCTGGATTCATTGGTTTCACACCAGACTTCCCTCATCCCCGCCAGAGATCCCCATGTCCCCATCCGTCCACCAACCTGACATTACATTTTGCAAAAATAACAATTACAATTACAATTAGTGTTGATTGCTACAAGTTTCTGGGCTACAGAGGTAGGTCAGAGTTTTTAAGCAAACAGATCTCTGTTCCCTGTCTCACAAACACTGTGTTAAGATAAGTGTGCTCTTAACACAGTTGTTCCCAGGGGAAAGCAAACAGTCAAATCACAGCACCTCTGGTCTGGAGGTCGGCCACGTCCTGAGTGCAGTCATATCGGGTGAAATGCATGAACCGGCTTGTCCCAGAGGTTAAGACACTGCTGGCGAGACTCTTCAAATGCCGCGCGTGGAGTGAAGCTCTTCCCGGTCAAGGAAGAAATGCGGAAAAGAAAGAAAGGTTGCTGTGCGGCGCCGATGTGAAAAGACAAAGTGAAGTTTAATCGGTATGTCCAGTAGTATCGCTACGAGAGCTATACATACCACGGCACATCTGCTCTAGAGGCCGACCATGTCCGAAATACACCTACACTGGTGAAATATGCCTAAACCGGCACACACCAGGGGTGGAACTTGATGGCTAGACATGTCATGCCACCTCCGCTCTAGAGGTCGGTCACGCCTGATATACACCCATACTGGTGAATTTTGCCTAAACCGGCTCACACCAGGGGTGAATCTTGAAGGCTATGCATGTCACAGTACCTCTGCTTTAGAGGTCGGTCACATCCCAAACACGCCCATACTGGGATAATATGCCTAAACCGGCTCAACCCAGGGATGGAAGTCACTAGTGGCGAGGATTCGTCCTCCTGGACAAAAGCTCCATCCTGGTCACAACTAGGAAGGGTAGCGTCCACGACCGCAAAATGCTGAAGTCGGAGACACTGGACCAGGGCAGTCTAGATAGGCAACTACCTCTCACCCGGTGGGGATGTTTGCGTATCCTAATCACGCTGAGGTTTTCCGGTGAGAAAGTCCAACTCTGGACTGGATGGGCAACCACCTCTCACCCGGCGGTGATACACGGGTATCTCAAAACACGTCTAGGTTTTCCGGTGAGAAGGTCCAATTCTGGCCTCTCACCCAGCGGGGATGCACTGATATCCTAAACCAGTCGAGGTCTTCCAGTGAGAAAGTCCAACCCTAGACTAAACTGGTGCAACGAAAACCAGTGTCACGCAATCCCGCTTCAGAGACCCACCAAGAATACAGGCTAAAGCCCTGTGATACTCTGAACCCCTTGTGGTCCTCTCGTGGATCTCTTCAGGGACCACGGGACCTAACGAGGACCACAGGCGTAAATTCAGCAGGATCACAGTGCGGTCTTGGTGGTAGAAGCGAACGAAGAAGAAGAAGAAGACAGCTATCATTAAAAGGCATCACAGGAACAAAAACAGTTCTCACAGAATGGAACATGAGAACTATTATTTGAATGCTGAAAAAAGGGAGACCTTACAGATGTAATAGAGAGGAATTTCTTCTCTGCTGTCAGTAAATTATTAGGAAAAATCATTATCAATAGAATCATCTTAGCAGCAGATCAACACACTGACAAACATAACAGAAACATTTTTATAATGGCAGAGACTAACTGTTAAAAAGGGGCCTAGCTCTGTTGGTGGTCCTGGGGAGTGACTTCACACTCGGGGTATTACCATATGTGTCCCCGACATCAGGATTTCCTTAAGAGTTTTAAGAATTCAGTGTTGTGTTGCCCATGATCTAGCATTTAGCTGAGATTTGCAACACATTTATTCATTGAGGTGTTGAGTAATGAATTTGTGTAGGTCCAATTTATCTATTTTGATGAGGCCCTCGCTGCTAACTGGTCAGCTTTGTTGTTTCCGTCAACTACAGAACTTTCCTTAACAGATTTTGTGATGATAATGTGGTGTGTTTTCTGTGTCACTGCCTATTTAAATGCTTGTGTGATGGCCTCTATTTCCATGCACATACTTGAGCAGATGTTTGCATAAGCCCCAGCCAAGAGTGTTTACCTCCTAGATATACTGCAAAACCCCAACAGCTTCTAGTTCCACTGCTCACTGATCCATCTTTATAAATGAGTTGTATTTCAGGAGTTTTCTCAGGAGTTGTATGTTTGTTACTAAGTTTGTTTTTCCCCTCTACCCATTTTTGACATTTTCTTGTGAGGGTTGTGTGTACTTTATGAAAGTTCCACTTCAAGAATGGCAGAGACAATTATGTATAAACTTTAATGATTTTGAAAAAGCCTTTGGCAGCATATACACAAAAAGTATAGAAAATTTTTACAGAAAATCAAGACATCTTGCAACAATAATCAAAAGTTAGTAGGTCAAAGCTGTGCAATTTCAACTAATGCTTTAAAAAAAAAAAAAAAGTAACACGATATAAACTACTGGTTACCCTTTTTCATTACCGTCAAAGACTGGGTGCTGAGCAAAAGAAAAGTCTTTCAAAATGAGGTCGATGAACAATGTTCTCTGCTACTTGAGGATTTGAACTATGTGAAGATAATAGTTTTATTTCCAAATGCCCTGCTATGTACAACAAACACCACAAGCAAAAAAGTAGAGACATAAACAGCACAAGTGACCGGCACCAATCTCAAGATTTGTCATGACATACCTGAACTGATCATTACTTTCTTCAAATACATTCAGGCAGAAAATGTTTGATGAGTAAGATGTATTTTTGTCCATTACATATATAATTTATAATTTCTGTCCAACAGACAAATAAAAATTCAGTAACAAACTTGTGCATAGAACTTGATATTTATTACAATAACAGAAATTATTACAATTAGATATTTAATACGAGCAAGACCTGATTGTGCTTACAAATATAAAACTAAACTATGTGATCAATGCTTCTCCCAGCAAAATGCTGTTTAAAAATCTAAATATGACCAAAGCATATCACACATACATAAGCCGCTTCTTCAGCTTTCAGAGCCATTAAGGCTCATTGCTCTCTCTCTATTCCTAATCTTCTCACTCCAGTTGGTGACACCAATTTCTTTCATATCCTCTTCTATGTTGTCTTTCCATCTCTGTCTTGGTCTTGTTTCCCTCATCTCTTATGCATTCATACTTTTCATTTGTCTGTTCTCTTCCACTCTTTCTACATGGCCAAACCAGCATAGTCTGTTCAGTGTTCTTTATAGCTCTCCATTCTCCACTGTTGGTATCCTTTATCTGCCCAAAGATTCTTAGGATCTTGTTCTCAAGGATCTGCAATTGTTCATCCTTCTTTGTTGTACTCCAATTTTCTGATCCATACTTGATGGCTGGTCTTATTATAGTTTTGTAGATTATACATAAGCTGCCAGAGATAAAATGCAATACGTGTACTAGCTTCTGGCAGATAAAGGAAATTATGTCACTGCATTTCTTTCACTCTATGCTCAAATATAGTCAGCAGCTACTAAACATTAAATATGGTGCCTCTTGTCAATACTGAGAAAGATAATTTAAAGAACTGTGCAAATCTGGCTTTCTATACTTTGCTCAAGTAAATGTACCATTAAAAACAAACATTATTATGCTGGTGGATTTTAACATTTGACTTGTTTCAGCTAAAAATTTTGCAATGACAAAACTTAACTTCTGTTTTAAAATATATATTTTTTACACATTTGAAAAAAATGGTTCTTAGCACAACACATTAATATAAGAAAAAAATCCTTGGAATGATGCTCCATTACTTAATTTTCAGGAATTTACAATACGATAACCTACAGGATGACAAAGTGTAAGGCCTACATCTGCGGCCCCGCGGCCTCCCCCCCTACACTTCCTAGCACAAATGATACACAACACTCAACTGATATGAACCTTTCTTTGCTGAATATGATTTTACAGTTACACTTTTCAATGATTAACAAACAAAAAAAACTGTTGTGAAGAGCTGAATGAAATGTTTGCCTTGATCCTAGCTCATGAAATTATTAATCAGAAATCCCACTTGTGTAATATATCTCTTTAACTTATTTGAATAACTGTTATAAATCCTATCATGATCATATTTGTAATTTAATAATCTGCACTTTCAGTCGATTATAATACGATATGAATTTTATTCTAAATGGCTAAATATGGACTGTGATAATCATCTGAAGAACTGAAAAATGTGATCTTAGTTCTTTACCTTCGATGCTAACATAAGTCAAAGTTAACTGCAATCTTGTTCTTCAGTTTCATTCTATGAGGTACATAAAGCAGGATACACTGATTTCCATGGTCAGTCTACTGAGGCCAGTCTCTGTCTCAAAACATTCTCCAATTTCACTGCATCAGCTGCAAATTTACGTATTCCATCACTCAGTTTGTCATTAGCCATCTCATCCTCATTCATCTGCCACCTAAACACTTGCTCTGTCACAGTCACTTTGTTTATGTCAGATGATTTTGCTGCAGAAATATTGCAAAAATAACTGATTTAAGAATCTGTTACAAAATAAATATACAATTTGTCACTCTGAGTAAATATTTTATCTTAACATGGCACAAAGAGAAACCAGTTTCATTAAAGTCAGCCTTCACAATGAGCCTTCATTACATACTGACAAAACAATGTATGCTGATGACAAAACAAAATCTGACTCAGCAAAATAAAAATCAGCTACCAGGGTATACAGCAAAAGGAGGATCCCATAACCCTTGTTGTGCTTGATATTAAATTTATGACCTACTGCTAGGTTAAAAAGTTCACTTCTATTACACTTCACATGTTTTACAATTACACCAGGGAGTTTTAAATATGTACATACATGGGAAAAAAAAAAAGGTTGACAACTGTGTAAATAAGGGAACAACACGAAAGGTGGTAAACTGATCAGGCACACTGAGCACCTGCTAAGCCCAGAAAAGAAATAAGATGATTGCAGTGAATATTAGAAACAACAAAAACAAAATATCCTTGTCTGAGACTGAACAGCTCTTTGTTCATAGACAAATTCAGAACATACTATGAAGAAAAATAAAAGGACCAAATGAATGAAAACAAAGTACCTGATGCAAGATAAAGCTCGCTTACTAAGATCTTTAAACGTTTTTAAGAGTTTTATAGCTATTTTCTTTTGACCATATGACATACAGTGTTGACAGACATAAATGCTCAATGTTACTTCTGTGGCGCTGATGCAATGTCATGTCTCTGAGTGTTGTGACTGAACATTATGCCAAATTCGTTTTATCAATTTCTGGTTACCACTAGTGAGGGTTTTATCAATTTCTAGCTACCTCTAGTGAGGGTTTTATCAATTTCTGGTTACCTCTAGTGAGGATGCCAGACTGTATTCAACAAAAATTCAATTTTTTTCCTTTTTTTTTTTTTTAAAGAAAACATCAAGTTCTGTTGATCAGACTGTGACCGAAACAATGGCCTTTACTTCCACAGCAAGCTTCTTAGCAAGTTCCGCTGCTATACAAATGTATAGTCAAGTTCTAACCTAGTAGGCAAATGAAGACTATTTTCTAATCTTCTATTTAAGAAAAAAGTAGGACAACTTTATAGTGTATTTATTTAGTTTTCGTATACTTACATATTAACTATTTCTGTGTAACCTAGTAGCTTAGTTTAAAGATTATATCTACATGCAATGTCTGGGAGTAAGTTAGGTCTTGACTAGCTATGACTTACTTGCCTTGTAGCTAACTCATCTTCACTTCCAGTCAACAAAGTAATGACAAATGTTGATGAAATTAAACTTTTTTATTCAAAATTATGTCAATTAGTTAAAATTATAAATACATAGTGGATATTAAGTTGACTAGAATTCAGAATCAAATACCTGGCAAATGAACTATTTTTCTTAACAGAAATTAAGCCGTCAGACAAATAATAAAGCTACAACAACAATGCAGACAGTACATACCATTTTCTTTGTCCAGTTGCTGCTCTACAGTTTCTGCTGATTGTGCCAGCTTATCTAGTAATGCAGGACTGAAATACAAAAAATCATAATTCTGACTCTGTCATTACATTCTCATCAACTTTTCAAAAACTTGTGACCCCTACAAGTGTCAAAATACATTTGTATAATTACACATGAGATCTTTACAAGACATGCCACTGACTTTTCTATGATGTCTCAAAGGTAACAGAAGACTTCTTTACATGATTCTGGCTCCCCACTCTTGCTAATAAATGTGGAGAATCAACTGATTCTGGTGATTGTTTTACACAATGAAAGTGTCAAGGGTAGATGCAACTGACGTTTTTGGGCCAAATGAGTGGCCTCAGTGATGGTGATACCATAACTAGTGAATGTTTCTCAGATGTCATCTATCCATCACTTTCTCTTGATCTGTGTATCCTGTAGCTCTTTAGCTGAAGGCACTCATGGCTGGCTGTGAGTGTGTCATTCTCACTAAGTAGCCAAACCACTTGATTCTTTGCTTCTCTATGTGTCACAGACATGGTGTAACTCCCACCATCTGTCTTATGGTGTCACTTCTTAGCTTGTCAAACCTGGTGATGTTTGCTGCTTCCCTAAGACATCTCATTTCACATGTGGTCATTTTATTCTGTTGCTTCTTAGTGCCCATGTCTGGCATTGGTAGCACAGCAATGTAAGAATATGCTATTAATTAGTTTTCTCTTAGTTTCAAGTGAGATGTTGGAGTGTGTAAGCAAACCCATTAAAGAAAAATGAAGGCTGATACACAGACCACAATGAATCTGTAAAAAGTGATGAAGTGTTCAGTTCATTAAATTTCAGTTTGGAAATTTATTTGTTTCAGGTGTCCTCGCTTATTCTGTTTTCATTTTGTTATTGCTGTTAGATGAAATTATGTCACAAAATCAAACTGTTGTCCTGTGGGGGAAAAATGCTCCCACTATGTTGATATTCTTGTATGAAGTAAATATATAAAATAAGATGAAATGTTATTCATAATTAATATAGAAATAAAATATATGTTAGCTTAAAATGCAGCAACATTTGTCATCAAATGACAACTTCAGAAAAAAAAATTCTTTACTCATGCTTTTTCATACAGATTTCAGATATGTAACCTCTGCTTTATGCTATTCACTGCCACATGTAACCTCTGCTTTATGCTACTCGCTGCCACATGTAACCTCTGCTTTATGCTACTCGCTGCCACATGTAGCCTCTGCTTTATGCTACTCGCTGCCACATGTAACCTCTGCTTTATCCTACTCCCTGCCACATGTAACCTCTGCTTTAAGCTACTCGCTGCCACATGTAACCTCTGCTTTAAGCTACTCGCTGCCACATGCAGCCTCTGCTTTATGCTACTCACTGCCACTCAAAAAAAGAAAAAGAAACATGAGAAGGTTATTGCTAGCAGGGAAGGCAGCTTGTAGCCAAACACTAGAAAGTTATTGCTAGCAGGGAAGGAAGCTGGGAGACAAACACTAGAAAGTTACTGCTAGCAGGGAAGGCAGCTGGGAGCCAAACACTAGAAAGTTATTGCTAGCAGGGAAGGCAGCTGGGAGCCAAACACCAGAAAGTTATTGCTAGCAGGGAAGGCAGCTGGGAGCCAAACATGACATCTCTTAAACTGAGGAGAACAAGCAAATTTTGGATCACTGACTGACCCTCACAATTTACCAATATAAAATGATTATTATGGTAAAATCAAGAATACTGATTAAAATGTATTAACACTTCCCGTGCGTAGGATGAAAAGCAGACGTATGGGTACGAACAGGACTAAAAACGCCGGTCTTGGTCTGTAAGAGGATCTAGTTGTAAAATGGAATGGAAAACAGTATTTCCAGGTACTTCTGTATACGTAATATGTTTCAAAGTATAGCTAAATGAATGAAAATTTCATAAATGCAGAGTTTTTTAGGAAAAAAGAAGTAATGTGATGTTTTTAGACACTGATTGTGACCAGCTCACCATCGGCTAGGTCTAGATCTGCGCTACTTACCATCTGAGATGTGTAGATCTACTTGTCGATCTCGTATTGTGATTCTGTGTTGCATTCTCGCTGAATGAATGTCTGAACTAACCTCCTAACTGCTTCTCCAGTCGTCTAAATATGTCTAGACCTACTTGGGATACATTCAAGAGCAGTGGGGTGGTCACAGACCATGTCCATACCCCTATCTATATCATCAAAAATTGAAAAATTTCGGTCTTTCTCTTCCTTTTTCTCGGTTGGAATCACTCGTAACTAGGCACTCTTTCGCCATTTTGAAAAAGTGTCACCGGAATCGTGGACAAAATATGTACAATCTAAATGTTACACTGGTTGTTTTATTGAAACAAACAATTGTCACTATAATGACCATACGGAAAAATCTGGATACCGGAAATGTCACTATAATGACCAAACGCACGGAAAGTGTTAACTTACGCGATTGTAAGGAGATCACAGCCAGCTAGACCCAAAATTTCTCCAGTGTTGCGAAAGGAAGCCCCCATGACAACAGTTTTGAGACCAAATTTCTTGTAGTAGTTGTATATCTTTGTAACACTCTTGACACCTGTGGGAACAAAATCAGACT
Source organism: Achatina immaculata (assembly GCA_009760885.1). Classification (NCBI taxonomy): domain Eukaryota; kingdom Metazoa; phylum Mollusca; class Gastropoda; order Stylommatophora; family Achatinidae; genus Lissachatina; species Lissachatina immaculata. Next base: position 26,602,555 of record CM019711.1, read on the forward strand.
GCATTAACACACTGTTAACTCTGGTCCACCTAGTGGCTAACACTAAATACAGCTAGTCACTACTGCAAGAAAAATTTTGGATAGTGTGTTTTACTAAATGACTTTTTTTTTTTAACGCAAGGATCACTTTATGTTGACAAATATTATCTACAATTATTCATAATTCTTCTATCTCTCACGCTGCCTTCTTCCAGGTAAATTCTCATTCTCTCATGCTTTTTCTTTTTCAATCTATTCACACCCAGGCTGTTATTTTTTATTCTTAATATCATGCCTTCTCTCTTTCCTGTAATATGTTGGATAAAAAATAAATATACGCAAACTATTCTTTCACTTTAAAGTGTGAATCATAAGCCTTGGCATTCCCCCATTATTCAAACAATAATCAAATATACACACATCATAAGTTAAGATGTTTATTATCACCTACTTGATTTGTCACTTTTGACATAACAACTTACATTAGAGACAATATATATGGAGTCTATTTTAAACAGGTTGCAAAATATGAAGTCCTTGATAGATATGTAAAAATTGATAAGCTAATAAATTTCTTTTTTTTTTTTTTGGTTTGTTATAAATAAAATATTTATCCTTATAGACTACTCAAAGGCATTTGATTGTGTACAACACTAGAAACTTTGGGAAATAATGTAATAAATAGGATTTCCAACACATTTGATACAATTAACATCACTGCTGTATCTAGACCAACAAGCAGCAGTAAGAATAAATGGTGAAACAACTTGGTTTGACATAAAACAAGGGTGTCACCTTACTTATTTAACTTGTATACTGAAAATATAATGAGGAATGTTAAAGATGTAGACAAAGAATATTACAAGGCCATAACAATTGGAGGTTATGAAATGCCAGAAATATAGATATGCTGATGATACAGTATTACTGTCCACAACACAAAAAGGAATGGAAAAACTAATTATGTCAGTCTGTAAGAACAGCGAAGAGCAAAACCTCTATCTTAATGCAAAGAAAATTAAATTGATGACAACTGACAAAACAAACAAGGCAGCTGATATATGTATCAATGAGGAAAAACTGGAAGAAGTGGAGAGTTTTAATATCTTGGATCACTACTAACTAATAATGGAGATATAATGAGGGAAATTAAAAGGACATATATCGCTCTTCAGAAAGTAAAACAGATAAAGAATCTGTGGAGAGGAACAGACAGAACTACAAAAATAAGATTTTTAAGGGCATGCATCTTTCCCATCGCAACATATGCCTGTGAGACCTGGACACTTAACAAAACAGCTGAGAAACACATAAATGGCTTTGAATGTAAATGTTACAGAAGAGTTCTTCAAATACCATGGACACAAAAAAAGAACAAATATATCCATACCACAAGAACTTAGTACTGAAGAAGGCTGGCTAGTAAAGAGGATTAAACGGAAAAAAACTGAAATATTTTGGACACATTAAATGTCATGATAATCTAGAGAAGACCATCTTGGAAGAGTACGTAATGTGAAAAAGAAAGAGAGGAAGACCTAGGCGAAGATGGCTGCAAGACATTGTTGATGATCTGCAAATGGATGCATCAGCAGCAGGCCATCTTGCTCACAATCGAGAGGCCTACATGAGTGCTGTTAGGGAGGCAAAGTTCCACAAGGGACATGCAAATGAATGAATAAATATAAATTTTCTTTTAAATGATGCTGTAAAGAAATGTCAAAGGTTTTGGCTGCACTGTTTGTGACATACAAAATGTGTACAAGGGACTAGTGCTTAGAAGGTTCAGCCAAATAATCAAGTGGCTGCAGGGTTACGAGTAAATAATAACTTTATTCATATGTTGCCATGACGTACATGCTTTCTGATGTCATTGCTGTGGTAGAGAACTTCATGTGATATTTCAAAAAGACTCAGTGAACCTGTCAACAGTGGAACCCATGATAAACAGTAGCGAAAGTGCACTCCCTGATAACTCCTGCTTCAAAATAAATGGAGTTACATGAAAAGCTTACCAGACAAGCTGGATAATGAAGTTACTGTTTTTGATTACGTCATGTTCATAAATTTAAATGCTCAAAACATATTTCTGAGTCAGACAAAATTTTCTTCTTCTTCTTCTTCGTTCGCTTCTACTACCAAAACCGCACTGTGATCCTACTGAATTTACGCCTGTGGTCCTCGTTAGGTCCCGTGGTCTCCTGTGTGGTCCCCGAAAGGACCACACGAGATCCACGAGAGGACCACAAGGGGTTCAGAGTATTGCAGGGCCTGTGTTCTTGGTGGGTCTCTGAAGTGGATTGCATGACACTGTGGTTTTCGTTGCACCAGTTTAGTCTTGAGTTGGACTTTCTCACCGGAAAACCTCGACTGGTTTAGGATATCAGTGCATCCCTGCTGGGTGAGAGGCGGTAGCCCACCCAGGCCAGAGTTGGACCTTCTCACCGTAAAACCTCGACGTGTTTTGAGATACCCGTGTATCACTGCCGGGTGAGAGGTGGTTGCCCATCCAGTCCAAAGTTGGACTTTATCACCGGAAATCTTCAGCGTGATTAGGATATGCAAACATCCCCGCCGGGTGAGAGGTGGTTGCCTATCTAGACTGCCCTGGTCCAGTGTCTCCGACTTCAGCATTTTGCGGTCGTGGCCGCTACCCTTCCTAGTTGTGACCAGGATGGAGCTTTTGTCCAGGAGGACGAATCCTTGCCACTAGTGACTTCCACCCCTGGGTTGAGCCGGTTTAGGCATATTATCCCAGTATGGGCGTGTTTGGGACGTGACCGACCTCTAAAGCAGAGGTACTGTGACATGCATAGCCTTCACGATTCACCCCTGGTGTGAGCCGGTTTAGGCAAAATTCACCAGTATGGGTGTATATCAGGCGTGACCGACCTCTAGAGCGGAGGTGGCATGACATGCCTAGCCATCAAGTTCCACCCCTGGTGTGTGCAGGTTTAGGCATATTTCACCAGTGTAGGTGTATTTCGGACGTGGCCGACCTTTAGAGCAGAGGCGCCGTGGCATGTATAGCTCTCGCAGCGATACTACTGGACATACCGATTAAACTTCATTTTATCCTTTCCACCACCTTTTCACATCGGCACCGCACAGCAACCTTTATTTCTTTTCCGCATTTTCTTCCTTGACCGGGAGGAGCTTCACTCCATGCGTGGCATTCAAAGAGTCTTGCCAGCAGTGTCTTAACCTCTGGGACAAGCCGGTTCATGCATTTCACCCGATATGACTGCACTCAGGACGTGGCCAACCTCCAGACCAGAGGTGCTGTGATTTGACTGTTTGCTTCGCTTTATCCTTTCTACCACCTTTTCCACAGTGATGCTGCACGGCAACCCCATTTGCACCTTTCTTCATTGGCCGGGAGGAGCACTGCTCCACGCACGGCAGCTGAAGAATCTCGCCAACAGCGGAAAATTTTATTCAAGAACTGATCAAATCCTAAAGTGCACGGTTTCCTACTAACCAAATTACCATCACTTCTTTTCTGACAAGTCTGTTTGATACTGAGTGATACCCTCCTGTCTGAATCAAATTTCATCTGTAGGTGACAAACAAGTTTACCAAGCTGAGACGTCATTATGCTAGTCATCAATGGGCTCAAAGCCACCCGAGATTTCCAACAGCTACACGCACACTGATGTGATATCATTTAAACAACTTTGACACAATGTGTGCAGCTGAATAAAAAAAATTAATGGTGCTTTCCAGACTCTGCAATATTAGCCTAGATAGCCTTGTTTATGCCTGCTTCTGGTGCTCCTGCTGGGAGGGTCTTCACCTTATACAATCTAGTTTAAAAATCAACCTGGAAAATTAGCTGGAGGATAGTCAGGCCACTAGGATGATGATGCTCAATTTGCATGGAGAACTGGCCAAGTTTGACTGAGCATTTTGTAAAGAGTGACTTTCTCTCAAATCTCAAGTGCTTTGTCTCAGTCAGTCAGTCATTTGCATGTCTCTTGCGGAACTTTGCTTCTCTAACAGCTCTCTTGTTGTAAGCAAGATTTCCTGCTGCTGATACATCCATTTGCAGATCATCAATGATGTCTTGCAACCATCTTCGCCTTGGTCTTTCTCTCTTTCTTTTTTTCTTTTTCCCATTATGTACCCATGCATTTTGAGCGACTCGAAAAATCGAGCTGGGTCTCTACAGAAACAGTGGCCTGAATCCCTGCAAATGTCACAGACTAACCATTTTTGTATTAAGCCATGCAGACATCAGGGAAAATGAAAAAAGCAGACAGACTGGATGACTCAGTTATCATAGAGACAATGGATCAAGCAAAGGCCATAAGTACTACAAAAGAAGCTGACCGGACAGCATCCATATCAAGAATGATGGAGCTATGGATGAAACGTGGCATAACAAACAGCTAATTAAAGCAATGTTAGGTTGGTCAGTCAACTCATAACTGGGTCATCTTTTGCTGTATGCTGGTGGGTATAATGAAGAAGAGACTAAAGAACTCATGGACATGTCCAAAATGCTAAGACAATGGTCATTTTTAATTACCATATCCCTGCCATATAAGATGCACCAATATAAAAGACACACCTATAGTTTAGCATGGACTATTTTGCATACCTCAGCAGCTACACAGACCAGGATGGTGACACCAGAAAAGGAAGTTAGTTAGAATTGCAAAAGCAGCAATAACCTTCAAAAATCTTGAGACCACATGGCATTCAAAAGTATTGAATGTAACTTACATCTTTCCCATGCCATTAAACATCATATAGGGCTCGCATGGTTGTTTGCCAAGCTTTGCTGTTTTCTGCGAATTTTTCAAACTAATCAAGGGATGTTATGCCCACTAAACTGGCCTCTCTTAACAATGTCCTCTTTAGAGTTTCACGTGGTCGACCTCTTTTTCTTCGGCCTGTTGTGTTCCACTTGATAGCTTGTTTTGATGAGATTCTCTGATTGTTTCTTCTCATCACATGATCGACATACGTCCTTTTCTGATCACCCATGAGACAGGTTGTTTGCTCATCTGTCTTATCTCTGCATTGTTCTTGAATTTGTTCCACTTTATATCGTGTATTTTCCTCAGGCATTTGTTTTCAAGAGAGTCTAATTTGTTGTGTATTTCTTTAGTGTATTTCCAGCTGTCACATGAATAAATGTGGGTAGATATTACTTTTGAATTGAATAATCTTAACTTGGTTTTTGTGCTTATAACTTTTGAATTCTATACGTTCTCAAGATTCTTGAAGGTCAATGCTGCTTTTGCAATTCAAATTTTAACTTCCTTTCTGGTGTAACCATCTTGGTCTATGTAGTTGCTGAGATATGCAAATTGGTTTGCTTTTTCAACAGCTGTTTCTTCTATGTATATTTTTTCTTTGTGATTAATGAGAAGTTTCATTATTTTTGTTCTTTTCTTGTTAATTTCCAGCCCTATTTTGCTGGCTATCAAAGACAGGGTGTCTGTTTTTTCTTGCATTGATTTCAAATTGTCACTGATAAGAGTTATGTCATCTGAAAAATCAAGATTTTCTAGTTGGGTACCATGTACCCAATCAATGCCCGTGCAGCAAGACAGAAAAAATTGCTGAAACTACCTTGCAAGCCCTATGTGACATTTAATGGCACGGGAAGGATATAAGATAAGATTCTCATTTATTGTATCAATTCCTTTTTTTCCCTATTACTTTTTTACATCAGTGTTATCTTTTCCTACCCTGGCGCTGAAGTCTCCCATGACAGTTGAGATGTCATGTTTGGGACTTTGTTAATGAGTTGTAGTTGGTGATGGAATGAATGCAACTACTGAGATGTAAATGTCTTTCTTTGGATTGGAAGCTCTCAGGAATATTTTTTTCACTGCATGAAAATATTGGCATCACAGATTGTTTTCAACTTGTATCACACTGACATGCAAATGTTTTCCATTTGGATTGATGATTAAATGCTGAAATGCATAAACTTAATGGGAAGCTTCTTTGAATTGCCTGAATTCCAGTAAGAAAAAAAAAAACCTCTGTTTTGATCTCTCAGCCACCAGTGCAGTCAGACAGGTGGTAAGTGGGTGTTCAAATCTTGTGTAAAATAGGTTGGTGTTTAGGCTGAATGTGCACATCAAAATGATTAAAATGATTAAACTGAGTTATATATCCAGTTTTCTCCGTAATGTCCAGATATTTTGAAATTTTTCGTTTAATCACTGCTGACATACGCACTATTGTTTTTAAGAACCTAGTTTTGAGAAATTAGAATATTCAGGTAACTGGTGCTAACTCTGTCAGCCTGCATCCAAGTACATGCCTATACATGTCTGACTTATTTCTATTAGACTGTTGTATTATACTTATCTTAAAACTTGTGTAACTGGAACTGACAAAGTCCAACAAAATACTACATGTGCAAGTCCAGAAATAAACAGGCATGAATGCTCCTACATGTTATTTTAATTTCATTCACATTATCTTATTCTAGCCTAGTAAATTTATTATCCTAAACAACTTCTTTAACTGAATTTAAAATCTGTTACATGTAACAATAATTTTAACTTGAAAATCAGTTTCATGCAGGTTCTAAAGGACCGTTATTGGCAAAGGTGGGGTGGAGAATTCGCTCTCCGCTCCAATGGCGTGCGTCTCAAAAAGCCTCTGGCAGTCAAGTCCAACTCTTGGCCTTCTTGTGGCAGAACTGTTTAAAGTGACAGGAGAAGGGGTGAAGGTGAATATCTGGTGCCTGAAAACCAGACACTTAAGGTAGATGAGAGGCACGTTTGGTAGCTCATATACTGCTGCTGGTGAGATTCTTCAGCTGCTGTGCGTGGAGTGGTGCTCCTCCCGACCAATGAAGAAAGGTGCAAATGGGGTTGCCGCGTGGCACCACTGCAGTAATGATGGCAGAAAGGATAAAGTAAAGCAAACAGTCAAATCACGGCACCTCTGGTCTGGAGATCGGCCACGTCCTAAGTGCACTCATATCAGGTGAAATGCCTGAACCGGCATAACCCAGAGGTTAAGACACTGCTGGCGAGACTCTTTGAATGCCGTGCATGGAGTGAAGCTCCTCCCCGTCAAGGAAGAAACTGCGGAAAAGAAATAAGGGTTGCTGTGCGGTGCCGATGGGAAAAGGTGAAGGAAAGGATAAAGTGAAGTTTAATCGGTATGTCCAGTAGTATCACTGTGAGAGCTACACATACTATGGCACCTCTGCTCTAGAGGCCGGCCACATCTGAAATACACCTACACTGGTGAAATATGCCTAAACCGACATACACCAGGGGTGTTGATGGCTAGGCATGTCACGCCACCTCCGCTCTAGAGGTCAGTCACGCCTGATATGCACCCACACTGGTGAAATATATCTAAACCGGCATGCACCAGGGGTGAAACTTGAAGGCTCCGCATGTTACAGTACCTCTGCTCTAGAGGTCAGACACGTCCCAAACACGCCCATACTGGGATAATATGCCTAAACCAGCTCAACCCAGGGGTGGAAGTCACTAGTGGCAAGGATTCGTCCTCCTGGACAAAAGCTCCATCCTGGTCACAACTAGGAAGGGTAGCGGCCACAACCACAAAATGCTGAAGTCGGAGACACTGGACCAGGGCAGTCTAGATAGGCAACCACCTCTCACCTAACAGGGAAGTATGCGTATCCTAATCATGCTGAGGTCTTCTGGTGAGAAAGTCCAACACTGGACTGGTTGGGCACCCACCTCTCACCCGACGGCAATACACGGGTATCTCAAAACACATCGAGGTTTTCCAGTGAGAAAATCCAACTTTGGCCTGGGTGGGCTACCACCTCTCACCCATTTGGGATACACTGATATCCAAAACACGTCGAGGTTTTCCGGTGAGAAAGTCCAACTCTCGACTAAACTGGTGCAATGAAAACCACGGTGTCACACATTCCCGCTTCTGAGACCCACCAAGAATACAGGCTCATGCCCTGCGATACTCTGAACCCCTTGTGGTCCTCTCAGGGATCTCATGTGGTCCATTCGGGGACCACACGGGGGACCACGGGTCTTAACGAGGACCACAGGTGCAAATTCAGTAGGATCACAGGGCGGTCTTGGTGGTAGAAGCGAACGAAGAAGAAGTTTCATGCACATTGTGTTAAATAGGAAAAGAAAATTAAATGGAACAAAATACTATATATACAACATACCAGGATCTTCCAAAGGTTCAAATGACTTCTTGTCTGTATGGCTGACATACCAATCTAAGATTCTACCAACAAAAGGTGAAATAAGTGTTGCTCCAGCATCAGCACATGCAACTGCCTGGAATTATTAGATATTCCAAAGATAAGTGTAAAGTAAAGAGAGTTTATATTTGTAAACACATACCAAGTCTTTTAGTGATGGTTCATAATTTTGCTCAACCTTTAAAATCACACTGAGATCACCATGACCAATCCCTCAGACTTTCATACCGAACACACTAAATTTCACACACGGCACCTATCACGCCATGGGTCTTTCAACCTCTCAATAGGTGTAAGATACAATGATTACTCCCGATACAGTTAACTTCTTGTTGATTATAAAGGCATGAATCTTCTTCATGCAGTGATTTTATTTGATCTCCAGTATTATAGAAAAGATGACTGGCTGTTAATGAGAAAGAACTGTAAAATACTTGAACCCAACACATCTGGGTAAGCAAAAGATCAGAAAACTGCTGAGGTATCTCTTACAAGATATTTCATTACTGACACTGTCACTGTGACAATAATGGCAGATACTTTTTTTAAAAAATGTCATGAGATCTGTTACAAAGATGAGGTGCCTTTATCATTATTTTCATGACCAGCTTTTGTAGGCCTGTGTGGAAAATTGTAAACTTGGCGCTTCTTTTGAAATAGCAGCATTAGAAAAACTGACTGATTAACTCTTCCCCTGCCGGAGGAAATATATTGCCAAAACCAGGAGGGCAGTTCCTTGCCGCTGGGCAATATATTGCTACATGTTTCATTCCTATAAAAACAGTGCAACATTTTTCATTGTAAACTTTTATTTGTGCATGTCCAGTGACCCTTCATAGTTCAATCCAATGAGTGGTTAGCAACACAATAAAATGGATGTTTTTATCGAGAATTTTCAATTTTTTGTGTGATTTCGGAGGCATATGGACATGTCCTATGACCAGACCACTGTTCTAGAATGTGGCCCAAGTAGATCTAGGCCTATAAAATGGACTGGAGATATAGTCAGAAGGTTATTTCAGACATTATTTTAATGAGCATGCCACATATCATCATCACAAGATGAGATCGTATAAATCTACAAGTAGATCTAGACTTTGCTGATGGTAGATCTAGACCTACCGATGGTAAGTAGGACATAGTTATCAGCTAAAATCATCATACTACTTCCTTTTTCCCAAAAAAACTCTGCATTTATGGAATCTTAATAAATTTACAGTTATTTTGATGCATAATACATATACTTTTAAGGTGGAAATACTTTGTTACATTTACTTTTTCAACCATACCCACTATACATATCAAGACCCGCGTTTTTAATCTGGCAGAAATAGAATGTCCGCAATTTTTGCCTGTGGCAGAGGAAGAATTAAGCCCTTCACCAAAATGAAGAACTGTAGAAAAAACTCTCAAGGGATATTTTCTATTTCTTAAAATGAGTGCCTGCACATGCCACAGAGTGAACCATTTTGCCATCAATGTCTGATATGTTGTGACACAACAGGACTAATCTGAAAAGACAGGAGCTAGTCATCTCTCTCTCTCTCTCTCTGAACCTTAAGTGCCCAGGGCACATGGGGCTTCTGCAAGGGTTTTCCACAAATGCCTGTCCTTCGCCTTTTTTTCTGCTCTTGCCCAGGTGAGCCCTCTATTGCTCAACATCCTTTCTGTTGTTCTTCTCCATGTCTCTTTTGGTCATGCCAGTGAATATTTCCAGATCTTAGTGGAAAAGTTCTGCAAGATTATGCACTTAAGTTCTTTGTGTTGTAGCTGACATGTCAAACATGTTAAATATGGCTAAAATAATGAATGCAGATAATGACAGTGACCCAAACTTGGAGAGTTCTTGAGAGATACAGACATTGTTTAAAGTGAGAAACCCCTGGGAACAACTGTGTTAAGAACACACTTATCTTAACATAGTCTTTGTGAGACAGAGAACATAAATCTGTTTGCTTAAAAACTCTGTAGCCCAGAAACCTGTAGCGATCAACACTGATTGTAATTGTTATTTTGTAAAGTGTAATGGCAGGTTGGTAGAGGGATGGGGATATGGAGATCACTGGCAGGGATGAAGAAAATCTGGTGTTAAACCAATGGATCCAGGACGTGACAAGCCTGTGGGTCTCTACAACAACAGCTATCAGAATGATGTAAACAAAACAAAGGCAGCAAACTACAGGTGGTGGGGAATGGATATCGTTGAGACATTCATTGGGTTCCTCATCCCAAAGTCAGAGTGTTTCTGTGAAACTGTTTCAAAGCCGTCTGGCATAGAGAAGAGGCTTAAGTATAGCCACCAGAGGCTGGAAAACAAAGTTTTGGCCAGGCCAGCCTACACCACTGTCTTCATGGCAATCCAAACAAGACCACTATCTGCCCTAGCAAGGAAAGGTGCTAAAGTTGGAGGTACCCAGCCAAAAGGTGGATCGCAAAAATCAGGGTACCATGAATCATCGCCAATGTGCATAAGAAGAAGTGAGAAAGAAACTGACAGACACTGTTTAAAGTGAGAAAGAAACTGATGTTGCTACAGAACAACAATAACAACATTGTGATCTTTTAAATGATCTTGTTGAAGCAGCCTCAGAACTTAGACAAATTCATCATAGGTGCTGTGTTGTGCACACACAGCAGCTGACAAGATAGTCTGCAAGCTGGACGGGCTGTTTCTCTGATTCACAAAGTGAGAAATTAGTTACTGCTGCAAGAACACCTAAAATTGATTCCTTACTCAACAGAAATGCAAGTAAAGGGGCTACTGTCAAGCCACAGACTAATTTGACTCACTTGATTTGAAACCTTTTCTTATGGACATGGTCAACCTTCAAGTACAACACAGTGGACACAAGTGACAGAAGAGTTGCTGTATCATCCAATTATAGTGACTAAAAACTGTAATCTAAGGAATTAACTCCAGAATTTTACCGAAAGAATGGAAAAACATGTTTCAATTATCCCAAAGAGGTGCAGGCTCTATTGGCTGTACTGAACCTGCTACTTCAATGAAAAGAATGGAGGCAGTATTATTAGAAAATAAGATCCTTTTAGCAGGTTTCTACAATGTACTAGATTCTGATGGATGATGAGCAACAGACTTATGGGAAAGATGTTTTGTTTGAGACTGCAATTGCAATGAATGGGTTACACGAGTGTCAAGAGGATGAAGTTAGTTAGCAATTCAATGTCTTCAGCTTCATCAGCTGAGGATGAATTTCATTTTGAAAAAAATCATGAACACAAGGAGGAAGCAAAGTGCTGTCACACATATCTTGAAAATGTAAGAGATATTGCTACGATGGTCTGTGTATCCATCACAATGACACCATTGACCACCAACACAGTCTCAGTTTCCATTTGCATGCTTGAGTGGTGACTTCAAAGGTTCCTAAACCCTGTGCCACTACTCTTCCATTTCAGTAGACAACAAAACCCCAACCATTTCTGCTATTTTGAGTCACTGAGCCATCTGTATATATTATCGTGTCGAAAGACCCACAGTGATGCTGGATGAGATCTTGAACCCAAAGTTCAACTGTCCCTGTGCCGAATCTCGACATTCACTGCCCTTCTGTATAATAATCTTTGTTAGCTGAGGTCAGTCCTGTATCCATAATCAATCATTACCTTTAAGCACCTCATCTAGACTGCAAATTAACTTTATTGAATCCTTGACCTCAGCCATCCAGGATCTGTCTTGTTTGATGCATCTTCCCCTTATCAACTCCAACTCCTTATGGAGAGGATGATCCTTCATGCCAGCAACCCTGATGTATGCCTATACCTGAGCATGCTTGAGTTTAGACCTCACACTCAGCATATCAAGCAGAAAGTACATGGCCACCACCGGAGTATCCCTGGTGCAACCCAAAACCACTCTCACTTCCTCATTCTGTACACACTCTAGTTTATTCAGCTGTGTATTGGACAAGGTGAGATAATATATACAGATGGCTCAGTGACTCAGACCAGCAGAAGTGGTTTGGGTTTTGTTGTATACTGAAATGTAGTAGTGGCAAAGGGTTTGGGAGACTTTGAAGTCTGGTACCACTTTTAGCATGTGAATGGAAATTGAGGTTGTGTCGGTGGCAATGAAATGGTTAGTTGCTCATGATGTGGTTAATGGTGTCATTGTGACGAATTCACAGAGTATGCTTTTTAAGACTGAGAAGAATTTGCTTCCTTCTTCTTCTTCATACACACATTGGAGATGATGCGTGGCATCCTGATTTTTGCAATCCACCTTTTGGCTGGGTACCTCCAACTTTAGCACCCTTCCTTGCTAGGGCAGAATGTGGTCTTGTTCAGACTGCCATGAAGACAGTGGTGTAGGCTGGCCTGGCCAAAACTTTGTTTTCCAGTCCCTGGCGGATGTACTTTAGCCTCTTTTCCACATCAGATCCAGCATGCAATGCTGGCTGGCCAGACGGCTTGGAGACAGTTCCACAAAGACACTCCGACTTTGGGATGAGGAACCCAATGAATGCCTCACCAATATCCATTCCTCGCCACCTATAGTCTGCTTGGTCTGTTTTGTTTACATCATTCTGATAGCCATTGTTGTAAAGACCCATAGGCTTGTCACGTCCTGGATCCATTGGTATCACAACAGACTTTCCTCATCCCCATCGGCGATCTCTATGTCCCCATCCCTCCACCAACCTCACATTACATTTTACAAAAATAGTAATTACAATCAGTGTTGATTGCTACAGGTTTTTGGGCTACAGAAGTAGGTCAGAGTTTTTAAGCAAACAGATCTATGTTCCCTTTCTCACAAAGACTAAGTGTGTTCTTAATACAATTGTTCCCAGAGGAAATTTGCTTCCAAAAGAATGGGTTCATCTGTTAAGCTAGTCAACTGTGACAAGCCTAACCTGTTAAGCCAGTCAACTGGGACAAGCCTAACATGGCTTTACTGTCCAGGGCATGCGGCAATGATGTGGCAGACAGATTTGCTGAACAGGCTATAATAAATGCCAGACTGACAATGGACAAGGTAGACAATGCTAAGGCTGTATTGGAAAAACTGTGGGAAAATGAAGAGCGGGAATGGAAGAACAATAACTGTCACTCTGGCAGAGCCCTCATACCAGAGAAGAGGCTTAACTAGCCACCCGATGCTGCTCCACTTGCATCAGAGCATCAACATTAGGAACTGCATTCCCTGAAGCCATTCAGTCCTTCAGCACACTGAGAACACTTTGGACTTGGGTTTCATTCACTTACATTCCAGTGCAAATGCCACCATGGTTATGATGAAAATCAATGTCAGTAGTAGTCTGCATGTTTTCAGCAGTATTTTCATATCATGACATTATACATTATCAATGAAACTGGGCTGACAAGTGGAGAACTCCCCCCATGCTCTCATCTTGGAATAATCTACTACGTATCTCAACTCTTTCTGTGCCAAAGGAAGAAAAGCGGATGTATGGTTGGGTACCAGACCAAAAACGCGGGTCTTGGTCTGTAAGGGGGTATAGTTGTAAAATGGAATGGAAAACAGTATTTCCATGTACTTCCGTATACTTAATATGTTTCAAAGTATAGCTAAATGAATGAAAATTTAGTTTTTTAGGAAAAAAGAAGTAATGTGATGTTTTTAGACACTGATTGTGGCCAGCTCACCATCGGCTAGGTCTAGATCTGCACTACTTACCACTACTTACCATCTGAGATGTGTAGATCTACTTGTCGATCTCGTATTGTGATTCTGTGTTGCATTCTCGCTGAATGAATGTCTCCTAACTACTCCTACCTACTTCTCCAGTCGTCTAAATATGTTTAGATCTACTTGGAATACATTCAAGAGCAGCGGGGTGGCCATAGGCTATGTCCATACCCCTATCTACATCGTCAAAAATTCAAAAATTTCCATGCTTCTCATCCTTTTTCTCGCTCGGCATCACTCGTATCTAGGCACTCTTTCGCCATTTTGAAAAGTGTCACCGGAATCGCGAACGAAATATGTACAATCTAAATGTTACACCCGTTGTTTTATTGAAACAAACCAATGATCATTATAATGACCATTGGTAAGCAACGGGAAACCGAAAGCGTCATTATAATGTCCAAAGGCACAGAAAGTGTTAACTATGCCAATCCTGCATTTTGTTGCTGCACACCAGTTATTGTTCACCGAACTGAAGAAGATCTCAGCTCAGGTGCACATACCCCGTAACACCAGCAAGAATGCAGAATATATCCACGTTCAAGACTGACTATAAACTTCAGTCATGCAGCTTCTCAGCACATGGACTCAACTAGAGCTTAATTTTCTTCTGAAGCGGTTTGAGAACATGCTGCCATCTTGGTGCACACCGGAAGTCAAGATTTTTTTTCAACAGATTTGTTTAAATTATTAAATATATAAAGGTGTATTGTATATTTTTATCTGACTGCATTTTTTTTCCCCTTTGTTTGCTGTACTAAATATATTTATTTTGCATTAATACGAAGGGTGATTGATAAGTTTGTGGCCTAAGGTACAAATACTTGAAACACAAAGTTGATATTAGGTGCACTTGTAGGTCAGGTTAATGTAAGATTAAAGTTTCAAGAAATTAGCTGCAACCAATTTTTTTCTTACAGGCTACTGAAGTGGTATGGGGTGGCAGAAATTGAGAAAATGGATAAAATTTCTCATTGAGCAGTCATTCGCTACCTCTGCATCAAGGGCTTATCATCGAAGTAGATCCATAAGGATATGGTGGAGACTCTAGGGGAGACTGCCCCTTCTTACAGCACAGTGAAGAAATTCATTCATTCATTCATTTGCATGTCCCTTGCAGAACTTTACCTCCCTAATAGCACTACTGTTGGCCTCTCGGTTGTGAGCAAGATGGCCTGCTGCTGATGCATCCATTTGCAGATCATCAACAATGTCTTGCAGCCATCTTTGCCTAGGTCTTCCTCTCTTTCTTTTTCCCATTATGTACTCTTCCAAGATGGTCTTCTCTAGATTATCATGATGTTTAATGTGTCCAAAATATTTAAGTTTTCTCTGTTTAATCCTCTTCACTAGCCAGCCAGTGAAGAAATGGGCAGCTCAATTCAAACATGAAAGGGAGAGTCTGGAAGATGATCCCCATCTAGGAAGAACACAAACAGTAACCACTGATGAAACCACCAGCAGAATCCATGACATGATAATGGAGGATCGACAACTAAATGAGCGGTACATTGCTAATGAGTTGGGTATCTCCCAGGAACGTGTTCATGTCATTATTCAATGATCTTCAAATGGCAAAGGTCTCTGCTCAATGGGTCCCAAAACTTTTTGGAGCTGATCACAAATGACAGCATCTCAAAATGTCAACAGACAATCTTGGCCATTTTTCTGCAGATCCTGAAAAGTTGCTTCAGCAATTTGTGGCTATGGATGAGACCTGGGTTCATCATTTTCAACCAGAAACCAAAGAACAGTCAAAGCAGTGGAAATATCATGGATCCCCACCTCCAAAGAAAGCAAGGGTGGTTCTGTCTGCAGGCAAAGTGATGGCTTCCATCTTTTGGGATTCAGAAGGTGTGCTAGTGGTGGACTATCTTCAAAAGGGCAGAATGGCCACCGGGGTCTATTATGCTAATCTTGTGAAGCAACTGCAGGTCAAAGTGAAGGAAAAGCATTGAGGGAAATTGACGAGAGGAGTCATCTTTCATCAAGACAATGCTCCAGTTCACAAGTCGGCGGTGGCAATGGCTGCCATTCATGAATGTGGGTTCCAGCTTCTTGAACATCCTCCTTATTCCCCAGATTTGGCCCCTTCGGACTATTACCTGTTTACCAAACTCAAAAAGGAGCTCAGTGGTCGGAAATTTGCTTCAGATGATGACATCATTCATGCTATAGACTACTTTCTACTGGCGCAAGATGCTGACTTTTACAAAGAAGAGATTCGTATGCGCCAGGATCGCTGGACTAAGTGCATAATCTTGCAAGGGGACTATATTGAAAAATAATCCAAAAAAGTTGTCCATAAATAATCCATAGTACCTTAGAGCGAGAACTTGTCAATCACCCCTCGTATTTAAATCTTATGGTCCTGTAATTATTACAAATTTGTAAGACAGTTTATGTATTACACTATGTTATATTAAATTTATGTATTCTTTAGTTTTGAGCTTTATACTGCTGGGTAAAAACATTTTTTTTGACAGATTTATTGGGTATATAGTTTGTTGCACATTATTTTTTATATAAATTTTTTTTTTTTTTTAAATTAAGGAAAGCACCACATAAATACGTGTATTCTTTCACTTCAAGTAGCTTGATAACTTATGAGGTTAATATGTAATGTCTTCTGTTACATTATACTACAGCAAATTTGTTATTTCCACGAATGAAGAGGTCAAAGTCAAAGAATTTAAAAACTGATGAGTTCAGAGTTGGTGTCTGGGGTACCAACTCTGCAGCCCTGCCTGCCACTATAAAGATAATGATAAAACACTGTTACAACATTACATATATATGTAACAGTATAAAGTGCTTAACTCAGTAATAAATATATATTGCAAGAACACTGTCTTCAAATCTGGCTTTCTTTATCATGGTGAACTCTTCAGCTCAAGCTACCACTCAATCAATCTAAAAAAAAAAAAAAAAAACTTATACAACACTATATGACTCAAAAATACTAAAATTTCTATGGTAAGTTTACCTGATAGAAATTGAAGATAAGGGTCATATTGCAATGAATTCCAAACTCAGACTCTAGAATTCTGGTAGATGAAAGTGTACAATACAGAGTGAGAATTGGGCTGATTCTGTGGATGCTCAAAATTATACTTTTTAATCACTGTTCCTCTATTCTGTTACAATATCTTATTTTGCTCTGACTGTGTTACAATATCTTATTCTGCTATGTAAAACTGTTCAGAGATCTTACATGTTTTTTTTCTTTCAATCATCCAACAAAAATGAATGTTACATATTTTTTTTCTTTCAATCATCCAACAAGAATGAATGTTACATATTCTTTTTTCTTTCAATCATCCAACAAGAATGAATGTTACATATTATTTTTTCTTTCAATCATCCAACAAGAATGAATGTTACATATTATTTTTTCTTTCAATCATCCAACAAGAATGAATGTTACATATTTTTTCTTTCAATCATCCAACAAGAATGAACGTTACATATTTTTTTTCTAAATAGTGAAATATCTGCTCAAGTACCAGCCATTTATTTTAATAAGCCCCAAGAAAAAAAAGATACCTGGCTGCCTGAATGCCTTCCCAGGTGGATGCCAATTTTATGAGAATTCTTTGACTATCAATGCCAGCCTTTTTATACAGCTGTATCAGAGACTGAGCTTTCTCAACCATGGCTTCCGTATCAAAGGACAATCTGTAGTTATGAAAAATTGCTGTTACTCAAACTTGGATTAACTGTTAGAAGTAGAAAGTTATACATTCAAGCCACATCAATTTTTTGAATTTTCTAAAATTACCTTTTCGAAATTTATGAAGAAAGACAATAGAAGTAGTATCTAGTAATTTTTATGTGTCCTCTACACATAAAACAATCATTTCATCATGTGTTTTGCTGATAGCACTGGCTATCACACTTCTCCACCCTGTGCAAATCTTGAAGTTTAAATCAGTCTGGCTTCTTTTTCCCTTCTTTCCCTGTGGCAGTTAGTCATGAGGATATGATATTATTCCCTCAGGTTTTTCTCTTTTCTTTGTGTCTCTAGCTTTTGTCCTCTAATGA
This sequence comes from Achatina immaculata, assembly GCA_009760885.1. NCBI lineage: Eukaryota > Metazoa > Mollusca > Gastropoda > Stylommatophora > Achatinidae > Lissachatina > Lissachatina immaculata. Next base: position 26,620,443 of record CM019711.1, read on the forward strand.
AATGTTCACAAATTTTGATTACCTCTTCTTTGTTATTATTATCAGTTTTAAGTTTTCTGCATTTTCTCTGAGAACATTTTTTTTTCCATATTCTCCAAAAACACAATCATTTTTTAAAAAATTATCAAGGTTGCACAAATATACAGTAATGCTGGTTCTATACACTACTACTCACTTTAGGGACAATTTCTTCTTATTTTGAAGATAACAGGAAACCTCTGTCATAATTCCCAAGAACAGTCATGCAGATATATCAGAAATCTAGTGATGTTCTTTATGAAGTGATTAAAGTTAATAGGTGTTCGAATAGAGCAACCTTGACTGGTAGGGCATTTCATGAGCAGCAGGTAATGCCAGATTGTCATCAAGCTACTGCTGACAAAACAAAGAAATTCAAACTTGCAACATGAAATGTGAGAATATTATATATCTTGTTTTGTTGCCTTCCTCATATACCTTTCAATGCTGAGGGGAACAATTGTCAGTCTTCATAAGACTTGCGATTTGCTTCATATAATGGGATATTTAAGGTTTCCGTAATTTTCTTCCTCCACTGTTTGTGTGGGTGACCTCTCTCTCTCAGTTTCCTACAATTCTTAGCGTGAATGTTTTCTGTGGTATACTGTCTAGTGGTAGTCAGGTAACGTAGCCAAACTACCTGACTGGTTTCTGGATGCAGTGTAATACTGGTGTTACTCCAACCTTCGCCCTGATGGCATCATTTCTTAACTGCTCTGTTCTTGTTACATTTAGTATTCTCCTTAAACATTTGTCATGATGATTTTTCCTTTTGTCTTTGGCTGTTAGTGACCATGTGCAAATGGATGCATCAGCAGCAGGGCATACTGCTTACAACCAAGAGGCCTACAGGAGAGCTGTTAGGGAGGCAAAGTTCTGCAAGGGACATGCAAATGACTGACAGACTGAGTGTCCATGTTTGACATGACAGGATAGAGTTGGGAGAAAATTGGTTTTTTTTTTTTGTTTCAGCTCTGATGTATTTGTTTTGCAGTAAAGGTGTCATTTGTCCAATGACCTGATTTGTTCTACTGCATCTGTTCTCAGTCATCGATGAATTTCCTACAGGATATTGTATCTGAAATGCTTCATTTGTTTAAAAGGCTGATTGTCAAGGAAGGTCTTTGTTGGGATTTCTTCTCTTGCAATGGTCACAACTACCATACTTTTTCAGCACTGATTTTCATGTTGAGATTTTTGTGTGCCTTTGATAAGTTATCCATGTGCTGTCATAGGTCTCTGAAATGGCTGTAAATGCTTGGCTGTCAGCAAGGAATTTATTTATGGCCCATCTACTGAGAATGTTTTCTGAAAGGTGTTGAAAATTTATCTGTATGATTTCTGGAGTTGGTTGTTGTGCAGATTTGTGATGGAATTTTTATTACCAATTTGTTTCTTTGCTGAGGAGGAGGCATACAACAGAGTGGATTATACAATGCTGCTGACACTTCTGATGAAGTTTGAGATAGATCCAAGATTTGTTCAATGGATATCTTCAATGATGTTGAGGCGATCGTCTGGCTTATGATACAGAAATGGATCTCAGAGTCCAGAACCATTGCTATGGAGCGGCCTCAGGGGTCTCCCTTGTCTCCTGTGCTATTCAATATATATTCTACTGGTATTGCACTGTTAATTGGAATGGCATGGGGTAAATGCTGACCTACGCATAGGAGGTGTAGATAGGAATTAGCCTCAAAGTACAGAGCAGGGTGGATCAGGTAACAAACTGAAGTGAGGATAACAATGCAGTGATAAATCCAGAAAAAGCCAGCATCCTATGGTGCTCATTAAATAACAGAAAAATAACAGAATTATGGGATCTGAAGTTCCAATTATGAAGTGTCAAAGCCAAGATATTAAGAGAACATATTTCATGAGGATCTAGGGATCACATTTGATCATTCATTGTCCTTTGCACATTACGTGGACAACACAATACAAAAAAAGCCAGGAAAGCATTGGAGGCAGTTAGGTTATTGGCTGCAGCAGGCTTTCCACGGAAAGAATCTCTATTCTTGTTGATGCATGTGCTGGTGCTGTCACCAATGAAGTATGGTCTTGGTCTGCTCACTCCATCCAAAGCACAGCTGAACAGACTAGAGCGTGTACAGAATGAGGCAATAGGGGTGGTCTTGGATTGCACCAGGGATATTCCAGTGGTGGCCATGTACTTTCTGCTTGATATGCAGAGTGCAAGGTCTAAACACAAGTATGCTCACATAAAATCATCAGGACTGCTGGCATGAAGGACCATCCTCTCCATAAGGAGTTGGGGTTGATAAATGGAAGATGCATCAAACAAAGCAGATCCTGGATGGTTGAGGTTGAGGATACAATAAAGTCAATTTTGCAATCTAGATAAGGTGCCTAAGGCAATGACTGATTACAGATACAGGACCAACCTCAGCTACCAAAGGTTATTATAACACGGGACGTGAATGTTGAGATTGGACACAGGGAGCAGTCAAACTTTGAGTTCAAGATCTCATCCAGCATCACTGTAGGCCCTTTGACACAGTAATACATATAGATGGCTCAGTGACTTGGAACAGCAGAAATGGTTGGGGTTTTGTTGTATACCGAAATAGAAGAGTAGTGGCACAGGGTTCGGGACCCTTTGAAGTCACTACTTCAAGCATATGAATGGAAACTGAGGCTGTGTCAGTGGCAATGGAATGGTTAGTTGCTCATGATGTGGTTAATGGTGTCATTGTGACAAATTCAGAGAATATGCTTCGTAAGATTGAGAAATTGCTTCAAAAAGAATGGGTTCATCTGTTAAGCCAGCCAACTGTGACAAACCTAATGTGGCTTTACTGTTCAAGGCATGTGGGAGTACATGGCAATGATGTGGCAGATGGACTTGCTAGACAGGCCAGACTGACAATGGACAAGGGGGAACATTGCTAAAGCTGTATTGGACAGACTGAGGGAGAATGAAGAGTGAGAATGGAAAAACAATACAGCTGTGAAAAGACTGCTAGAGTTAGGACAAATTAAAGGTACTGGCAGGAAATCCAAACTGTGTGGGAGAAAACACATCATAAACAACCAACATTTGATAGGTACTATTAGGAAATATACTCTTGGATGGATGCTGTGGAATGTGGCGGAGCATATTTGGGATTGTCCCGAATGCAGTGAAAGTGGTCTGAATTCTGAACTTTGAACTTTCTTTGCTGATGTTATAATGTATATATGTTAAAAGCAGAGGTGGGAGATAGTACACAGCCTTGCCTCACTCCTAATTTTATGAGGAATTTTTCTGAGTGTCCTGCATTTATCATAACTGTATAATGAGAGTTTTCATACAGATTTTTGCACAAGCTGATCAGATGTGTAATAACTCCATTATGTTGTTTATTTACCCTAATGAATGTTTTTTATCGACCTATATAAGCTATGTGCAATATCTGATCTTTCTGTTGTCTTGGAGAAAAGATGCCATCTGCACAGCTTCTATTTTTTCCTAAATCTCATCTGAGTCACTTTACCAAAGTTACTAGCCACTTTTTAAATTATTTCTTCTCAGTCTATCATCCCACCCCCACCAACTCCTAAGTCTCACATCAGCCAGTTTTTTAACTGATTCTCCCCAGTTCCCTCCCAGCCCCTGTCACTTCACCAACCCCTAAGTTGACTAGCCACTTTTTTAATTGCTTCTCCCTGGTCCAATCATTTGACATCTTCCAGCTTCACTTGTAAGAATAACACAGCATACTTCCTTTTCTCTCTCACTGTTATATTCAAAATGAAAATTTCAAGATCTACAGATGTGTAAAAAAACACCCCAAAAAACCCAAAAAGCATGATTATACAGTCCATGCTGGTGACATGCTGGCATAGCTAAAATGGAAATAACTTTTTGTAACTGACGGGGATTAAAACACAATTAAAACATATTCCCACAGTCACCAGTTTTTCAGTCACTCACTCTGTACAAGGTTAAAAGTATAGCATTTATGTACCTGGTACAGCATTCATGTCAAAGCTTTTATGACTTATACGAAAAGTAGTGTATTACATTTACAGGTTCGCTCAAGATAATGTGGAACTTCAGCTAACCAAGGCTCAGTTAATTCGGGTTCTACTGTACTGTTTACCTTGCATCTACCTCTGTTGACACACGGCCTGGAATGATCTTCAAAATCTCCACTCCAAAATTCACACACACTTTATCCATAGCATTGGTGAGCTGTTCAGTGTCACTGCTGCTTGAAATTATAAATTATTCTCACTTTATATGACATACAAATTTAATATTTCCCAATTACTTGTGGAAAATAAACATATAAAATATACTGCAAAATGTTCAACCTAACAATCCCAATTTACAAAAGCAGTTTCTTGATGGTCTTAAAAAAAGAAATCTACATCTCATGGTATTTGCATGCCTTAAGGGCCTTCACATTTCTAGGCCACTACAGCATTTCAGATAGGTATGTCAGCATGTTCTTGCTGCCTTTATTTTTCCAGGGAAACCCCAGACACCCATTATTCTGATGGTGGGTTGACCCTGGTGTCATTTGGTCTGAAAAAATTCTGCCTGGGTGTGAAGTTGAACCAGAAATCTTCTAATCAACAGGTGAGTGCACTTTTCTTGAGTGTACCCACTTAACAACCTAGTGCACTATCCACTTCAAACCACAGCATTTTTCTTGAAGGTACTTACTAATTAAAAACCTAGCAACTCTTGAACTAGTAACATGCTTCCTAATTTACAAGGTCTGACAATTAAGTAATGAGACTGATTTTATTATGGCCAAGACAAAAAAATACCATCTATGATGCAAAGCATGGAATTCAAAGAGGCAACCTCCACCTATGATCTGGCAACTTTTCATCACCGCCCGATAAGCAGATGACAAACAAGCCACCATTTTGTTGACCTAGTTAGAGGTGCATTGTTATGTGATCAGCATGGAGCAAACAGCTAACATTAAATTCTGTTTAAAACTCTGAAAAAGTGCTATTGAGATGGTTAAATTGATGCAACAAATTTATGGGGATAATTGTTTATCTCGTGCACAGATATTCTGATGGTATTCATGATTCAAAAGTGGTGTGGAAACAATTACAAATGCAACTAGACATGGATGCCCAATTTCTGTTCATAATCAGGAACTCATTGCAAAAGTCAGAGAATGGATAGAAGAAGATCGTTGTTTGACTGTGAGGATGATGGCAGATGAATTTGGCGTTAACTGAGAGACTATTCATAAAATTTAGTAGAAGATTTGGGCAAGAAAAAAAGTTGCTTGCCGGTTTGTACCACATGCGTTGTTTGATGACCAAAAACATCAGCGTGTTGAGTACGCAAAAGACATCACCAAAACATGTCACAGAAATAAACATTTCTTAAATCTGATTGTTGCAGAGGATTAAATATGGATTTTCCACTATGATCCCACAACTAAATGCAAAAGTGCTCAGTAGAAGTCATCATCATCATCAAAAGGCAACAAATTTCATCTTCAAAAGTCAAAAGTGAAGACAATGTTGTTGTGTTTCTACGACAGCAAAGGAGTTATTCACAAAGAATTTATTCCAGAGGGACAGACTGTCACTGCCAAAGTTTATTTAAGTATTTTGAAATGCCTACTGAAAAGGAGTCTCCAAGTCTAACCCAAGTATTCAACACTTGACAGTTTTTTCCCTCTTCATGATAATGCACTGGCTCACTGGGCAGTAGTTGTACAGGAATTTTTGGCCCAAAAACAAGTGTGTTCTCAACCATCCACCCTATTCCCCAGATTTGTCTCCCTGTGATTATTTTCTATTCCCAAAATTAGTTACTGCTGAAAGGACACTTCTTTGATGATACTGATGGCATCCAAAGGGCTGTAACATAGATTTTAAAGGAAGAACTGCAGAGGTCGTTCCAGTGTTCGTTAGATCGTGCCACTCAATGTATCAATGCACAATGGGCTTACTTTGAATAAAATACAGGTTATATCTTCAACTGTTGTTTACTTTATATTTTATGTAATTAGTCTCATTACTTAATTGTCTGACCTTGTATGTCTAAATTAAACTGAAAATATTCAAGACAAAACACTTAATTGTCCTTGACATTGTTTTACTTGTGAGTACTTCATTATAATGCAAAATATGTAACATGGCACTAGATATAGATTACTTCTGGCCAAAGAGATAAAACTGACATCTAGAACATCATCTAGAAGAATATCTTTCTCCTTAAACAGGACTTAATATGGTGAATCTTGGAGTCTTGTGCAAAACCATGTGATTAATATAAAACAAACAAACAGAACAAAAAAGAAATACATAGAAAGACGATGAATGTATAACCTGATTTTCATTGCTACAGTGTTTTAATTACCCGCCAAGAGATTTTGCATAGCTAATAGCATCATCAATCAATTTCTGGTATGCTGGCATGTTTGCTGCAGCAAAAATCAGTGAAGGATTGGTGGTTGCATCTGTGGGCTTGAACTTTTCCATGGCTAGAAGGATAAGAGGAAAAAGAAACTATTGTTATTGCTCAGTACAGATTAAAATGCTGACCATTAAAAAGTGTGGTTCAAACAATGTGCTGTTATCAAGTTTGTCACTACTAAAAAGCTGGCTCCCATTAACATTCACAGAAGACTGGAAACAGTTTATGGAAATCAGTGTCATGTGAGAACTGTGAGATGTTGGGTAATTAAGTTTACAGAAATGGGGGAAAATCAATGGTACACTTTTAGATTAAAAAACATATATTTTTTCCGATGATATATTCTTAAACCAGTGACATACTGGTAGAAATATGTATCTGGATTGTAGCCTGAAACTACATAAAAAAGTCATTATGAAACCTTATTAAGTAAAAGGTAAAATTACTTTCTTGCTTCTGTGTTATTCAATTATGTCAGCCCTTTGCTTCTGATTGAATGAAGACAACACTTTTCAGCCCAACCTTACATTAGTGACTCGAGAGTAATGTGAGGCGTTTTCAGCATATACAAGGGCCATATGTTCTTCAAACATTAGTTTGCAGGAATTCAGCTGTTGTAGTTTTGCTAGATCAAACAAAGAACAATCCAAGCTAAAATAAAAGGGTCGGGCTTTTATATTACCAATGGCTTCTTTAAATATGCCAATACAGTGGATTCCAAAGAGTAGCTTCTTTCCTGACCTCAGAACTATCACTGTACAGCAAACCTCATTATATGCAATTTTGATCAAATGCAAATTTTGGTTAATGTGTCACAAACATTTAAAAATTTCAAAAAGTGCAACAGATAATGAGAGAATAAAAAAAAAAAGCCTGAAAAGCAGCAATCATCTACAACAGGCATGTCAAAGCAGCATCTTTTCATTACTGTATATCTAGCTAAGTAACACAGACTACTCTCCACATGTGTACAGTTGACATACTTTACGTAAGAAATTATGTATCCAATTAGCCAGAGGAAACTAAATATCAGGAATGATTAAATTAAAAAAAGAGCCAGCTCATAAGCAGGTGAATATTGATTTTGAAGTGAAACTGAGAATGATAAGGAGGTATGAAGGAGAATCAAGTTTGTTCTGAATTCCATGTGAAATTTGTTCTGAAGTATCAGCAGTTCTGAATCATTCTGAAGTTCTGAAGTATCAGAAAAAGATGCTACTCACATAAAAAAGACTGTGAAAAGGTGAAGTTGACAATAATAACAAAGAAACATGAAGGTGCAGTAAGTGAGATGGAAAAACTGTTAATGCATTTCTTTAGCACAGTATTGAATGCCAGGTGTATTTTTGGCCTCTGTGTTTATGATATGCTAATGGGTGATAGTCAAGATTGGTGGGAGAATTCAACATACATAAATAATTGATTCACCTGTGTAAATGATTGTGGAACATGTTATTCAGAGCTGTGGAGTCAGGGTCAAATACATTCTGGCCAGAGTCAGACACTTTGGCCAGTGTCAGAGTAAATACGTCAAGTCAGGTTTCAAAATAATTACTTTCACCAACCTTTAAAATCTCCCTGAGGAGATGACAGTGACTAATCCCTCAGACTTTTGTAACGAACTGTAACTTTCATGCATGTCCCTGGGTAGAAATCTTTCAACCTTTTGATAGGTGTGAGGTGCAATGATTACCTGACAGGACTAAACTCCTGGTAGATCAGGAAAGCACGAAGCTCCTGACAGTGATTTTCTTTGATTTGTAATATTATGTATTGGATGACTGGCTGACAAATATAAACTGAGAATTCTAAATAATCGATCATTTTGCATTTAAGTGGACGAAAGCCGCAGTTGTGATGTATAAATGGGTTTGTATAAAATAAAACATAAGAAGACTGAATGTGATATTCATTTACTGCTTTTAATACCACAATAGGTGAGTCCTCATAAATAGCTTAGTTGGTGTGTATGAACTGTGTGTGTATACTCTTTTATGTGGTCATATATGAGATGCAATTTTAGATAAGTTGTTGCACTGGGTACTATGTGTGCATATACTTATTTAGTCAGATAAGATTCTATACACATGTGAATGTGTGTGCACACTTGTGAGTACATGTATGTATGTTTTAAAGAGTTTAATGACATTAATAATTATTTTACTTTGTAGCTCATTGTTCCTAGCATCAGAACATGTTCAATCAAACTTGTACTACTCTGAATTTATAATTCACAATGTCAAAGAAACCTCCCATGTAGATGCACTTGTGCATCTCCACATCACTCAAGGCGTTTCAGAGTATGGCATGGGATGAAGAATGATGCTATGATGTCAGAATCACCACGTTATTCAGGCAGCAACAACAATGCTCCATCAAAAGCTTCTAATCTAAAAAAACATGTACAGCACTCTGACCCAGAAATATTTCAAAGCTGTTAATGAGACAGATAAAAGCAAGATATCTGAACTAATGCCCAGCACTTTCAGGCATCAGAAAACTTCTGAGGCATCTCTTACAAGATATTTCATTACTAAAAACTACTGTGATGGAGGTGAAGATGCACTACTCAAGCTGCACGAGTGGTCAGCAGCTCTTAGCTGCCTGCTTGCGTCGAGTTTGGCAAACCATACCAGCCAAGACAATATTCTACCTCTCAGTGTAGCCCCTGGATACAGACAGTAGCCAGGCATTTTATTAAAGGAGTGGAGGAATATATTTCACCTGTCCCAAAACAGGTGCAGACAGTACTGCTACTTCAATGAAAAGAATGGAGGCACTATTATTAGAAAATAAGATCCTCTTAGCAGGTTTTTATTGACTTACTAGAGCAAACCAGGCTTTTGCAATGCTGTAGAATATATGGAAATCAAAAAAACTAAGCATAAATATGAAAATCAGGATATTTAAGAGTAATGTTCTAAGTGTACTACTCTATGGAAGTGAATGCTGGAAAATCACCAAAACCATAGAAAACAAGTTGAATTCTTTCCAGACTAAATGTTTACGAAGAATTAGAAAAATATTTTGGCCAAATACCATAAGAAATAACATCTTATTAGCAGAAATGCAGATGAAACCACTGACAACAATTATTGAGGAAAGACGCTGGCGATGGTTGGGACATGTGCTCCAAATGACTGACAACTCACTACCAAAAATAGCACTAAGATGGACACCACAGGGGAGCAGAAGTAAGGGTAGACCAAAAGAGACATGGAGAAGAACAGAAAGGATGTTGAGCAATAGAGGGCTCACCTGGGCAAGAGCAGAAAAAAAAAGGCGAAGGACAGGCATTTGTGGAAAACCCTTGCGGAAGCCCCATGTGCCCTGGGCACTTAAGGTTCAGAGAGAGAGAGAGAGAGAGCAGGTTTTTATGCAGACCCAATGTACCAGATTCTGATGGATGATGAGCAATTGATTTATGGGAAAGATGTTTTGTTTGAGACTGCCATTGGAATGAATAGGTTACAAGAGTGTCAAGAGGATGAAGTTAGCAGTTCAATGCCTTCAGCTTTATCAGCTGAGGATGAATTTCATTTTGAAAAAAATCTGGAACACAAGGAGGAAGCAAAGCACTGTCACACAGAAAAAAGACTCTTTCAAACCTTCAAAAGAGAACAAAATAAACATATTTCAAATGCACTTCTCATTTGCATTAATGGAAGTCAAATCTGATCATTCATCACACTGCAAGTGCAAGAACCCATTCCTTTAAATCCTGAAATTGTAAGAAATATTGCCATGGTGGTTATCATTTTGCCACCAACTCAAGTTATACTGAGTTTTTTAATTTTTTCAAAAGATTATTAAATATATACTTTGTTGCATATTATTTTTATGTAAATTAAGGAAAGCACTAAATAAAATAAACATTTTATGTTCGTTCAGTTAAAGTAACTTGATAATTCAGGTAGCTTGATGTAGTGTCTTGTGTAATTATTATACTACTTTAAATTTGTGACTCATCATCATCATGTGCTGTGCCGACTGGCATTGGCTATTATGCTTCTCCAGAGTACACCATCCTTCATGCAGGCCATCAGGTCAGCTGGTGATCTCCTCTCACACCATCCTGTCAGACTGTCCAGTATCATTTCTCTTGGTCTTCCTCTTGATCTTCTTCTTTCTATTTTTCCTGTTATAATATTTTCAATGCCCTCTCTTCTCATTGCATGTCCTATGAAAGTACATTGTCTCTCTCATATTTTTATGACAAGGTTTTTTTTTATCTCTCCAGCTCTTCTCATACATTCTTCATTAGTTATTTTTGCTGTCCAGGGGATTCACAATATTCTTCTAATAAACCACATTTCTGCTGCTTCCAATGATTTTTGTGCAGAACTGCCTATATACGGCTTGGAGATATATAGTACATACAATGCATCACATAACTACATATTGAGATTTACTTGAATTTTCTTCCATCAAACTATATGGCATTATTGATGTCTTCTGTAACAGAAGCAATGGCAAATATCCTGTTCTCCACTCAGGCCCATTCATCACATAACATGTATCTGTGAGGTCTGCAAATCCAGAAATGATTAGCATTCTGCATTCTCTGCTTTCTTTTTCTTGGTTGATTGTGTGTTTCTGAAACTGCACTATGGATTGGGAAGAACCTACTCTGCCTGTTCCTGCCAATACTTAAGAGATAATTAGAGCATGTACTTTTCCCTTTATACTTAGTGGTAATCTTTCTCAGCACACTGTCACAAAACCCCTTCTTCTGCGAAATTTTCAAAAGTCAAGGTGGGTACCTGTGTAATTAGTCCGCCTCAGACTGTCAACATTGTCATACAGGTTTGGTTTGGTACTCTCTCTGAACATTAGGGCACATGGGGCTTCCGCAAGTGTTTTCCCTTTTGGTACTCAGTGACGGCTTTTTTGTGACATCTCTGACCTATTTCATGTCTGAATCTTGATTACTGTACAAATGCAATGCTCATGCATGCTGTAATAACCACAGACCAAACAAAAAAAATTCCTAAAAAAATGTACGCTTATGTAGGAAACGGATAACATCATCGTGACTAAGGAATTTCCAGCAGCCATTTACATGGCCAGCTCACCACTTGCACTGACTGATAAAATATGATAACTGAGTCTACCTTCAAAGTCTCCAGTATCAGCAACGACTGTGGTCATCTCCTTCAGCTGGTCTAAGACTGAACGAGCTTGTTTCTTCGCTTCAGACATTTTTCCTCTCTCTGAAATATTGTGCAGATATACAACCTTCCCTTTTCTGCATAAGCGGCGATAACTCGTATGGCGTAAAGACCGGCTGATGTACTGCGCATCTTCACGACGCAGCCGGCCTTCCAGACCATAGGGTGACCTTCACATTTTCAGCATAGACCAGAGATTGGCGACCTTGTCCCATATAAAGACAGACTGCAGTGTCAATGATTGGTCGCAGGTCAAATTCATCGCTGTAATTAAAAAATGTGGGTAACAGTCAATCAGGCAGTCATTTGCATGTGCCGTGCCGACTGGCATTGGCTATTATGCTTCTCCAGAGTACACCATCCTTCATGCAGGCCATCAGGTCAGCTGGTGATCTCCTCTCACACCATCCTGTCAGACTGTCCAGTATCATTTCTCTTGGTCTTCCTCTTGATATTCTTCCTTCTATTTTTCCTGTTGTTATAATATTTTCAATGCCCTCTCTTCTCATTGCATGTCCTATGAAAATACATTGTCTCTCTCATATTTTTATGACAAGGTTTTTTTTTTGTCTCTCCAGCTCTTCTCATACATTCTTCATTAGTTATTTTTGCTGTCCAGGGAATTCACAATACTCTTCTAATAAACCACATTTCTGCTGCTTCCAATGATTTTTGTGCAGAACTGCCTATATATGGCTTGGAGATATATAGTACATACAATGCATCACATAACTACATATTGAGATTTACTTGAATTTTCCTCCATCAAACTATATGGCATTATTGATGTCTTCTGTAACAGAAGCAATGGCGAATATCCTGTTCTCCACTCAGGCCCATTCATCACATAACATGTATCTGTGAGGTCTGCAAATGCAGAAATGATTAGCATTCTGCATTCTCTGCTTTCTTTTTCTTGGTTGATTGTGTGTTTCTGAAACTGCACTATGGATTGAGAAGAACCTACTCTGCCTGTTCCTGCCAATACTTAAGAGATAATTAGAGCATGTACTTTTCCCTTTATACTTAGTGGTAATCTTTCTCAGCACACTGTCACAAAACCCCTTCTTCTACGAAATTTTCAAAAGTCAAGGTGGGTACCTGTGTAATTAGTCCGCCTCAGACTGTCAACGTTGTTATACAGGTTTGGTTTGGTACTCTCTCTGAACATTAGGGCACATGGGGCTTCCGCAAGTGTTTTCCCTTTTGGTACTCAGTGACGGCTTTTTTGTGACATCTCTGACCTATTTCATGTCTGAATCTTGATTACTGTACAAATGCAATGCTCATGCATGCTGTAATAACCACAGACCAAACAAAAAAAATTCCTAAAAAAATGTACGCTTATGTAGGAAACGGATAACATCATCGTGACTAAGGAATTTCCAGCAGCCATTTACATGACCAGCTCACCACTTGCACTGACTGATAAAATATGTTAACTGAGTCTACCTTCAAAGTCTCCAGTATCAGCAACGACTGTGGTCATCTCCTTCAGCTGGTCTAAGGCTGAACGAGCTTGTTTCTTCGCTTCAGACATTTTTCCTCTCTCTGAAATATTGCGCAGATATACAACCTTCCCTTTTCTGCATAAGCGGCGATAACTCGTATGGCGTAAAGACCGGCTGATGTACTGCGCATCTTCACGACGCAGCCGGCCTTCCAGACCATAGGGTGACCTTCACATTTTCAGCATAGACCAGAGATTGGCGACCTTGTCCCATATAAAGACAGACTACAGTGTCAATGATTGGTCGCAGGTCAAATTCATCGCTATAATTAAAAAATGTGGGTAACAGTCAATCAGGCAGTCATTTGCATGTCCCTTGCGGAATTTTGCCTCCCTGACAGCTCTCCGTAGGCCTCTCGGTTGTAAGCAAGACCGCCTGCTTTTGATGCATCCATTTGCAGATTATCAACGATGCCTTGTAGCCATCTTCGCCTTGTTCTTTCTCTCTTTCTTTTTCCCATCATGTACCTTTCACAAGACAGTCTTCTGTGAATTATCATGACGTTTAATGTATCCAAAATATCTACGTTTTCTCTATCTAATCCTCTTTAATAGCCAGCCTTCTTCAGTACTATGTTCTTGTATGGATATTCTTATACTTCCCGTGCCGTTAAACGTCACATATGGCTCGCAAGGTAGTTCGCCAATTTATCCTGTTTTCGGCGAGCTTTTCAACCTCATCAATAGATTTTATGCTTATTGATTTCAACTCAAATCAAGTGCCATGCCGCGTGGCGTAGGCAATCATTTCTCTCCACAATTCCCTGCCTTTAGACTTGATTATGAGATCCGCCGGTGACTTTCTTCCTAGCCACACTGATACCCCATCCAGTAACTTCTCTCTCTGTCTTCCTCTGCCTCTTCTTCTTTCAATTTTTACAGTTGCCACAGTGTGTTCCAATTTTCCTCTTCTCAGGAAATGTCCTATAAATCTCACTTGTCTGCCTCTGATCTTTGCTGTAATTTGCCTTTTTAACCCCAGCCTCTCTTAAGACTTCTTCATTGGTTTTTTTTAGCTGTCCATGGTACCTTCAACATCCTTCTTATAAACCACATCTCCATGGCCTCCATTTCTCGCTGTACTCTCTTATTCATAGACCATGCTTCACATCCATAAAACAAAATTGGCTCGGTGTAACATACTCGGAATATTGTTTCCATTGACAAGGATCTGTTGCACAAGGCGTTTCTTATTGTCTGGAATGGTGACTTGGCCTGAGCACATCTGCTTTTTATTTCGTTATGACATTTCCCATCAGTTGTTATAATCGTTCCTAAGTACTTGATTCTATTGTGTCATCGATGGTAATGCTACATTTTGGTGTTATTCTTTTCTTTGAGATGACCATCACTTCAGTCTTCTTTTTGTTCAGGCTGAGACCTTTTTTTTTTACTTTCACGAACCACGATGTCCAGAAGAGCCTGTAGCTCCCCTTCACTTTTACCAACCAGGACTGTGTCGTCTGCATATCTTAAGTTGTTAAGGTTGTAACCGCCCCTTCCCATCTGATATTCCTGGCATGTTCTCTATATTTCTCACTATGTTTTCGCTGTACAAGGAGAAGAGGTCAGGAGATAAAATACATCTCTGTCTCATTCCCAATTGTATGTCTTGGAATGCTCCTATTTGGTTCTCGACCCTCAATGTTGCTGATTGCTGCCAATATATGTTTTTGATAAATTTCAGATCTTTCCCATCTATGTTGATGTCTTCCAGCATTCTTATAATTTCTATGTGTCTCACTTTATCAAATGCTTTACAGTAGTCTATAAAGCATAAGTATAGGTCCATCTTTACTTCTATTGATTTCTCCATCAATGTTCTTATATATATGGCGTTACTTCGACGAAGCCGCATGTTCTTCGGCGACTTCTGGTTTTATTTTTAATTCTCATTAAATTACAGGGCCATCCAACAGACACAAATCGCATCCAAGTATACGCACCAACTTCAGAAAGCTCTGATGATGAGATAAAAGAATTTTACAGCAATCTGAACATGGCAAATGAAACAGTGTAAACCATAGGAAGTAAATTTTGTGCTAGTCTTTCCGTGCGTATGGTCGAATTTTCGACACTTTCGGTGGTCCCAAGCTACCGTATGGTCGAAAATTCGACATTGTTTGTTCCATTAAAACAAGGGGTGTAACATTTACATTGTACATATTTCGTCCGCTATTCCGGTGACACTTTCAAAATGGAGAATGCGTGCCTAGTTACGAGCGATGCCGAGCGAGAGCAAGGACGCGAAGCATGGAAATTTTTCAATTTTTGACGATGTAGATAGGGGTATGGACATAGCCTATGGCCACGCCGCTGCTCTTGAATGTTTTCTAAGTAGATTTAGACATATTTAGACGACTGGAGAAGTAGTTAGGAGGTTATTTCAGACATTCATTGAGCGAAAATGCAATACGGAATCACAATACGAGATCGACAAGTAGATCTACACATCTTAGATGGTAAGTAGGGGTAAGTAGCGCGAATCTAGACCTAGCCGATGGTGAGCTGGCCACAATCAGTGTCTAAAAACATCATATTACTTCTTTTTTCCTAAAAAAACTCTGTATTTATGAAATTTTCATTCATTTAGCTACACTTTGACACATATTACGTATACGGAAGTACATGGAAATACTGTTTTCCATTCCATTTTACAACTATACCCCCTTACAGTCAAGACCCGCGTTTTTACTCCCGCACACACTGACACGTCCGTGTTTTTCCTCCCGCACGGGAAGAGTACGCGAAAGTAGGGACTGAACAAGGCAATGAAGCTATTGGTAAGTATCGACCAGGAATCAGAAACAAAAGAGGAGAGATGTTGATTGAGTGGGCAGAAAAGAATAAAATGATAATAGGAAACACTTGGTTTCAACAACACCATAGTTGACTATGGACATGAAAAAACCCAAATAATAACACACGTAACCAGACAGATTACATTGTGATCAACAGAAGATTCGGGAACTCACTAATATCCGTAATAACAAGACCAAGCCAGACTGCAACAGTGACCACATCCCAGTCATAGGAAAAGTAAGAATCAGGCTAAAGAGGTTAAAAGTACCAGCTAAAAACTAAGAACTAGATAGAGAGCTGTTACGGAAAGATAAGCAATACAAGAACAATATAGGACCACTGTACATAATAGATATAATGCTATAGAGAAGATTTAAACGACTGATGAATAATGGAATATGCTCAAAGACTCTATTCAGCAAACATCTATCGAAATCCTACCTCCAAATAAAAGACACGCTAAACAGGGGTGGATGACAGAAGAAATGTTGCAACTAATGGATCGGAAAAGAAGTCTTAAGGACGATAAAGATGAATATGACAAAATAAATAAAGAAATAAGACATAAATGCAATAAAGCTAAAGAGGAGTGCCTAAATAAGAAATGTAGTGAAATAGAGACATACCATCATGGAAACGCAAGAGATATGTACAAACAAATAAAGGAGTTTACAAATAAAAGGACATATCACAAGACTGGTTGGCTGAAGTCAAAGGAGAGGCATACAATAATGGACAGAGATGAAATAATGGCAAGATGGAGTGAATACATTAGAGCACTCTATGAGGACAATAGAAGCGAAATAGATATAATAAATAATAATTTAAGGCCTCACATATTAAAAGCAGAAGTGGAAGAAGCCATCAAACACATGAAAAACAACAAAGCACCAGGACCAGATAAAACCACCAAGGAAGAATTGGAAGCATTAGGAGAGCTTGGCATAATTACCAGATTGTTGAATGGCATCTATAACAGTAACTATGTCCCATCAGACCTTTTGCAATCAATTTTCATTGCCCTACCAAAGAAAAAAGGTGCAGTTTAATGTGAAGACCATCGAACCATTAGTCTTATGAGCCATGTTACCAAAATCCTACTTCGTATTGTTATGAGAAGAGTCAGGAGCAAAATAAAAACCATAAATCGCTGAAGAACAGTGCCGCTTCGTCGAAGGAAAAAGTACAAGTAACGCCTATTAATTTGGCCTCTCTTAACAATGTCCTATTTAGAGTTTCATGTGGTCTGCCTCTTTTTCTTTGGCCTGTTGTGTTCTACTTGATAGCTTGTTTTGGGATTCTTTAATAATTTTTTATCATCTCGTGGCCAACATATGTCCACCTCCTTTTCCTGATCATCCATTAGACTGGTTGTTGTTCAGTCATCTGTCTTATCTCTGTATTGTTCTTGAATTATTTCCACTTGATGCAGAGTATTTTCCTTAGGCATTTGTTTTCAAAACAGTCTAATTTCTTGTCTATTTCTTTAGTTGTTTCTCAGCTTTCGCATGCATAAACGAGGGTGGATATTACATTTGAAATGAATAGTCTTAACTTGGTTTTTGTGCTTATAACTTTTGAATGCCATATGTTCTCAAGATTCTTGAATATCGATGTTGCTTTTGCAATTCTAACTTCCTTTCTGGTGTCACCATCCTGGTCTATGTAGCTGGCAAGGTATGCTTCTTCTTCTTCTTCTTCGTTCACTTCTACCACCAAAAACCGCACTGTGAACCAACTGAATTCACGCATGTGGTCCTCGTTAGGTCCCGTGGTCCCCTGTGTGGTCCAAAATAGACCACACGAGTTCCACGAAAGGACCACAAGGGGTTCAGAGTATCACAGTGCTTTAGCCTGTAATCTTGGTGGGTCTCTGAAGCGGGATTGCGTGACACCGTGGTTTTCATTGCACCAGTTTGGTCTAGGGTTGGACTTTCTCACCGGAAGACCTCGACGTGTTTGGAATATCAGTGCATCCCCGCTGGGTGAGAGGCGTTAGCCCACCCAGGCCAGAGTTGGACTTTCTCACCGGAAAACCTCGACGTGTTTTGAGATACCCGTGTATCACTGCCGGGTGAGAGGTGGTTGCCCATCCAGTCCAGGGTTGGACTTTCTCACCGGAAAACCTCAGCGTGATTAGGATACGCAAACATCCCCGCCGGGTGAGAGGTGGTTGCCTATCTAGACTTCCCTGGTCCAGTGTCTCCGACTTCAGCATTTTGCGGTCGTGGCCGCTACCCTTCCTGGTTGTGACCAGGATGGAGCTTTTGTCCAGGAGGACGAATCCTCGCCACTAGTGACTTCTACCCCTGGGTTGAGCCGGTTTAGGCATTTCCCAGTATGGGCGTGTTTGGGACGGGACCGACCTCTAGGGCAGAGGTACTGTGACATTCATAGCCTTCAAGATTCACCCCTGGTATGAGCCGGTTTAGGCAAAATTTACCAGTATGGGTGTTTATCAGGTGTTACCGACCTCTAGAGCGGAGGTGGCATGACATGTCTAGCCATCGAGTTCCACCCCTGGTGTGTGCCGGTTTAGGCATATTTCACCAGTGTAGGTGTATTTCGGGCGTAGGCGGCCTCTAGAGCAGAGGTGCCGTGGTATAGCTCTCGTATCGATACTACTGGACATACCAGGTTAAACTTCACTTTCCACCACCTTTTCCCATCGGCGCCGCACAGCAACCTTTATTTCCGCATTTACTTCCTTAACCGGGAGGAGCTTCACTCCTCGCACGGCAGCTGAAGATCTCGCCAACAGCGCAAGGTATGCAAATTGATTGCCTTCTTCGATATATGTGAAACAGAATAACATGTCCCTTCTACGTGTATTTTTTCCATTTTGATTAATGGGAAGTCCTATTTTTGCTAGCCAGTGAAGACAGGATATCTGTTTTTTTTTTCCTTGCATGGAATTCACATTGTTACTGATAAGAGTTATGTCATCAGCAAAATCAAGATTTCTAGTTGCGTCCCATGTTACCTGTGCAGCATTTTTTCATTATGAAGTCTACTGCAATTCCAAAAAGCAAAGGAGACAGTATACATCCTTGTTTCACGCCTGTTTCAATCTAGAACCATTCGCTCATTTCTTCTTCTGGTTCTGAGGACTATTATAGCCGGAGGTGGGGTGGGGGATACACTCTCCACTCCATTTAAATGTCTCCAAGGCGTGCGTCTCAAATAGCCTCTGACAATCAAGTCCAGCTCCTGGCCTTCTCGTGGCAGAACTGTTCAAACTGACAGGAGAAGGGGCGAAGGCGAGTATCTGGCGCCTGAAAAACAGACGTTTCGGGTAGGTGAGAGTCATGTTTGGTAGCTCATCAACTGCTGCTGGCGAGATTCTTCAGCTGCCGTGCGTAGGATGAAACTCCTCCCGGCCAATGAAGAAAAATGTGATTAGGGTCACTGCGCAGCGCCATCGTGGAAAATATGAAGGATTAAGTGAAGTGACCAGTAGCCTCGAGGTCAGGACTACTCAAATCACGGCACCTTTGCTCTAGAGGCCGGCCACGTCCTATAACACACCCATACTGTGGCAGATTGCCTAAACCTACTTAACCCAGGGGTTAAACTAAGACACTGCTTGCGAGATTCTTCGGCTGCCGCGCGTGGAACGAAACTCCTCCCGGCCAAAGAAGAAAATGTAAAAATACGATTAGGGTTGGTTGCCGGGCGGTGCCGCTGTGAAAAGGTGATAGAAAAGATAAAGTAAAGTTTAATCGGTATGTCCAGTAGTCCCGCGGCGAGAGCTACTAATATCACGGCACTTCCGCTCTAGAGGCCGGCCACGTTCTAAACACACCCATGCTGTGATAATACACCTAAAACGGCTTAACCCAGGGGTGAAACTTAGTGTCCTCCTGGACAAAAGCTCCCTCTTGGTCACAACTAGGAAGGGTAGCGGCCACGACCACAAACTGCTGGAGTCGGAGACACTGGACCAATGCAGTCTAGATATGCAACCACCTCTCACCCGACGGGGATACACGGGTATCCTAAAACACGTCGAGGTTTTCCGGTCCAACTCTAGATTAAACTGGTGCAACGAAAACCACTGTGTCACACAATCCCGCTTCTGAGACCCACCAAGAATACAGGCCCAAGCCATGTGATACTCTGAACCTCTTGTGGTCCTCTCTGGGATCTCGTGTGGTCCTTTCGGGAACAACAGGGGGACCATGGGACCTATCGAGGACCACAGAAGTAAATTCAGTAGGATCACGGGGTGGTCTTGGTGGTAGAAGCGAACGAAGAAGAAGCAGAAGAAGAAGAAGAAAAAGAAGATCTCTTCTGTTTTGACTGTACAAACATAACTATTGTAGAAGCCCTTAAATGATGTTGACAGTTTTAGATGGTATTCCATATAGAGTTAAAATTCTCCACTATGAATCTCTGTATATGCTATCAAATGCCTTTTTAAAATGTATGAAGTTCAGTATTAATTGTTTCTGCTTTTCAATATGTTCTTCAAGTATTATCCTTAGAGTAAAGATCTGGTCGAGACAGCTTCTCCCCTTTCGAAATCCTGGTTGTTCTTCTCTCATTGCGGTATCCACTATATCTTTAAGTCTATTCAAAATGACCTTGCAAAATACTTTTGACACAATTGATATTAAGGTTACTCCTCTCCAATTGTTACAGTCACTAAGGTCGCTTTTTTTTTGGTATTTTAACAATGATTCCTTTTTTCCATTTAGAAGGGACCTTTTCTTCTTTCCAAATCTTATTAAATTCTCTGTAGTTGTCTCATGTTGCCACTATTGACAGCTTTTAACATTTCGGGTGTTATTTCATCTTCAGCTTTGTTGTTAGCCATTAAATTCACTGCTGTTTCAATTTCATGCAATGTAATTTCATCTAGGTTGAACTTTAGTTGTGGGACTGGTAAGTTTGTTTCAAGGTTATCAATTCTTTTGGGTGTGGTCAATTAAGTATTTCTTGGAAGTGTTCAGCCCATCTTTGGTTTTGGTCTTTACTTGATGTTAATAGGGTTCCAGTTTTGCTAAGGATTAGTCTTTCTTTAGATGTATGTTATATAAAATTTTGATGTCTCCTGTTTTTGCTGCCTTCTCTGCCTCTTTTGCTATATTGTCTATGTATTCTCTTTTATCCCTTTTAGCTGAACTTTTTACTTTCTTGTCTATTTCTTTGTAAGTTGCTTTCGCCAGATCTTTTCCAAGATCTGTCTTTACATTTAACATGTCTAATTTGGCTGTTTGTCTCACATGTATGTACTTCCATGTGTTTTCTGATATCCATGCTTTTCTATTTGATTTTCTCAGTCCAGCGCTTGTTTTTGCTTCTGTGATTATGGCTGTGCTGTAAGAATTCCTTAATTCATCTATATTTATCTCCTCTACTTCACTAAGTTAACTAGAAGTGGCAAAAAGCCAGAAATCATCTATTTGCGAACGCGTGCTAGGAAAATAAAAGAGTTTCAAGTTTCATCTAACAGTCAGAAATATGTTAGTGTCTGTTGGTGGATGCCGTATTTGTGTGTGTATGTGTGTATGTGGCTGGCCTGCTGTGCCGTAGGTTATTGACCCTTTATATAGAAATTAGAAAAGTGGTGTTATCATTCTCCACTGTTGTATGCACACCCTCAACAACTTAAGATATGTAGACGACACAGTTCTGATTGCTAAAAATGAAGGGGAGCTTCAGGCTCTTTCTGGACGTCGTGGTTCATGAAAGTAAAAGTAAAGGTCTCAGCCTGAAAAAAAAAGAAGGCTGAAGTGATGGCCATCTCGAAGAAAATAATACCGCCAAAATTTAGCATTATCATCGATGGCATAGAACTGAAACAAGTTGATAGACTCAAGTACTTAGGAACGATTATAACAACTGATGGAAATGTCATAACGAAATAAAAACCAGACGTGCTCAGGTCAAGTCAGTATTCCAGAAAATGAGACACATCTTGTGCAACAGATCCATATCAACGGAAACAAGATTCCGAGTACTTAAATGTTACATCGAGCCAATTTTGTTTTATGGATGTGAAGCATGGTCCATGAATAGGAAAGTACAGCGAAAAATGGAGGCCATGGAAATGTGGTTCACAAAGAAGGATGTTGAAGTGACCATGGACAGCTAAGAAAACCAATGAAGAAATCTTGAGAGGCTGGAGTTAAAAGGCAAATTACAGCAAAGATCAGAGGCAGACATGCGAGATGTGTAGGACATTTTCTGAGAAGAGGAAAATTGGAACACATTGTGGTAACTGGAAAAACTGAGGGAAGAAGAGGCAGAGGAAGACGGAGAGAGAAGTTACTGGATGGGGTTTCAGTGTGGCTAGGAAGAAAGTCGCCACCGGATCTCGTAATCAAGTCTAAAGACAGGGAATTGTGGAGAGAAATGATTGCCTATGCCACGCGGCACGGCACTTGATTGATTGATTGACTGTATGCACACATGTCCACTTAAGGCATACAAAAAACACCACGACCGAAGGAGAGAGACTGCGTAAAGTTTCTCCTGGTGTGTTCAGTCACTTTTATAAGTATTACCGGTCATAAATATCCGCATTCTGTGCCGTCTCCACGTAGATGTTTGCTAGCAGTAGATCTCCAATTTGCAGTGTCTCTTGCTTTCACGGTGCAGTAGGCCAGAATCACTGCAGGTCAAGTACTTCCTGTGCAATGTCTGACAGGAGGCCATCGATAATACAGTTAAATTGATTTTTGAAAGGGCTTTAACGTTTCTGAGCTTTCATATAGATCAGAAAAAAAAAACGCTATTGAAATTGTGGCCACAGAATTGTGTAACTGTGTCTTGAGCAAACTATTGCCTAAATAGACAGGTCGCGCTTCTTTTATTAAATTTTTCACAACAACGGAAGTGAGTAAAATAGTTTATCATCAGTTGATATGGAAGACAAGTCAGTTTATGTTGAAATGCTTTTACTACAGAGTATATGTCTCATATAAGAACAGTTTCGGCTTGCAATCTGAGATTAAATTCATGACTAGTAGCTTGTGAGTTTCCTGACAACATGAAGAAATTCATTACAGAGTAGGGATATTTACCACAGCAAACATTTAATTCCAATGAAGTCACCTTGATTTTGTGAAGAAAATGTCACAGATGACTTTCGTTAGCAAAGAAGGGCGGTGAGCGCCATCATGAAGGGGATAAGCTAACTATGCGAGTTGTGCAAATGCAGTCGGGTTTATGATAATGGCAGCCCTGATCAATAAAAACTGCTAACACCCAAGCATTGAAAGAAAAAGATAAGTTGATAAGTTCCAACTGCCAGTTTTCTCAATGCATAAAATAAGGCATGGGCGGCAAAAAACCTTTTCTCTGTGTGATTTAGTCAACGTTTTGTGCCGGAGGTCAGAAAATACCTTGCTAGTAATGGATTATCTTTGTTATTGATGCAGGAGACACTGGTAACACAGAACCCCATGTGTTCAGCACTGAAGGCACTGTATACCCCGCCCCCACTCCCCCCCCCCCCCCAAGGTCTCTCATCCAACCTCTTGAGCAGGGGGTAATAAGGACATTTCAGCATGCTCAGTGGAAAGGCTTGTCCAAGATTTGGAAGAAGATCCCAACAAAAAGAACATAATGAAATTGTGGAAGAATAAACTTCTGCCGATGTCCTAAATGTTATTGAAAGACCCACGAAAGCTACCAAGCCAAAGTCAGTAAACTCGTACTAGAATAATATTTGGCCAATAAAGTGTGAGTGAGTCTCCTGACTTTAAAACAGAGCCACTCAAACATTATGAAAGATCATTTGGTGTTGGCAAAGTAGGTTTATGGGGAAGAGTTTCAGTATGTGGATCTTGGGGAAATTCTGGACTTAATCAACACCAGCCCCACCAAGTTAACAGAGGACTACTTTTAATTAATGGAGCTGACAGTTCCAGAGGCAGATTGGATACTGGACGAAGAAGAAGATATAGACGAAGCAAGAGTACCAGATACAAGTTTGCATTGAACAAAGAATCTGCAGTGGATTATTTTTATGGCATTGACCCGTCTGCGACACTTGCCTTGAAGGTGAAGCAATTGGCAGAAAAGGGAATGTCCACATACAATAACATATTTAAAGACATGAAGAGGCAAATTTGCTGATTCATAGGTCTGGTAAGCATCATACAATTGGAGAACAACTTATTCTGCCAGCAATAAGAGAAGCTCTGCACACAGTTTTACATAAGTTTTTACATAAATTATTGCTGCTATTCCTCTCAGCGATAACTCTGTTCAAAGAAAAATTGATGAAATGGCTGACAATATTGAAGATACTTTGTGCAACCTGCTGAGGACAAGAACATTTGGCTTGCAGGTACATGAGTCCACTCTTCTAGACACTGAGACTGCTTCTTGCTTGTGTTCACATTGTCAGTGATGAAACTTTGGTTCAAGAGCTGCTATATGCAAGACAACTGGAAACGGATACAAAAGGGTCATCAATATTTCGTGTTGTAGAGAATTTTTTCATATAGAAAAATATCCCACTCTCCAATGTTTTTTCTTGTGCAACGACGGGACACCATCAATGACAGGTTGTCATCATGGCTTCCTTACTTTCTTGATGAAAGCTGTACCTGATGTATCATCTGTGCACTGTGTCATCCACACATCAATAATGAAACTTTCAATTAATCAAGAAGGATATATATATATATATGGGGATCAGCCGTTGAAAAAGTAAACCAATCTGCATAGCTCGGCAGCTTCACAGACCAGGAAGTGACATCAGAAAAGAGACAGAATTGCAAAAAACAGCATTGACGTTCAAGAATCCTGAGAACATATGGCACTCTAAAGTTATAAGGGCACAAAAAAATTTTAAAAACTAATATTTAATCGACTCAAATGTAATATCCACCCTCATTTATGCATGTGAAAGATGGAAAACAACTAAAGAAATACACAACAAATTAGACTCTTTTAAAAACAAATTCCTAAGAAAATAATCGATGTAAAGTGGAACGAATTCAAGGACAATGCAGAGATAAGGCAGATAAGCGAACAACAACCTGCCCTATTTGTGATAAAAAAAGGGAGATGGACATATATCGACCACATGATAAGAAGAAACAGTCAGAGAATCACAAAACAAGCTATCAAGTGGAACAAACCATGCTAAAGAAAAAGAGTGAAACTCTAAAGAGGACATTGTTAAGAGAGGTCATATTAGTAGGCATAAAATCCATTGATGAGGTTGAAAAATTCGCCGAAAACATAAAAACTTGGCACACTAGCATGTGATGTGTAACGGCACAGGAAGGATGTAAGAAAGGAATGTAAAGTAAAGCTGAACTTCGAACTAAATCTTTACTATGGAGTGTTCCAGAAATAACCCTGCACTAACCAAGTATCGATTCTGGTATCGAAGTGATATCTTAATGTCTGTGGTATATATATATATATATATATCTATATATATATATATCATACATATCTCTCTGAACCTTAAGTCCCCAGGACACATGGGGCTTCTGCAAGGGTTTTCCACAAATGCCTGTCCTTTGCCTTTTTTTTTTTTTTGCTTTTGCTCAGGTGAGCCCTCTATTGCTCAACATCCTTTCTGTTGTTCTCCATGTCTCTTTTGGTCTACCCTTACTTCTGTTCCCCTGTGGTGTCCATCTTAGTGCTATTTTTGGTAGTGAGCTGTCAATCATTCGGAGCATATGCCCCAACCATCACCAGCGTCTTTCCTCAATAATTGCTGTCAGTGGCTTCATCTGCATTTCTGCCAAAAAGATGTTATTTCTTATGGTGTTTGGCCAAAATATTTTTCTAATTCTTCGTAAACATTTAGTCTAGAAAGAATTCAACTTGTTTTCTATGGTTTTGGTGATTTTCCAGCATTCACTTCCATAGAATAATACACTTAGAACATTACTCTGTGGTATCTAGCCACAATAAAGTGGAAAGTTCATCAACAATGGATAAAATAGAATACATGGACAATATGGTGAAAGAAGCAGAGAGACAGCAAAACTCTATACAACATACCAAAGAGGCTAAAAAGTACTGTTGCACCCAAAGAAAGACCACTCCTCAGCAAAACTGGTACACTATTAACATCAAGTAAAGACACAAAGCAAAGATGGGCTGAACGCTTCCGAGAAATACTTAATTGACCACATCCAAATGAATATAATAAACCTTGAAACCAATTTACCAATCCCACAACTAAATGTCAGCCTAGATGAAATTACACAGTATGAAACTGAAACAACAGTGAATCTAATGGTTAACAACAAAGCTACAGGTGAAGATGAAATAACAGTTGAAATGTTAAAAGCTATTAACAACGACAACACGAGCCAACTACAGAGAATGTTAAATAAAGTTTGGAAAGAAGAAAAGGTCCATTCTAATTTGAAAAAAGGATTCATTGTTAAAATACACAAAAGGCAACCTTAGCAATTGCAATAACTGGAGAGGAGTAACCTTACTATCAGTTGTGTCAAAAATACTTTGTAAAGTTATTCTGAATATAATTAATTACAGATATAGTGGATACTGCAATGAGAGAAGAACAACCAGGATTTTTAAAAGAGAGAAGCTGTCTCGATCAGATCTTTACTCTAAGAATAATACCTGAAGAACATATTGAAAACCACAAACCATTAATCCTGAACTTCATAGACTTTAAAAAAGGCATTTGATATCATACATAGAGATTCATTGTGAAGAATTTTAAGACTATATGAAATATCATCTAAAACTGTGAACATCATTAGAGATCTCTACAACAGATATGTTTGTGCAGTCAACACAGAAGAAGGAATGAGCAAGTGGTTCCAGATTGAAATAGGCGTGAAACAAGGATGTATACTATCTCCTTTGCTTTTTGGAATTACCATAGACTTCATAAAGAAAAAAGGCTGCACAGGTAAAACGGGCATTGATTGGGTACATGAGACCCAACTGGAAGATCTTAATTTTGTAGATGACATAACTCAGTGACAATGTGAAATCACTGCAAGTAAAAAACAGATACACTGTCTTCAATGGCTAATAAAATAGGACTTGAAATTAACTAGATAAAACAAAAATAATGAAACTTCTCATTAACCACAAAAGACAAATATACGTAGAAGGAACAGCTGTTGAAGAAGTAAACATTTTACATATCTCGGCAGCTACATAGACCAGGATGGTGACACCGAAAAGGAAGTTAGAATTCGAATTGCCAAAGCAGCATTGACCTTCAAGCATCTAACATACGGCATTCAAAAGTTATAAGTACAAAAACCAAGTTACGATTATTCAATTATAATGTATTACCTACCTTCATTTATGCATGTGAAGGGTGGAAAACAACTAAAGGAATAGACAAGAAATTAGACTCTTTCAAAAACGCATGCCTAAGGAAAATACTCGATATAACGTGGAACGAATTCAAGAACAACGCAGAGATAAGACAAATGAGCAAACAACAACCTGTCTCATGCGTGACCAGAAAAAGAATATGGACTTATGTCAGTCATTTGATGAGAAAAAAGATCAGAGAATCCCCAAACAAGCTATCAAATGGAACACAGCAGGCCGAAAAAAGAGAGGCAGACCACATGAAACTCTAAAGAGGAGATTGTTAAGAGGTCAATTCAGTGGGCATAACATCCTTTGGTCAGATTGAAAAACTCACTGAAGACAGGAAATCTTGGCGAACTACCATGCGGGCCTAATGCGACATGTAACGGCACGGGAAGGATGTAAAATGTAAGGTGATAGACTGTAGCACAATCCTTTTTCCAGCTTTAATAAGTTCAACTGTTGTCTCATCACATCCTGGTGAGTTACCATTTTTCATATTCTTTATTACCCATAAAACTTCTTCAACTATCGGTTCTGGTTCTTTTTCCTCCAATAATAATTCACATTGTTGATTTCTGCTTTCACAGTTAAAAAAAAATAGGAATTGGAAAAAAGAATAAATTAAAATAAATGGAGCAACTGGCTGGACTTGTAAGCTGTTACTGGTAAGAGACCGAGTCCAGAGATTAAAAACGAATTTTGTGTTTTTCGTTCCCTATGCTGATGGCTATAGTGTGCCGTCAACGGTTTTTTTGTGTGTGTGTGGAACTAGTTGAAGACTTTTGTCTCTTTGATTGATCTAGCAGCCTCAGTTCTGTTACATTGATATACTCTGTGTAACCTTACATAACTTATGAACTGTGAGTTGTATAGAAAAATTAACTGAAACTGTCATATCACAGCTGCGTTACAAACATCTCTTCTTCTTCGTTCGCTTCTACCACCAAGACAGCCCTGTGATCCTACTGAATTCACGCCTGTGGTCCTCGTTAAGTCCCATGGTCCCCCGTGTGGTCCCCAAGAGATTCCCGAGATGACCACGAGAGGACCACAAGAGGTTCAAAGTATCGCAGGGCTTGAGCCAGTATTCTTGGTGGGTCTCTGAAGCGGGACTGCATGACACCGTGGTTTTCGTTGCACCAGTTTAGTCTAGAGTTGGACTTTCTCACCGGAAGACCTCGACGTGTTTTGGATATCAGTATATCCCCGCTGGGTGAGAGGTGATAGCCCACCCAGGCCAGAGTTGGACTTTCTCACCAGAAAATCTCGACGTGTTTTGAGATACCCGTGTATCACCGCCGGGTGAGAGGTTGTTGCCCATCCAGTCCAGTGTTGGACTTTCTCACCGGAAAACCTCAGCGTGATTAGGATACGCATACATCCCTGCTGGATGAGAGGTGGTTGCCCATCTAGTCTGCACTGGTCCAGTTTCTCCGACTTCAGCATTTTGTGGTCGTGGCCGCTACCCTTCCCAGTTGTGACTAGGATGGAGCTTTTGCCCAGGAGGACGAATCCTCGCCACTAGTGACTTCCACCCCTGGGTTGAGCCGGTTTAGGCATATTATCCCAGTGTGGGCGCATTTAGGATGTGGCCGACCTCTAGAGCAGAGGCACCGTGACACGTGTAGTCTTCAAATTTCACCCCTGGTGTATGCCGGTTTAGGCATATTTCACCAGTGTAGGTGTATTTCGGACGTGGCCGGCCTCTAGAGCAGAGGCGCCGTGTTATGTATAGCTCTCGTAGCGATACTACTGGACATACCGATTAAACTTCACTTTATCCTTTACTTCACCTTTTCTCATCGGCGCCTCACAACAACCCTTACTTCTTTTCCGCATTTTCTTCCTTGGCCGGGAGGAACTTCACTCCACGCGCGGCATTCAAAGAATCTCGCCAGCAGTGTCTTAACCTCCGGGTTAAGCCGATTCAGGCATTTCACCCGATATGAGTGCACTTAGGACGTGGCCGACCTCAAGACCAGAGGTGCCGTGATTTGACTGTTTGCTTTGCTTTATCCTTTCTACCACCTTTTCCGCATTGGTGCCGAATCATGTTTACATGGAGATTTGTGTGATAAGGTGTGTCGTAAAAGAGGAGAGGGGGCGCGGAAAGGAGAAGGAGTTATACAAATGGTAATCTAGCCGGAAGAAAGTGGAATAGGTGATTGTAGCTAGGGTGGAGGGATTGTAATCTGATGCCGTGAAGAGGTTCTGAACTATATGTTGGAAGTGAGTAAGGAGTGGAACTTGGTGCAGGGGAAATATGATTGTGGAAGAGGCGAATGTTAGATGTAGCTGAACTGCGAGTTCAAACCAAGTGGTTCCGGCGTCCCATATTCCTGAATGTAGCGGTTCTCAAGCATTAGGCGACTTCTGTCATCAGAGTGAGTTATATAACAACAAAGCATATATGTTATATACTTTGTTTTATCTACTGCACTTATAAACTAATTATTCGTGTGCTACTAATACCCGAACAGATTTGGTTATTTGGTGTCTAATGCAGAGGAATGTATGAAACAACCGACTGTGGAAGCAGAAATCAGCAGTGTGAATTATTATTGGAGGAGAAAGAACCCGAACCGACAACAGAAAAAGTTTTATGGGCAATAAAGAATCTGAAAAATGGTAAATCACCAGGATGTGATGAGATAACAGCTGAACTTATTAAAGCAGGAGGAAAGGAATGTGCAACAATCTATCATGCACTATGTAAAACGATATGGCATTCAGGTATTTGGCCAAAAGAATGGAAAAGAACTGTATTCATACCACTGCCAAAACAGGGTAGCCTGAAATTATGCACAAACTACAGAACTGTTGCCCTGATTAGTCATGTCAGTAAAATTCTGTTAAAAATCATAATGTGTAGATTTCGAAAGTAAATAGAAGAAGAAGTCAATATGGTCCAAGCTGGTTTCAGGCAAGGAAGAGGATCAAGAGATCATATATTCAATATAAGATGAAAAATAGAGAAATGTAGAGTAATGTGAATCTATATTTATCCTTTATAGGCTACTCAAAGGCATTTGATTGTGTACTACACTAGAAACTCTGGGAAATAATGGAAAAAAATGGGATTTCCAACACATTTGATACAATTAACATCACTGCTGTATCTAGACCAACAAGCAGCAGTAAGAATAAATGGTGAAACAACTTGGTTTGACATAAAGCAAGGTTTCCGTCAGGGGTGCATATTGTCATCTTACTTATTTAACTTGTATACTGAAAATATAATGAGCAATGTTAGAGAAGATGTAGACAAAGAATATTACGATGCCATAAAAATTGGAGGTTATGAAATACCAGAGATTAGATATGCTGATGACACAGTAGTACTGTCCACAACACGAAAAGGAATGGAAAAACTAATTATGTCAGTCCGTAAGAACAACAAAGAGCAAAACCTCTATCTTAATGCAAAGAAAATTAAATTGATGACAACTGACAAAACAAACAAGGCAGCTGAAATATGTATCAATGAGGAAAAACTGGAAGAAGTGGAGAGTTTTGAATATCTTGGATCACTACTAACTAATAATGGAGATACAATGAGGGAAATTAAAAGGAAGGATTACACGACATTTTGCAGTTATGAATTCCTTTACATTAAAGGAGGTACGAGTTATTGCCCTGCAGTTTGGTTAAGCTGTGTTATGTGCTTTTGGCTGTTGGTTTGTGTAGAGCATTTCCGTATGGTGTACATTATTAAACGTTACATAGGGCTCGCATGGTACCTCACAGTTTTCCTGTTTTCGGCGAGTTTTCTGCCGTTAGAGGTGCTTGGTAAGCCTTTTTCAGGGCCATCTGTTAAATTCATTTATATAGTTCATTAATTAAGAAATGATTTTGTTGCTATGCGTCAAAATCTAGCCTTTCTTCACATTTTGCCACCGTGATCTTCATTTCAAATGCCACTATAAATTTTTGTAGCTCTGAAAGATTTCCAATGAGGGAAATTAAAAGGAGTACATCTATAGCTCTACAGAAAGTAAAACAATTAAAGGTTCTATGGAGAGGAACAGACAAAACTACACAAATAAGATTTTTAAGGGCATGCATCTTTCTCATTGCAACATATGCCTGTGAGACCTGGACACTTAACAAAACAGCTGAGAAACACATAAATGCTTTTGAACGTAAATGCTACAGAAAAGTTCTTCAAATATCGTGGACAAAAAAAATTATCTATACTACAAGAACTTAATATTGAAGAAGTCTGGCTAGTAAAGAGGTTTAAAGAGAGAACACATATTTTGGACACATTGAATGTCATGATTGGAGAAGAACAACAGAAAGGATGTTGAGCAATAGAGGGCATTTGTGGAAAACCCTTGCGGAAGCCCCATGTGCCCTGGGCACTTAAGGTTCAGAGAGAGAGAGAGAATGTCATGATAATCTAGAGAAGACTGTCTTGGAAGGGTACATAATGGGGAAAAGAAAGATAGGAAGACCAAGGTGAAGATGGCTGCAAGACATCGTTGATGATCTGCAAATGGATGCATCAGCAGCAGGCCATCTTGCTCACAACTGAGAGGCCTACAAGAGTGCTGTTAGAGAGGCAAAGTTCTACAAGGGACATGCAAATGAATGATTGAATGAGTGAACGATAAGTACCAGAGAGACTGGGAGAAAATGGTCAAGCTTGATCACAACCAAGATCACCTAGTGGTTTAATAAAAATTTCTAAAATACCTAAGAATATGCGGTGCCATTTGATTATAAACATCATGCAAGTAAATCCAGAAAAATGGAATGGAATTCACATTTATTATGCCAAGAAGAGCTACCATTTATATAAAACTTTATAACCAGTCCACTCAGTCTCCTGCATGTAAGATAAATGCAGTAGCAAAATATAGTCATTTTCAGATTACAGATATTTTCGAAATAAAAACAGTTGTTTAAAGTCTGTGATACACATTTTCACACATAGGAAAATAACAAGGCTTTCGCACAGTAAAGTAAGAGAGTACTGTGTTATATGGTTAGACCCTGAGAAAATCAGAAACAGATCAATTTCAAACATGAGAAAGAAAATGACAAAAGAATTGCCTGGACACAAAATCCACACTCCAGTAGAACAAGCAACTGTCAGCCATGAGAGAGAGTGAGAACAGCGCAATAATCAACTTAGCCATCTTACAACATTCCTGTGCTGTTTAACATCACATAAACTCACATGGTAGTTTGCAAAGTTTTCATGTTTTCAGTGAGATTTTCAACCTCATCAAGGGATTTTATGCCTACTAATTTGGCCTCTCTTAACAGTGTCCTCTTTAGAGTTTCACCTAACCAGTTGCAAAAAAAAAAAAAAAGATTTCTTTTACTGAATGTCAGAAAAATAATCTTTTTCTTTTGCCTGTTTTGTTCCACTTGATAGGTTGTTTTGGGATTTTCTGTTTTTTTCTCATCACGTGACCAGTATATGTCCATCTCCTTTTTCTGATCAAACATGAGACCAGTTGTTGTTCACTCATCTGCTGTGTTGCTGCATTGTTCTTGAATTCGTTCCACTTTGTATCAAGTATTTTTCTTAGGAATTTGTTTTTAAAAGAGTCTAATTTGTTGTGTATTTCTTTAGTTGTTTTCCAGCTTTCACATGCATAAATATATTATTACATTTGAATTAAATAAATCTTAACTTTTTTTTTTTGTGTGTTTATAACTTTAGAGTGCCATATACACCAGGGGTGGAACTTGATGGCTAGACATGTCATGCCACCTCCACTCTAGAGGTCAGTCACACCTGATATACACCCATACTGGTGAATTATGCCTAAACCGGCTCACACCAGGGGTGAATCTTGAAGGCTACACATGTCACAGTACCTCTGCTCTAGAGGTTGGTCACATCCCAAACACGCCCATACTGGGTTAATATGCCTAAACCAGCTCAACCCAGGGGTGGAAGTCACTAGTGGCGAGATTTGTCCTGGACAAAAGCTCCATCCTGGTCACAACTAGGAAGGGTAGCGGCCACGACCACAAAATGCTGAAGTCGGAGACACTGGACCAGGGCAGTCTAGATAGGCAACCACCTCTCACCCGGCGGGGATGTTTGCGTATCCTAATCACGCTGAGGTTTTCCGGTGAGAAAGTCCAACTCTGGACTGGATGGGCAACCACCTCTCACCCGGCGGTGATACACGGGTATCTCAAAACACGTCAAGGTTTTCCGGTGAGTAGGTCCAATTCTGGCCTGGGTGGGCTATCACCTCTCATGCAGCGGGGATGCACTGATATCCTAAACACGTTGAGGTCTTTCGGTGAGAAAGTCCAACTCTAGACTAAACTGGTGCAACGAAAACCACGGTGTCACACAATCTGCTTCAGAGACCCACCAAGAATACAGGCTAAAGCCCTGCGATACTCTGAGCCTCTTGTGGTCCTCTCGGGGATCTCATGTGGTCCTTTCGGGGACCACACAGGAGACCACGGGACCTAACGAGGACCACAGGTGTAAATTCAGTAGGATCACAGTGTGGTCTTGGTGGTAGAAGCGAACGAAGAAGAAGAGTGCCATATGTTCTCAAGAGTCTTGAAGATCAGTGGTGCTTTTGCAAGTCTAACTTCCTTTCTGTTGTCACCATCCTGGTCTATGTAGCTGCTGAGGTATGCAAATTGGTGTACTTCTTCAACAGTTGTTCCTTGTACATATATTTTTCCTTTTTGATTAATGGGAAGTATCATTATTTTTGTTTTTTCTTTATTAATTTCAAGTCCTACTTTGCTAGCCAGTGAAGACAGGGTAGGTGTTTTTTTTCTAAATTATCTACATTTTTTCTAAATCTGTATTCTAACAAAATCATCTAGCTATCTAGCACCCCAAAAAAAGTGTCTGAATCTAAGCCGTCAACGCCTATCTGAACAAAATGAAAATTGTGACATCCAGAAAGAAAATGAGCCCATGACTACTGTGCTGTGAAAGCCTTGTTGTTTCTTATTTGTGAAAATTTGTATCTGAAACCATATGCTGAAGCTACCTTTATGTAAAAAGTATTTGTTTGTTGTTATTGCTGTCAATTGTACACTAGACATTTATAGGAGACCATGTATATGTTTTTAAATGGCAAGACAAGATCAGAAACGAGGAGTTTTGGGAAAGGCAAGACAAGAACCTACAAATCATGTTAAGGAAGTGACGGTGGATTGGTCACACTCTGAGGAAACCCGACACCAGCATAGCGAGACAAGCACTGACATGGAATCCTCAAAGAAATAGAAAACGAGGAGGGCCTAGACTTACTTGGAGAAGAGAAATTATGACAGTGCTCAGAGACAAGGGATACACATGGAAGGAAGTAGAGAATAAATCCAACAACAGGGATGACTGGAGAGCCTTTATCCATGACCTATGCTTTCAAGGGAGTGAAAGATGATGATGATGCATATGTTTAAGTTTGGTGCCTGGATAGCTGAGTGGTTAGGCGCAAGGTTTACTAATACGATGGTACTGCTTTCAGTCTCAGCAGTGGGATTTTTTCTGGCACACAACAGAAAAAGGCCACAGGGTTCACCCAACCTATAAAAATGGGTACCAGAGAAATCTGGAAAGGTAAAGTGATCAAGCATGATACTGACCACATCACACTTTCATGTACCGATGCTCATGGGATATATGGGCCTAACACTATATCCCCAATTGCCTTAATGACATGGAAATGTAAATTTTACCTTACCTTTTACTTTAAGTTTGGTGTCTGTGAAAGACTGAATTTAAGTGACGGAATTAATGTGTCATGCCCTCATTTCCTTCCCAGGTGTTATGATTTTCATTCTGTTCAGATAGGCATTGATGGCTCAGCTTTCAAACACCTTTTTTTTGGGGTGCTAGATGGCTAAGTTGATTAATATACATTTCTCTCATGGTCAGACTGTTGGTCATCCTACCGGAGTACAGGGTTCAAGTCCCACGTAATTCTCTTGTAATTCTCTCATGTCCAGAAGTGCTTTGTTTCCGATTTTCTCAAGGTCTGTACTGTGGTATCTTACTTTAAAATCTGTGACCACATTAATGATTGCCTAAAAGGGGACAGGTCCTCTAATTTTAACAAAATTCTAAGATTCTTGTATACATTTATCCTATCCCATGGGGACTTTCCCTCCCTTCTCACCTTGAACACATGAAACAAAAATAATTTACAGATTTATTTTCTTGCATATGAGTGTAGAGAATAGACACAATTCACTGTTGTGATCACCTCATATCCAGTTTTCCAGTAGTGCCAAAGTTGCCAGTGCAAAAAATTCTTCTGATTCAAGCTAATCACTTGTGCATCTTCACCAGGAAGTAGAATTTGCAGAATTAGGAGGCACATGGTCTCTTTGTCAATTTTGGACTTTGGGTGTGGGTTCAAATCCCACCCACCATCTCTAGTTCATCAGGGTGCTCGCATTCGTTATGGAGCACCATGCTGAGATTCTCCTTTGCAGGGGAGATCAGATCACTTATGGATTTGTCTGACATGCAATGATGGTAACCCTTTAACATTTTATCATTTATCACTTTCACCAGAACGTCAACATCAGAGTAAATGTTTTCTCATGCAGTGCTTGTCCTTGAGTAGACCTGAAATGTGACAGTCACTTAAAGTGAGAGAATCACTTCTTAAACAAAATTTAACTTTCATTTCAGGCATTGATGCGGATGCGAAGTGGTACTTTAACTGCAGAAGAGCTATGCTGTAAATGTTTGCAGAAATTGAAATTCACAAAAAAACTTAACATTTACATCACGGAAGCTGAAAGTCAGGGTATTTTAAATGCTGCCAAGTCATCTACACAAGCATACAGACAAGGTAAACGTCTGCTTTCTCTGTGCTGAATATTTTACTACATTGCACTGTTAGAACTGTGAGGTTTTAGTAATATATCAGGGCGCAGACGGTTTGCTGGGATTATCACAGTAGTCTTCATAAGTCATGCTGAGCTAGCAGATGTCTTATATTCTTCTCCTTCAGAGTCATATGACCTATGTGTCTTGTTCCTTTACTGCATATAAGATTCCTAACCCAACACCATCATCAGTACAGATGCTCACAGAGAAAAAAAAAATTGTGAAATCATCTCCATTGACTGAAGGTGTAGAAATCTTGCAGGTTCTTACATCCTTCCCGTGCCACTAAATGTCACATAGGGCTTGCATAGTAGTTTGTGAAGTTTTCCTGTTTTCGGTGAGCTTTTCAGCTGCATCATACTTACACAGCTAGTCATTCCTTTGCTTGTCCCTTGCGGAACTTTGCCTCCCAAACAGCACTCCTGTAGGCCTCTCGGTTGTGAGCAAGATGGCCTGCTGCTGCTGCATCCATTTCCAGATCATCAACGATGTCTTGCAGCCATCTTCGTTTCGGTCTTCCTCTTTTTCTTTTTCCCATTATGTATCCTTCCAATACGGTCTTCTCTAAATTATCATGACGTTTAATGTGGCCAAAATATTTAAGTTTTCTCTCTTTAATCCTCTTTACTAGCCAGCCTTCTTCAATATTAAGCTCTTGTAGTATAGATATATTTGTTCTTTTTTGTGTCCACGATATTTGGAGAACTCTTCTATAGCATTTACATTCAAAGGCATTTATGTGCTTCTCAGCTGTTTTGTTAAGTGTCCAGGTCTCACAGGCATATGTTGCGATGGGAAAGATGCATGCCCTTAAAAATCTTATTTTTGTGGTTCTGTCTGCTCCTCTCCACAGATTCTTTATTTGTTTTACTTACACAGCTAGTACTAAACCTAAATTCTTTCAAATTCAATGGCAAATACTTCGAGCAAATCTGTGGTGTTGCCATGGGAACAAAAATAGGTCCCAGTTATGCATGTCTATTCATGGGCTTTCTGGAAGTCAAATTATGGGAAACCTACATTGGCAGACTTCCAGAATTCTATAAAGGTACATCGATGATGGCATTGGAGTCACAAGTATGCCACAGGAAGAGCTAAAAAATTTTATTGAATTCGCCAACTCACTCATAAAATTCACTTATGAAATTTCTGACAAGTCTATCAACTTTTTAGACATTAAAATTTCTATTGGCACAAACAGCCTTGTCACCTCTGTATTTTACAAGCCCACCAACAGCCACACCTATTTGCTTTACATATCCTCCCGTCCTGATGACTGTAAGAACTCCATACCATACTCCCAACTCCTCCAGTCCAACAAGTTATCAGAATTTTTCTGTCATCACCACTACCCACAAAAGGTCATTTGTGAAGCCTTCAACGGTATCCAGCTAGTGAGCCACAAAGAAGTATTCAGGAAAAAGCCTGTTACTCCATCTGACAGAGTTAAGTTAGTACTGTCTTTCCACCTGCATAGTCAGATGGTTAAGAAAATTCTATATCGTCATCTGCCGCTAATCCAACTCGACCCCAACACTCGCGACATTTTCTCTGATCCACCCCTGTTGGCATACAAACATGAGCCAAACCTTAAGGACATCCTTGTCCACAGCCATTTGAAGCAGAGCTTTACATAAGTTGGCACCAGAAAATGTAACCGTCCCCGCTTCATTACCGGCCCGGTAGTCTGGGAAACAAAAACGATCACCTTTCCCAAAACTACCCTCACTCTTCATGAGGGATTCACATGCAAGTCCCGTAATGTGATACGTCATCGTTTGCAAAAGATGCAGCATAACGTATATTGGTGAGACTGGCCTCAGATTAGGGGACTGCATGCAAAAACATCTGTACAGCATCACCCAGCATGCTTCGAAACCAGTCCCAAATCATTTCAATGACCTCAACCACAGAGGCAAATCTGATTTTCTGATAACAGCCATCAAACAATGTCACGCAGATGACACAAGCCTCCTGGTGCTTGAGAACCGCTGCATTCAAAATTATGGTGACGCTGGAGCCACATGGGTTAAACTCGCTTCTCTTCAGTCATCATAGTACCTCTCCACTAAGCTCCACCCCCTTCTTACTTGTCACACATAGTTCAAAACCTCCTCACAGCATCACTTTGCAACCCCTCTTCCCTAATCATCTATTTCATCTTCTCCTGGCTAGGTCAACATTGTATCACTCTCTCTCCCCTCCACGGTTCCCTATCCACCACCCCCAGTTACAGCCTATCGACCACATATCACAGGAATCCATTTAAACAGTCTCCACGTTCTATTAAATCCATTCCTGACACACACTGCCAGACAAGCGACATCTTACAATTTACAGCTAAGTACTCTATTTAATTTATTTTTTTTTAGTAATATTCATGTGAACCTATACTTTATCTATTCTCTTTTTAATTTATTTTTTTAGTAATATTCATGTGAATCTATACTTTATCTATTCTCTCTATTTCTTCGTCCTGTATGTTTTTGTATGATTAAGGCTCATGCTGAAATGTCACAGTTTTGTAGTTGTTAAGTAATAAAGCTGCTCCTACTTTTTTCCTAGTTTTTATACAAGAGATGTTATATCCACTAAACTGGCCTCTCTTAACAGTGTCCTCTTGAGAGTTTCAAGTGATTGACCTCTTTTTCTTTGGCCTGTTAAGTTCCACTTGATAGCTTGTTTTGAGATTCTCTGATTGTTTCTTCTCATCACATGACCGACATATGTCCTTCTTTTTCTGATCACCCATGAGACTGTTGTTGTTTGCTCATCTGTCTTTGTCTCTGCGTTGTTCTTGAATTCATTCCACTTGATACCGAGTATTTTTCTTAGGCATTTGTTTTCAAAAGAGTCTAATTTGTTGTTTGTTTCTTTAGTTGTTTTTCAGCTTTCACATGCATAAATGAGGGTGGATATTATATTTGAATCGAATGATCTTAACTTGGTTTTTGTGCTTATAACTTTTGAATGCCATATGTTCTCAAGATTCTTGAAGGTAATGCTGCTTTTACAATTCGAATTCTAACTTCCTTTTTGGTGTCACCATTCTGGTCTATGTAGCTGCCAAGGTATGCAAATTGGTTTACTTCTTCAAT
Organism: Achatina immaculata; assembly: GCA_009760885.1. Taxonomy (NCBI): domain Eukaryota; kingdom Metazoa; phylum Mollusca; class Gastropoda; order Stylommatophora; family Achatinidae; genus Lissachatina; species Lissachatina immaculata. The sequence continues at coordinate 26,659,579 of CM019711.1, forward strand.
AGCTGTTTTGTCTACGTATATTTTTCCTCCGTGATTAATGAGAAGTTTCATTGTTTCTGTTTTTTCATTGATAATTTTCCTTGATAAAGTCCTATTTTACTAGCCAGTTTGCAGGTTATCAGTATCTAAAAACTCCATTTCCATCTCCTTCATATAGGAGTTCATGTGAATGGTATTATAGTAGTGTCTTTTTTGTCTGATGTTGCTACACTGCAGTGAAATTCAATGCTGCCTGGTGTGTGGGTGCACACCACAGACCTGTTGATTCGAGTATACTTATGCTGAATTTGTGACTTAATTTTTTTAATGTCCTTGCAGTCATATATGAATTTGCCTTACATTGATATCACCATTTGTAATATTTATGCCTTAACTATGGACTACTTATCATTTTTCTGCTAAATAATATGGTGCTAAGGACAGTTGTAGTCAAGTTTATATTCTTTGGTATTTACATTTGTGAGAAAAGACATATTTGTCAGCACCAAAGAGAATTTAACTTATCCAGCTTGATTCATCTTTTAGATGATATTTTTTTTATTGCAAAGGATGGTTAATTTTGTTAGATGATGACACGTCTTGGGTAACTTCCAGCCTGAATAATCTATCCTGTCCTTTTGAGTTCTCTACATAGTTCTCATTTAAGAACATTTAAATAAAAGCCAGCTATTTTTTTCTGAAAGTGTCACAGTGACCATTTTCTTATTTTGTGTTGCCAAAGGTTGTCAGTTTTTGTTTTTTTTTAATTATGAAAAGGGTAATTGATGTTCTTATAGCTGTAGTAGAAATGATAGAAAGAACTCAATAAAATAAGGTTGCCCAAAATAAATTTCAAGTAGGTTGTAGTAGCAAGTAAAAAAAGCCAATTGTTGAAGGCTGAAGCCTGACAGTGAAAGAGCATTAGGGATTTAAATCCTATAGATAAAGGCTAAATCAGCTGATTAAGACTTTGCTTTTGAATAAACTGATAATAGCGTCATGAAGTTACACTAGAATTTTACCGCGAGTTATATAAGAGGAGGCAACAAGCAAATTAAGCTCTCTTTCTCAGCTGCTCATTGAAACTGTCATGTGGACTGCCTCCACTAATGTTAGCCTAATGCTCCCACTGCCACCATTCTTATCTGAATGCTTGTTTACATTACATGTTCTATTTCTAGAATGTAACCCTCACATAAATTTAAAACTTATTGTTTCTAATTCTTTGTTTTTCACCCCTGTCTAGCTTAATCTAAACTCATATTTTGTAGTTTTTTGCACATTGATGTTGCTTAGTCAGAAAGTTTTCATTTTTAATTAGGTGTGAAATTACTGAACTGATTTTGAGTCACCAGAACTGTCATTGCTTGGATTTGTACTGAATATACAATATTACAGCAGTATTTCACACATTATTTCATCATCATCATCACCATCATCATCATCACCTTTCACTACCCTGAGAGTATAGGCCACGGATAAAGGCTCTCCAGTCATCCCTGTTCTTGGAATTATTCTCTGCTTCCTTCCATGTGAATCCCTTGTCTCTGAGCACTGTCATAATTTTTCTTCTCCAAGTAAATCTAGATCTTCTTCGTTTTCTGTTTCCTTGAGGATTCCTGTCTTGCTATGTTGGTGTCGGGTTTCCTCAAGAGTGTGGCCAATCCACCGCCACTTCCTATATATGATTTGTCGGTTCATAGGTTCTTGTCCTGCCCTTTCCCAGACCTCTTCATTCCTGATATGTTCTGCTATTTAATGTTTAAAATCCTCCTCAAGCAGTAGTTCATGAATGTTTATATCCTCTGTTGTATTGTCTTGGTCATAACCCATGTCTCTGCACCTTATAGTAGGACAGTCTCTACGTTTGTATTGAAAAGCCTAATTTGGTTCTTGTTTTGATGTTCTTAGATGACCATATTTTGTTAAGTTGGATAAATGCTGTCCTGGCCTTGGTTATTCTAACTTTAACATCCTTTTCTGTTCCCCCATATTTATCCAATATGCTGCCTAAATATGTGAAATACTCTACTTCCTCAATTGGCACTCCCTCAATTACCATGAGGCCATTGCTTGCACTATTACTTTTCATTATCTTTGTTTTGTGTCTGTTAATATATAATCCCAGTTTAACTGAATTCTTGGCTCAACCCAGAGGTGGAAGTCACTAGTGGCGAGGATTTGTCCTCCTGGACAAAAGCTCCATCCTGGTCACAACTAGGAAGGGTAGCGGCCACGACCACAAAATGCTGAAGTTGGAGACACTGGACCAGGGCAGTCTAGATAGGCAACTACCTCTCACCAAGTGGGGATATATGCATATCCTAATCACGCTGAGGTTTTCCGGTGAGAAAGTCTAACACTGAACTGGATGGGCAACCACGTCTCACCCGGCGGGGATATACTGATATCCAAAACACGTCGAGGTTTTCCGGTGAGAAAGTCCAACTCTAGACTAAACTGGTGCAGCAAAAACCACAGTGTCACGCAATCCCGCTTCTGAGACCCACCAAGAATACAGGCTCAATCCCTATGATACTCTGAACCTCTTGTGGTCCTCTCGGGAATCTCGTGTGGTCCATTTGGGGACAACATGGGGAACAATGGGACTTAACGAGGACCACAGGCATAAATTCAGTAAGATCACAGGGAGGTCTTGGTGGTAGAAGCGAAAGAAGAAGAAGAGCTGAATTCTTACTTAAGATCTGAAGTTTCTCTTGCAATTGTGTGTGGCTGTGTGCCAGAAATGCCACATCATCTGCAAAGTCAAGATCTTCCAATTGGTTCCACAGTGTTCATTGTATCCCATTTCTTTTTCTTTGTATGGTAGTTTTCATGATCCAATCAATTGCTAAAAGAAATAGGAAAGGTGATAGCAGACATCTCTGCTGCATGCCTTTTTCCACTTTAAAACTTTCTGTGAGAGTTCCTCCATCCACAATTCTGCAAGTTGTTCCTTCATGTATGGTCTTTATAAGCTCTATTATCTTGGCTGGGATACCATAGTGTTCCAGTAGTTTCCATAGCATTCTACAATCTAAACTAGCAAATGCCTTCTCATAATCAATGAATGTAACTAACAGTGAAGAATTCCACTCCATTGACTGTTCTGCTATTATTCGCATTGTAGCTATGTTGTAGTCTGCACAAAAATCATTGGAAGCAGCAGAAATGTGGTTTATTAGAAGAATGTTGCGAATCCCCTGGACAGCAAAAATAACTAATGAAGAATGTAGGAGAAGAGCTGGAGAGACAAAAAACCTTGTCAAAAAGATAAGAGAGAGACAATGTACTTTCATAGGATATGCAATGAGAAGAGGGGGCATTGAAAATATTATAACAACAGGAAAAATAGAAGGAAGAAGATCAAGAGGAAGACCAAGAGAAATGATACTGGACAGTCTGACGGGATGGTGTGAGAGGAGATCACCAACTGAGCTGATGGCCTGCATGAAGGATCGCGTACTCTGGAGAAGCATAATAGCCAACACCAGTCGGCACGGCACATGATGATGATGATGAGCTATGTTGTCAGTACAGGATCTTCCTTGCCTGAAACCTGCTTGCTCTTCTCTTAGTTTACTATCTACTGATGTGTTAATTCTATTTAGCAAAATCCTGCTGAAGATCTTGCTGGGTATTGAGAGCAGGGAGATGCCTCTATAGTTCTTACATTCTAATAGATCTCCTTTCTTAGGGAATTTTATAAGGTGGGCCTCCTTCCTCTGGGACCTTCTCTTCTTCTCAAATCCTGTTAAATAGTAAGAGTAGTATTTCTGTTGTTATTTCTTTGTTCGCTAAGCGCACTTCTGCTTCAGTTCCATCTGTACCCGGAGCCTTATTTCTCTTCAACTCTGAGATAGTGTGTTTAATTTTGGCCTTGCTGGGTGGTTCTACATTAATGTCTAGAGTATTCTCTGCTGCTGTTATCTCCTCTGTTTCTGTTGGTGCTGGCCTATTTAGGATTCTGCTGAAGTATTCCACCCATCTTTGCATCTGGTCTTCTGATATTACAACCTTACCTTCCTTGTTTTTGATGGGCTTTTCTCTCCTACATGGTCTATTTGCTAACTTCTTGGTGATTTCATACACAGCTCTCATATTGTTTTTACCAGCTGCCTCTTCTGCCTGTCCTGCCATATTATCAAAATAGGCCTGTCTGTCTTTCTTTATGCTTTTCCTAACCTCTTTATGGACCAAATTGTATTCTATCTGAGCTGAGGCCTTTGTAGCTCTTGTTTTACTGTCATTTATTTTTGCTTTCATTTCTGTCCTTCTGTCTATGTTCTTCAGTGTTTCCAGTGTAATCCACTCCTTGTGCTGAGGTTTCTTAAATCCCACTGTCTCTTCACATGATTTGCTCCACATTTCTTTAGCGCTATTCCACACAATGTTCACATGTGGTGTATCTTCTTCGTATAACTCCTTCAGAACCTGAAATCTGTTGCTCACTTTCAGTTTAAAGTCCTTTGTGATTTCTGGGTCTTCCAACAGTACCATATGATATCTTTTCCTTGCCATGTCTGTTTTGTGGTGCTTCTTCAGTTTCATTCTCAGTTTAGCTGTCAGTAGGTGGTGGTCAGAAACTACATCTGCACCTCGTTTCACTCTGACATCTTGCATGTTCTGCGAAAGCTTCTACTGATACAAATATAGTCTGTCTGGTTCTCAGTGACATGATCTGGTGATACCCATGTGGCTTTGTATATAGTTTTATGCTGACGTATACTTCATCCAATGACAGGGTTGTTGAGCATGCATAGATCTGCTAGCCTTTTTCCATTTTCGTTCAGTATTCCAAATCCATTTTGACCCATTACTTTCTCATAACCTGTGTTGATCTTACCTACCTTTGCATTGATGTCCCTCATTGAAACTGTTATGTGTTTGTTGCCTTGTTTTTCTAGGACTTCCTGCAGTGTGTTGTAGAATTCGTCCTTTACTACCTCATCTGCATCATTTGTTGGTGTGCATACCTGGATGATATTCAGCTTAATATCCTTCTTCTTTGTTGAGAAGCAGGTTGTAATTATCCTTGAGTTAACTTCCTCCCAGCTCATCAATGCTCCCTGGGACTCTCTGGATAGCATTAGTGCCATGCCCTCTGAGTATGTTGCATCTGGGTTTTGGTGACCTGAAAATAGAATTGCCTCCCCTGTTGCTGGTCTAAGCTTACCTGTTCCTGTCCAGTCTGTTTTGCTCAGCCCCAGTATCTTTATATTATATCTATTCATTTCTCTTGCTATCATGGCAGCCTTTCCGCTTTCATACAGTGTTCTAACATTCCAACATGCAATGGTAAAAGGTGTCCTGGTACTCAGCTGGGATGTGGGTTCTACAGCTTCCTTTTGGCTTTGACTGCACAACATCATGCGCTCTGTTATCCGAGTCCTTTCTTTTCCAAGACAAAGTTTCCTGGTTTTCCTCTCCGTGTTTCTATAACACTCTGGTTTTGTTTTGTTTTTTTTACAGAGAACAGGTCGTTGGCCTGTCCCCCAACCTCCTTAGTCACCTCTTATGACATGTGTGGAAGATGGCAGTGGTTCTATTCTTTTCTCTCCAGGGACCCCGTAATGACAAGGGTGATACGTTATTTATTTCTATATTATGTCTGTGCCATTTTAAATCCTTTGTACACAATCAGTTTTTGTATTCTTTCACCAGAACTAGACAATGCTAGTTGTTACAGACTTTACTGATTCTGTTTTTATTTAATTCTGACATCCATCTTATCTCAGGTACAGCAGGGCTACTACAAGGTGTACCAATAGCTTTCAAGGATAACTTTTGCACAAAAGGCATAACTACTACATGCGGTTCAAAGATGTTACTAAATTATGTTCCACCATATAATGCAACTATGGTTTTGAAATGCATAAGTGAAGGAGGCGTCGTGATAGGCAAGACAAATATGGATGAATTTGCCATGGGGTATGACAATTTTCAATGTTTTTTGCTTCTGATTTTACTATAGTTTCATCTATATTATGAGGGGATAGGTTCTAAGGACTGTTATTGCCGGAGGTGGGATGGAGAATTCGATCTCCACTCCAACGGCGTGCGTCTCAAACAGCCCCTGGCAGTCAAGTCCAGCTCCTGGCCTTCCCGTGGCAGATCTGTTTAAACTGACAGGAGAAGGGGCGAGGGCGAATATCTGGCGCCTGAAAACCAGTTACTTAGAGTAGATGAGTGGCACGTTTGGTAGCTCATCTACCGCTGTTGGCGAGATTCTTCAGCTGCCGTGCGTGGAGTGGTGCTCCTCCCGGCCAATGAAGAAAGGTGCAAATGGGGTTGCCACGCAGCATCACTGCGGAAAAGGTGGTAGAAAGGATAAAGCAAAGCAAACAGTCAAATCACGGCACCTTTGGTCTGGAGGTCGGTCATGTCCTGAATGCAGTCATATCGGGTGAAATGCATGAACCGGCTTGTCCCAGAGGTTAAGACACTGCTGGCGAGACTCTTCGAATGCCACGCGTGGAGTGAAGCTCCTCCTGGTCAAGGAAGAAAATGCGGAAAAGAAATAAAGGTTGCTATGCGGTGCCAATGTGAAAAGGTGGTGGAAAGGATAAAGTGAAGTTTAATCGGTATGTCCAGTAGTATCACTGCGAGAGCTATACATACCACGGCGCCTCTGCTCTAGAGGTCGGCCACTTCCGAAATACACCTACACTGGTGAAATATGCCTAAACCAGCACACACCAGGGGTGGAACTTGATGGCTAGACATGTCATGCCACCTCCGCTCTAGAGGTCGGTCACGCCTGATATACACCCATGTTGGTGAATTTTGCCTAAACCGGCTCACACCAGGGGTGAATCTTGAAGGCTATGCATGTCACAGTACCTCTGCTGTAGAGGTCGGTCACGTCCCAAACATGCCCATACTGGGATAATATGCCTAAACCGGCTCAACCCAGGGGTGAAAGTCACTAGTGGTGAGGATTCGTCCTCCTGGACAAAAGCTCCATCCTGGTCACAACTAGAAAGGGTAGCGGCCACGATAGGCAACCACCTCTCACCCGGCGGGGATGTTTGCGTATCCTAATCACGCTGAGGTTTTCCGGTGAGAAGGTCCAACTCTGGACTGGATGGGCAACCACCTCTCACCCGGCGGTGATACATGGGTATCTCAAAACACATTGAGGTTTTCCGGTGAGAAGGTCCAACTCTGGCCTGGGTGGGCTACCTCCTCTCACCCAGCGGGAATGCACTGATATCCTAAACACGTCGAGGTCTTCCGGTGAGAAAGTCCAACTCTAGACTAAACTGGTGCAACGAAAACCACAGTGTCACACAATCCGCTTCTGAGACCCACCAAGAATACAGGCTAAAGCCCTGCGATACTCTGAACCCCTTGTGGTCCTCCCGTGGATCTCGTGTGGTCCTGTGTGGTCCCCGAAAGGGTCCTTTCGGGGACCACACAGGAGACCACGGGACCTAACGAGGACCACAGGCGTAAATTCAGTAGGATCACAGTGCGGTTTTGGTGGTAGAAGCGAACGAAGAAGAAGATGAGGGGATAAAGACTCATCATGAATGACCCATAGCTGGCATGCTTTGTTGGCAAAGCATAACTACTCAAGACCCTGTTCCATTTTTCCACTGGTGCCCCCTTTAACAGGCTCACCTCATCTAATAGGGTAAGGATTGCTATAGCTCCTTTGGCAATGGAGTCTGCTAAAGAAACACTGCATCCGTCCTTTTTTTTTTTTTCTGGCTTCACTCTGGATCTGAAAAAATTAAGCAGCATAACCCATTCCTTGTCTGTCACAGTACTTGTGCTTCAACACCTTCATGGTACAGACACAAAGAACATCCTGCATATAGTTCCAGGAAGACAGAACAATAAAAACAAAAACATTCATATTATGATGGTTATTTGGTACATGTTTTGTTTTAACAGAGCAAACTCCACATTTAAAATTAAAAATCCATGATATGCAGTTGAACTCATTTAATGTCACATCGTCAGGACCGTCAGAATATGATGACAATAACTGGAGTTTATATTAAGCGGGGTCCATTACAAGAGATTTAAATGGGCTTGTGCGTGTGTGTGTCATTCCATCCCATATTTGCTACATTAAACACATAACAAACAGCTAAAGTTGTCATCAGACACAATCTATACTAATCACAAAATATATTAGTCATAAAATATATTAATCACAAAATACAATAAGTCTTATTCTTACAGTATAGAAAACACTATAATCAAGCAGCATTGACTTGTCAGCAGTAGTACTAAAAAAATGCGTGATTTTGTGTCACGTAGTGATAACTGGTCTATTAATTTAAAAGTCATTTAAACACAATACAGCACTAAAAGTGTCCAGAGTCACATCAGGCATAGTTTAAATGAACAAGTGCACTGTCTCAAACGCACTTACGGACTGAGCGTAAGAAACAGTTTTGGTGGGTGTCTGGTCTGTGATGGACTCACTGACGTCATCAGCATTATCCTCGGCGTCACTGTCTACCTTGCTTTTACTGCAACTAGCGATGATCTCTTCGACTGAATACATATCTGTTGATACCAAGCCATCATCAGCTGAAACGAATATCAAACGTGACACTTCCATCAGAAATTGCTGCCCCCTCTTCATCTGTGATCAAGTCCAAGGGAACATCACAAATATTGCTGGTATTTGTATTGATCACTGGCTCGTGTGAGAAAGTAAACTGCAATTTTCAAAAGCAGTTCACAATCATTGACTGACACTATTCCATGCAGAATGCTTAAAATTAATTGCTATCTTGATGTTGATCTCGGTGACACGCATTTGTTCTACAGCATTCAGCACGACACACTATTCACTTTCTGTACTGTTGCTTTAAGACATAGATGATACCTTGGTCACACGGCTGCAGCACGCTGGTTGTGTTAGGTGGCAGGAAAACAAGCTTTGTAGTCATCAGATTGGTGTATGCCAAACAATTATCAATAAACGACAGAACTTTTCTGTTCATTTGGTTCATTTTGTTGAAATAACACAGTCCTCAAACAGTTCAGTTGTCATCCAAGCACATTGACTGGCCTTGTAAGTGATGGGCAGTCTCTTTACATTCTTGAAGCACCGTGGATTTTGTGACTTTCCGATAACCAGAAGCAGAGTCTTTTCAGTGCCAGACATATTACAGCACATGACAGCTGTTAAATGATCTTTAGCTCATTTGTCACCCTGGCACTTCTCATCACAAAAGCACAAATTTCTGTTTGGTAGCGTATTTGGTAGCAGTGAAACATGCCTGTTTCATCCATGTTAAAAATGTCATGTAGGCTGTACGCATCCAAAATTTTTGGCAAACGTGAAATCCAATCATTAACGACATCGGCATTAACTCAGGCTGCTTCACCTGAAGCGACCTTAAATGTTATGTTGTGCCATTTCTTAAAATGCTCAAGAAAACGATTATCACACTTCCAGTCAGGCATATCCATTTCTTTTGCAAAGCGTTCTGCAATTTCTGCCAACATAGGACCACACACAGGCAACTGTGCAGAATGTATCTGCTTGAACCATTTTAGCAGAGTACACTCAATATCCATGTAAGAAATCGCACTCCTTCGTTTACAGTTTGACCTAACTAAAGACTGTGAACGTCGCATTCAATTTTTAACAAGTTTTGATACAGCTGAAACGTCATTTTCAAATTTATCGGCTATGTCCTTTCTCATAACTTTTTCATCAGCTTGCTTCAGAATATCCATTTTAGTGCTCAAATCCAGATCAACACGTTTGCGTTTAGTAACCATTATCTATCACAACGAGAACCAGAGAGAAGTTTCTGGTTATATGTTTCACAGTACACTATTCGAGACTGATCACCTATCAACTCACGTTGCCAACTTAACGTCACCCATGTCTTGATAAAGGAGCCAGTGACCGAAAGAAGCCAGATTTTAATCATGAAAGGGCAGCAGTGGTAAACTTTCATTCACCCCACCTAAGTTTTGATGCCCACATGTTCAAAATGTTGATGCAGCACAAATGCAGTGATCAAACACCCCCCTTCTTTGATGAGTCACGAGGGAGATAAGGCTTTCTGAGATGTTTATAGCTTGGAGTCGCCCAGTTTGTGATACAAAGTGGAGCTTTAACTCTTCTGGGTGCAAAAATACTATGATATTAACCAATTTGTGCCAATAAATGGGGTGATAGTAACTGCAGTAAAGCCCATTACTTATTTAAGGGAGTTTGCCAGGGATACAAATTTCTATGACAGTATCTGGGTTGTGACATAAATCAATGTGATAGTAAGTGGGTTTGACTGTTTTTGTGTGTGCATTAAAGAAGTAGTGACTTCTTTTTTTTTAAACTGAAGATAAGGGTTATATTCAAACTGCCATCGCCCTCCAGTTGACCCAGTTGTAAAAATCTGTATTGTTTGAATAAAAGTTGCCTTCTAAAATGAAGAATATTTCCTTCTCAGAGAGGCACAATGGGTTACACTGCACATGCATCTGTCAGCGGATGATGGAAAAATATGATATCACGTGTAGCTCATTTCCATGAATATAGGACATCTTTCAAATTCTTAACAGGTTGACTCAAAAACGTATCTGTTTTTGTACATAAAGTGTTAATATGTGGAAATTTATTTTTAAAAGTCAGATTAATGTGCATTATTATGTGAAAACATGTCAGAGCAGAGACTGACAAATGTTAAAATAGCTACACTTTCATTATGATTGGTACCATTTTCAGATTTTTTCTTCTAGAGGGCACTGACTTAGAACAGAAAATATGAGGATATGTAGTGGGAATTGTCAGTGCTCATGAAACAATGAGCAGTAATATAAATCTGTCTAATGACAGACAAAAACATCAATATAAGTAGACTTTTATAGTAATTTTTAAAGAAGATCGTATAGTGTTGAAAGAATGAATACTTGGCAGATTTAACAGTGCCTAAGAGATCTTTAATGCTTTTCTTTACTTCAGATCAGGCAGTTTGGATAGTTATTATGGCCCTGTCATTAACCCATGGAATTTAGTCATTTTCCCAGACAGTTCAGCCCAGAGTAATGAAATGGAAAGTCTCAACTCACCACAGCCAGTACAGAAATTTACACCAGAAAATGTTTGCAATGTGCCAGGAAGGGAGCAGATTGCAAAGAATGATTTAGACTGGTATATCTGTGGAGGTAGCTCAGGTGGAAGTGCTGCAGCTGTTGCTGCTGGTACTTGTCTTGCGTAAGTTTATTTTTTTGCATTTGACATAAGATCATAGTCTGTCTTCTCAGAAATTGTAATTTACATTTAATATAGACATTTTTCCGGAACAAAGAGTAAGAGTCCTAAGCCTAAACCTGGAATGATTTTGTAAAACTGTCACCATTCATTTTTTCTTAAGGTTTTTCTTTAATGTGTGTCAAAAGCCTAAAGTGATTTCTATTTAACAGATACATTACTATCCAGTAAACTACCAAGAGGCAAAACTATAATCAATAACCAGTGCAGATCTGAGTGGAAAAAGAAACTGAAATGCAGCAATGAACCAGATGCAATACACCAACTACAAAGACATCAGCAAACCATCCTCTTTCGCCTAAGGACAGGCCACTGCAGACTACTAAGCCACCTGCATCGACTCAAAATGTTTAACACAGATGAGTGTCCATGTGGCAGTGGAGTCCAGGCTCCAGAACACAAATCCTACAAGAGTGGCCAAACCATGCAGACCTGAGGCATGAGACATGGCCAGAGGACACTAGCTTGGGTTAAAAACTTTGGGTCTCCTATCAGGATCTGGAGAGAACTGCGGGGTTTGCCATGTCGACAGGGATCAGGATCTGAAGTGACCAACAACCTCAAACGCAGAAGATACATTACTGCAACATTTCTTCAGGATGTTCAAGAAGAAGTCCTTGATTACTTAGCGGTGTATCTAAATATATCTTCATTTATTCTTTTTTTTTTTTTCAGTAATTCGTCTTTTTCATAAGGAGTCCAACTATAGATTTCACACCAGAAAGATGTTATTTCTTCCAGTTTTTGTTTAAACCATTTATTTCCAGTGATCGTAATGTGTATTTTGCCAAAGCCATGAATCAGTCTGTCTTTCTGTTTGTTTTCCTAATCCACAATCATCATAAACATCTTTATCTTTCTCATTTCAGATTTCAGAATGTCAGTATTATATTAAAGTTTTTCAAGTATAGTTTTAGTGTCATGTGACTTCATTCATTCATTTGCATGTCCCTTGTGGAACTTTGCCTCGCAAACAGCACTCCTGTAGGCCTCTCAGTTGTGAGCAAGATGGCCTGCCGCTGCTGCATCCATTTGCAGATCGTCAACGATGTCTTGCAGCCATCTTCGTTTGGTCTTCCTCTCTTTCTTTTTCCCATTATGTATCCTTCCTTCTCTAAATTATCATGATGTTTAATGTGTCCAAAATATTTACTAGCCAGCCTTCTTCAATATTAAGCTCTTGTAGTATAGATATATTTGTTCTTTTTTGTGTCCATGATATTTAGAGAACTCTTCTGTAGCATTTACATTCAAAGGCATTTATGTGTTTCTCAGCTGTTTTGTTAAGTGTCCAGGTCTCACAGGCATATGTTGCGATGGGAAAGATGCATGCCCTTAAAGATCTTATTTTTGTGGTTCTGGCTGCTCCTCTCCACAGATTCTTTATTTGTTTTACTTTCTGAAGAGTGATAGATGTCCTCCTTTTAATTTCCCTCATTGTATCTCCATTATTAGTTAGTAGTGATCCAAGATATTCAAACTCTCCACTTCTTCCAGTTTTACCTCATTGATACATATTTCAGCTGCCTTGTTTGTTTTGTCATTTGTCATCAATTTAATTTTCTTTGCATTAAGATAGAGGTTCTGCTCTTCACTGTTCTTACAGACTGACATAATTAGTTTTTCCAATCCTTTTTGTGTTGTGGACAGTAATACTGTGTCATCAGCATATCTAATCTCTGGTATTTCATAACCTCCAATTGTTATGGCATCATAATATTCTTTGTCTACATCTTCTCTAACATTCCTCATTATATTTTCAGTATACAAGTTAAATAAGTAGGGTGACAATAGTCATGTGACTAAGAGTTCTTTTTACGTCTACTTCTGTGTCATTTTAAAATATCTCTAGATCCTCTTCTCAGTCATATACTGTTGGAATATATCCTTGTCTTATATCTGTTGACTTTCCTCTCATTTGAATTAGGACGACTTGGTTTCATGTATTCCATGATTTTCAAATTGCTTTCGTTTATTCTAAATTATTCTTGCTTGTTTTTTTCATGTTTGTCATCTCATGAGTGCATGATTGCACATTGGTTTGAACTAATTCACTCATCACCCATCCATCTCACTTCACTCATTCACTGGCTGTTGGTTTTCATTGTTTCCAAGTATTTTATTCTTAGTAGTTTCCCTGTTAAGTTAGTGGAGGTCAACGAATTTGTATATCTTGGCAGCAGAGTAGTAGAAAATGGAGACAGCACAGAGGACATCAACGCAGGCTTATTAGAGCAACCAGGCTTTTGCTATGCTGCAGATTATATGGAAATCTAAAAAAACTAAGCATGAAGAAAAAATCAGGATATTTAAGAGTAAAGTTCTAAGTGTACTACTCTATGGAAGTGAATGCTGGAAGATCACCAAAATCATAGAAAACAAGTTGAATTCTTTCCAGACTAAATGTTTATGAAAAATTAGAAGAATATTTTGACCAGTCATCATAAGAAATAACATCTTGTTGGCAGAAATGCAGATGAAGCCACTAACAGCAATTTGAGAAAAGATGCTGGCGATGGTTGGGACATGTGCTCCAAATGACTAACAACTCAATACCAAAAATAGCACTAAGATGGACACCACAGGGGAACAGAAGAAAGTGTAGATCAAATAAGACATGGAGAAGAACAACAGAGAGGATGTTGAGCAATAGAGGGCTCACCTGGGCAGGAGCGAAAAGAAAAAGCAAAGGACAGGTGTTTGTGGAAAACACTCTGTGGAAGCCTCAAGTGCCCTGGGCACTTCAGGTTCAGAGAGAGAGAAAGTTTCCCTGTTCCACTGGATGAACCATTATTTAGGGATGCTAGAACCACTCAATTTTCCACCTCACTCTACGTTAGGATTTAGACCTCTTCTGAATCATGAGTGTAGCATTCAATTTCTTTATCATTTGATGTTTTGTAAGTCATCTATCTTATCCATATCCTTGGATAGTGATTGGGCTAAACAGGAGACCATATGTTAATGATTATGTGTCAAGGCATTGTAAGAGCTTGATTTCTAGTTCAGAATTTTTGTGTAGACATATTCCCTTTCCATCTGTCATGGGTTCAGACACATTTTAAGGACTAAATACATCAAACACCTATTTGATAGTGCATTGACCTGTCTTGGCAAGGTGGTTGACAGTGCACTGTCCTCTCATGGTTAGGTGGTTGCTTGTCCTACTGGAGTATAGACTTTGATTCAGTCATTCTCTTAGTGTTTTTCTTTCACATCTGGTCTACAATTCTTTGTAGCTGATCATTTCTCTAACACTTTTTTAAATTAAAAATTCATTCAGGAATTTCTTGCTCCTGGTCTGTCAGAAGAAATGCATTGTGTATGGAAAGAAACAGCTGACAGCTTAGATAGGGCAGGTGCTAAAGTGTCACAAGTTTCCTTGCCTGATGCATTTTTAGCCAAGCAGTCACCTCACAGTATTTGCAAGACAGTAACAATTTTTTCCCATATCCCATAAACTGCTGTCAGACTTTGAATGGAATCGCAGCTGTGATGCACGCTGTCTTCTAGAGCAGTTTTCAGTTTGGTCTCCTTTTCTCTTTCTTCAGGTGTCTACAACATCTGAGGTCTTTTCAAAACATGACCAATCCATTTCCAATGCCTTTTAACTAAAATTATCCACATTCATCTTTATTTGCTCTGTGCAAGTAGATCTTTACTTCTGACCAATGGCCAGAAAATTTTCAAAATCTTTTCTTTGGCAGCCTTTATGGATTTGACTTTTTTTTTTTTTTTGTTCTCCATTATTCTGCTTAGGATGTTAATGCCAATTTTTTTACAAATGATAAGAATGTCACAGCTTGCGGCATAGTTACGAAGCATATGGCTAACCCACTGCTGACTGTTGTAAAAAATGCTGTTGATTTAATAACATTAACATTTAAGAGTATTTTGCACAATGAAATTCTCAACATTGATCATGTCAACTGCATGTAAATCTGTAGGTCCTTTGGATCAGACACAGGTGGATCAACCAGGAATCCTGCTAGTTACTGTGGAGTTGTGGGCTTGAAGCCAACCTATGGCTTGTTGTCACGATATGGACTTATACCCTTGGTAAATTCCATGGATGTGCCAGGAATTTTAACAAGAACTGTGGAAGACAGTGCTATAGTTCTAAGTATGCAAAGCACCATTGTATTGTAATCTGAGTACACTTTCTTGTTGATATGACTCTGCAACTTTTTGTAGCCATTTTGTACTTAATTGTTTTTCTTACATTCTCCATTCATTTCCTGTTTTGATCCCTTCCATATTCCTAGCCATTATCATCATTCCTCATTGCACCTGTAGTACAATGTAAGATTTCACGTTTGTAAGTTTTTGTGTCTGTTTCTGTAGTTAATTATTTGTTAAGTTGATGTCTTCATAAACATCTCTATCCTGTCATCTACAGTGATGTACTAAAATATGGCAGAGGCATTTACTATTTCTCCTTTGACTCATGACCAAGTCCTAGGTGTAATTTGATAACCATGTTCTCTGCACTCTTTATTTCTGTCTTTATTTTTAAATCTTCTTTTATCTCATCTTCTGTATCTCCACTCATTTTTATAAATATATACACATGTTGAACTAAACATTTGCAATATGCAAGGTACGGCAGTTAAGTAATGAGACTGATTTTATTATGCCCAAGACTAAAATGCTATCTATGAAGCAAAGCATGGAACCCAAAGAGGCAACCTTCTGGCAACATTTCATCGCCGCCCGATAAGCAGACGACAAACATGGCACCATTTTGTTGACCTGGTTAGAGGTCAACAAGCAGTCATGTAATCAGCATGGAGCAAAAAGCTAACATTAAATTCTGTTTAAAACTCTGAAAAAGTGCCATTGAGACAGTTGAATTGATGTGATAAGTTTATGGGGATAATTGTTTATCTCATGCACAGATATTCAGGTGGTATTCACAATTCAAAAGTGGTGTGGAAATGATTACAAATGCAACTAAACATGGATGCCCAATTTCTGTTCGTAATGAGGAACTCATTGCAAAAGTCAGAGAACAGATACAAGAAGATGGTTGTTTGACTGTGAGGATAATGGCAGATGAATTTGATGTTAACCGAGAGACCATTCGTAAAATTTTAGTAGAAGATTTAGGCCAGAAAAAGTTGCTTGTTTGTTTGTACCACATGCGTTGTTTGATGACCAAAAACATCAGCATGTTGAGTACACAAAAGACATCAGAATGTGTCGCAGTAATAAAAACTTCTTAAATTTGATTGTTGCAAAGGATGAAACATGGATTTTCTGCTATTATCTCACAACTAAATGCCAAAGTGCTCAGTGGAAGTCATCATCACCACCAAAAGGCAACAGATTTCATCTTCAAAGTTGAAAGTGAAGACAATATTGGTGTGCTTCTACGACAGCAAAGGAGTTATCCACAAAGAATTTATTCCAGAGGGACAGACTGTCACTGCCAAATTTTATTTAAATATTTTGAAACGCTTATTGAAAAGGATTCTCAGAGTCCAACCCAAGTATTCAACACCTGGCAGTTTTTTCCTTCTTGATGATAATGCACTAGCTAACCGGGCGGTAGTTTTACAGGAATTTGTGGCCCAAAAACAAGTGTGTTCACAACCATCCACCCTATTCCCCAGATTTGTCTTTGAAAGGAATCTTCTTTGACAATACTGATAACACCCAGAGGGCCATAACATCTGGTTTAAGGACCATACCAACAGAACGACTGCAGAGGTCGTTCCAATGTTTGTTAGATCGTGCCACTCGCTGTATCACTGCGCAAGGGGCTTACTTTGAATAAAATACAAGTTATATCTTCCACTGTTGTTTATTTTATTTTTTATGAAGTTAGTCTCATTACTTAATTGTCAAACCTTGTATTTTATGTTATCAATTGGTCCTACTTCTCCTCTCTCTTTTTTCTCTCAGCTCCATCCTGCTTAGCATCATTGCTGAGCTTTCATGGTTATTTGCCTGGTTAGCTGAGTGGTTAGGCGCTTGATTTACTTATTCATTGGTACTGAGTTCAAGTCCCAACAGCTGGATTTTTTTTCTGTACACCAAAAAGGCCCCATGGTCCACTCAGCCTATAAAAAAGGGTACAAGAGAAATCTGGGAAGGTAAATGCAGCCAGTCGTGATACTGACCACATCACACTTTCATGTGCTGATGGTTCTGGAACTATTGGCCTAACACTGTATCCCAAATATGCCTTAATGGCATGAAAACGGCTTTTACCTACTACCTTACCGTTCATGGTTATTTACTTGTGTGATGTAATTTTGTCTCTTGAAAGGGTGGCTTGCCTGAGATGTAAGAAAAGCAACATTTTCATTAAACATTCCTTTCATTGTTCATGATATCTGAACTTTACAGGTGCTGTAGCAGGCCATGACATTCAGGATTCTACTACAGTACCAGAATCTTATGGCCCATTCACTGTCAGAGAAGACCTTGACATATCTCAAATGCATATTGGTATTCCAAAGGTAAATAAACTAGCTTTTTAGAAAGTACAAATATTGATATATTTTTATGTCAATCTTACATCCTTTCCATGCCTTTAAACGTCATATAGGGCTCACATGCAACCGTGCGGTACCTGGGATCTGCAAAGAATAGGACCACTGTACCCTACTACACATGATTGTAAAAGGTGACTAAGGAGGGTTCGGCATAGGGCCAGCAACCCTATCTGGTTAAAAAAAACCATCAGACTGCTGCAGAAACAGAAGCAAGGGAAAAAAACAAATGCAGGTGAAAGGAGAAATGTTATCAGGAAACTGAGCCCGTGAAGGTTGTGGATGAAAGCCAGCCACTGGAAGTCCCCAGTCCAACTGCAGACTTCCTGGAACCTAAACACAATATGCAAATAGGCAGCTGGAATGTAAGAACACTTAATCAGACTGGAAAACTAGCACAAACCATCAAGGAAATGCACAGATACAAACTAGACATATTAGGAATACAAGAGCCAAGATGGACAAGACAAGGCAGAAAGAAATTAACAACACAGCACACAGAAGATACAATAATATGGTCAGGTAAAGAAGATCATCATGAAGGAGGAGTACCATTGATTATAACAAAAGAAGCATCAAGAGCATTTCTGAAATGGACCCCTATAAATGAGAGATTATTGTATACACGCTTCAACTCAAGGTTCACGAAGCTGTCTGTTATAGTTTGTTATGCACCAACAGAAACAGCTGAAGAGGAATTAAAAGAAGATTTTTACAACAGCCTCCAAGCCACAGTAGAAACAATACTCAAGCATGATATGCTACTCATCTTGGGCGACTTCAATGCAAAAGTAGGTGAGGGAAATGAAGATAGAAGAAGAATCATGGGAAGAGAAGGAATCGGAGAAATAAATGAAAATGGAGAAAGACTGTGCAGTTTCTGTGAAGAAAACATGATGACTGTCGGAGGGACAATTTTCCAACATAAAAACATCAATAAAGTGACTTGGAGGTCCCCAGATAAAACCACAGAAAACCAAATCGATCACATACTAGTAAGCAACAAATGGAAACGGTCACTACAAGATGTGAGAGCAAGGAAAGGAGCAGATGTAGGAAGTGATCACAACCTTCTGGTAGCAAAAATAAAACTAAAATTAAGGAAAGCCAAAATCGGTGAAAACAGAAAGGCACATTTTAGTACAGCAAAACTGAAAGACCAGCAAACAAGAAATGAATTCTCAATAGTACTTAAGAACCGCTTCAGTGTCCTACAAGACGAAGCAGAAATGTCCATACTAGAGTTCAATAAAACATTACAGGAAACAGCAAAAGACATGCTGGGATATCAGAAATGGATAAAAGAGGAATAGATAAGCAAGACAACATGGGAAAAAGTAGTGCAGAGAAAGGAAATCAAGAAAAAATTACTGAACACCAAATCACAAAGGCTAAAAGAACAAGTTTTAAGTAATTATGCACAAAAAGACAAAGAAGTGAAGGAATCATGCCATCAAGATAAATGTCAATACTATGACAACTTAGCAGAAGCAGCATTGAAAGCAGCATATGCAAATGACATGAAAACCATATACAAAATCACAAAGCAAATGACAGGTAACTTTAGCACAAGATGTGATAGTGCAGTAAGGACACATAAGGGAGAAAGAGAAAAAAATTGAAAGATGGAGGGAACACTTTAACACCCTACTAAACAGAACACAAGCAGCACAAACAATAGACATACCTGAAGCAAAAACAGAACTAAACATAAATACAGGACCAATAACAATTAGTAAAGTAAAGGAGGCAATCAGGAAGCTAAAATTAGACAGGGCACCAGGTGAAGATGAAGTGACTGCTGAGATGTTGAAAGCAGAAGAAACAGAAACGCCAAAACAACTCTGCTGGATACTACAACAAATTTGGGATCTCGAAAAAAGCTCCAGAGGAGTGAAAAACTGGCCTTAAGTAAAACTACCAAAGAAAGGCGACCTCAGAAATTGTGGGAACTGCCACTCACCAGTAAAGTATTTTGCAGAATAATCATCAATGGAATTGTACCAGCATTTGAGGGAAAACTTCGGAAAGAGCAGGCAGGATTTAGGAAAGGAACATCATGCATAAACCACATATTTGTACTTAGACAAATATTAGAACAGGCAAATGAGTGGCATATGCAATATTTATAGATCATGAGAAAACCTTTGACAGTGTCAACAGAGATGCACTGTGGAAAATCCTAAAATGGCATGGCCTCCCCCATAAGATAGTGAATGTAATCAGCCTATACGAGGGTTTTCAGTGCAAAGTGATCTGTGGAGAATATACCTACAACAGCTTTAAGGTACAAACAGGAGTGAAGCAGGGATGTGTATTATCGCCAGCATTATTTATCTTGGCAGTAGACTGGTTAATGAAGGAGGCAACATCAGACAAATGCAGAGGATTACAGTGGACCTTTGACACAGTGCTTGAGGACCTTCCGAATGACTGACAACTCAGTACCAAAAATAGCACTAAGATGGACACCACAGGGGAACAGAAGTAAGGGTAGGCCAAAAGAGACATGGAGAAGAACAGAGAGGATGTAGAGCAATAAAGGGCTTACCTAGGCAAAAGCGGGAAAAATGGCAAAGAACAGGCGTTTGTGGAAAACCTACTGCGGAAGCCCCATATGCCCTGGACGCTTAAGGTTCAGAGAGAGATAGAGAGGGCTCACATGGTAATCACCAAATTTTCCTGTTTTCAGTGAGCTTTTCAGCCTCATAAAGGGATTTTATGCCTACTAAATTGGTCTTTCTTAAGAATGTCCTCTTCAGAGTTTCACATGGTTGACTTCTTTTTGTGTCCCCTGTTGTGTTCCCCTTCATAGTTTGTTTCTGACTGTTTTTTCTCATTATGCGACCAACATATGTCCATCTCCTTTTTCTGATCACCCATGAGACAGGTTGTTGTTTGCTCATCTGCCTTATCTCTGCATTGTTCTTGAATTTATTCCACTTTATACCAAGTATTTTCTTTAGGCATTTGTTTTTAAAAGAGTCTAATTTGTTGTGTTTTTCTTTAGTTGTTTTCCAGCTTTCACATGCATAAATGAGGGAGGATATTACATTTGAATCGATTAATCTTAACTTTCTTTTTTGTGCTTATAACTTTTGAATGCCATGTTCTCAAGATTCTTAAAGGTCAGTGCTGCATTTGCAATTCTGATACTAACTTCCTTTCTGGTGTCACCATCTTGGTCTATGTAGCTGCCAAAGAATACAAATTTGTGTACTTCTTCAACAGCTGTTTCTTCTATGTATATTTTTCCCTCTTGATTAATGGGGAGTTTCATTATTTTTGTTTTTTTTTTCTTATTAATTTCAAGTCCTATTTTGCTAGCCAGTGAAGACAGGCTATCTGTTTCTTCTTGCATCAAATTCACATTGTCACTGATAAGATTTATGTCATCTGCAAAATCAAGATCTTCTGGCTGGGCCTCATGTACCCAGTAAATGCCCATTTTACCTGTGCAACATTTTTTCATTATGAAGTCTATGGTAATTCCAAAAAGCAAAGGAGATAGTATACATCCTTGTTTCATGCCTATTTCAATCTGGAACCACTTGCTCATTCCTTCTTCTATGTGACTGCACAAACATATCTGTTGTAGAGATCTCTAATGATGTTCACAGTTTTAGATGATATTTCATATAGTCTTAAAATTCTTCACAATGAATTTCTATGTATGATATCAAATGCGTTTTTTAAAGTCTATGAAGTTCAGGATTAATGGTTTTTGCTTTTCAATATGTTCTTCAGGTATTATTCTTAGAGTAAAGATCTGGTCGAGACACCTCCTCCCTTTTGAAATCCTACCTGTTCTTCTCTCAGTGCAGCATCCACTATATCTTTAAGTCTATTTAGAGTGACTTTGCAAAATACTGATAATAAAGTTACTCCTCTCCAATTGTTGCAGTCACTAAGGTTGCCTTTTTTTTTCCTTTTATTTTAACAATGATTCATTTTTTGCATTTGGAAGGGACCTTTTCTTCTTTCCAAACTTTATTAAACAGTCTCTGTAATTGGGTCATGTTGTCACTGTTAATATCTTTTAACATTTCAGCTGTTATTTCATCTTCACCTGAAGCTTTGTTGCCATTAAGTTCACTGCTGTTTCAATTTCATTCAGTGTAATTTCATCTAGGTTGATGTTTTAGTTGGTTTCAAGGTTTATTAGTGCATTTGGGTATGGTCAATTAAATATTTCTTGGAAGTGTTCAGCCCGTATTTGCTTTTGGTCAATACTTGATGTTAATAGCGTGCCAGTTATGCTAAAGATTGGTCTTCTCAAGATATAATAGTACCAGTTAGCCACTTTTGTATGTTATGTAAAATTTTGTTGTCTCCTTTTTTTTCTGCATCATTCATTCACTCATTCATTTACATGTCCCGTGCGGAACTTAGCCTCCCTAACAGCTCTCCTGTAGGCCTCTCGGTTTGTGAGCAAGAATGCCTGCTGCTGATGCATCCATTTGCAGATCATCAACAATGTCTTGCAGCCATCTTCACCTTGGTCTTCCTCTCTTTCTTTTTCCCATTATGTACCCTTCCAAGATGGTCTTCTCTAGATTATCATGACATTTAATGTGTCCAAAATATTTAAGTTTTCTTTGTTTAATCCTCTTTATTAGCCAGCCTTCTTCATATTAAGTTCTTTTAATATGGATATATTTGTTCTTTTTTGTATCACATGATATTTGAAGAACTCTTCTGTAACATTTACATTCAAAAGCATTTATGTGTTTCTTAGCTGTTTTGTCTTCTTAGTTGTCCAGGTCTCACAGCAATATGTTGCAATGGGAAAGATGCATGCCCTTAAAAATCTTATTTTTGTAGTTCTGTTTGTTCTTCTCCACAGATTCTTTAATTGTTTTACTTTCTGTAGAGCTATAGATGTCCTCCTTTTAATTTCTCTCATTGTATCTCCATTATTAGTTAGTAGTGATCCAAGATATTCAAAACTCTCCACTTCTTCCAGTTTTTCCTCATTGATACATATTTCAGCTGCCTTGTTTGTTTTGTCATTTGTCATCAGTTTAGTTTTTTTTCGCATTAAAATAGAGATTTTGCTCTTCGTTGTTCTTACAGACTGACATAATTAGTTTTTCCATTCTTTTTGTGTTGTGGACAGTAATACTGTATCATCAGCATATCTAATCTCTGGTATTTTATAACCTCCAGTTGTTATGGCATCGTAATATTTTTTGTCTTCATCTTCTCTAACATTCCTCATTATATTTTCAGTATACAAGTTAAATAAGTAAGGCTTCCCTGATGGACCCCTTGTTTTATGTCAAACCAAGTTGTTGTTTCACCATTTATTTTTACTGCTGCCTGTTGACCTAGATGCAGCAGTGATGTTAATTGTATCAAATGTGTTGGAAATACCATTTTTTCCATTATTTCCCAAAGTTTCTAGTGTTGCACATAATCAAAAGCCTTTGAGTAGTCTATAAAAGGTAAATATAGATTCACATTAAACTCTCTGCATATCTCTATTATTAATCTTATATTGAATATATGATCTCTTGATCCTCTTCTTTGCCTGAAACCAGCTTGGACCATATTGACTTCTCTTCTATTTTCTTCCAAAGTCTACCCATTATGATTTTTAACAGAATTTTACTGGCATGACTAATCAGGGCAACAATTCTGTAGTTTGTGCATAATTTCAGGTTACCCTTTTTTGGCAGTGGTATGAATACAGTTTTTTTCCATTCTTTTGGCCAAATACCTGAGTGCCATATCTTTTTACATAGTGCATGATAGATTGTTGCACATTCCAATCCTCCTGCTTTAATAGGTTCAGCTGTTATCTCATCACATCCTGGTGATTTACCATTCTTCAGATTCTTTATTGCCTATAAAACTTCTTTTATTGTCGGTTCGGGTTCTTTCTCCTCCAATAATAATTTACGCTGTTGATTTCTGCTTTCACAGTCGGTTGTTTCTATAATTCCTCTGCAGTATTCCTTCCATCTTTCTAGAATTTCTCCTGTCTCTGACAAGATATTCCTCATCTCATTACATTTAGCTTAGGTGTGACATTCCTCGTCAATGTCTTCATTTCTTTAAACATTTCACTATCTCTTCCACACTTCTGATGTCCTTCTATTCTTTCACAACAATCTTGTATGTATTGTTTTTTGTCTATTCTTATGTTTTTTCGTACTTCTTTTGTTAAAGATTTATATTCCTCTTTGTTGTTGTTTGTCACTTTCCATTGTGTCTTCATTTCTTTACGTTGTTTTATCAGTTCTAGTGTGCCTGGTGTAATCCATCCATTCTTTTGTGTTTTCTTTACTGGAACCATGTCTTTAGTTGTTGTTATTAAGATATATCTGGCCTCCATAGTCTATTCATCTGGTGTCATCTCCTCCTGTATGGCCATCAGGATTTCGAAATGGTTCTTCACTTCTGTATTGTATTGTTCTGGTATTTTTGTAAGATCAAAGTGGAGTGGTAATTGTCTTTTTTATCTTTATCTTAATGTCTACTATCAATAACTCATAGTCTGTGTCACAATCAGCACCTGATAAAGTTTTTGCTGACGTTATACTTGATCTCCACCTTCTTTGCACTAAAACATAATCCATTCGATTCTTGGTTTTCCCATCAGGTGATGTCCATGTGTAAAGTCTTTTTGGATGTTGTTTAAAAAATGTGCTAGTGATCATTAGCTCATTTTCCATGCAAAATACCATTAGATTCTCACCTGCTTCATTTCTGTGTCCTATGCTAAATTTCCCCACAACATATCCTTCATCTTCTGCTCTTTCTGTACCAATCTTTGCATTAAAATCCCCCATTATTAATAAATATCATTTTTCTGTATCTGGTCTATCATCGTTTGCAGTGTGTTATGAAAGTCTTCTACTTTCTCTTCTTCTGCTACTGATGTAGGTGCATATATCTGGATGATTGTTACATTTCTAGGAGTGCTCTTAAGTCTGATAGTGAGGATTCTATCACTTACTGGATTGTAATCTAGTAATGCTTTTGATGTTGATTTGTCCAAGTAAAAAGCCATTCCATTCTTTCCTCCTAATTCTCCATCAGAATATATAAAGATATTATCATTCTCGCTCTTGAAGTGTCCTGATCCTTTCCATTGATGTTCGCAGATTCCCAAAATGTGTATCCTTGTTCTTTTCATCTCGTCACTTATTATTTGATACCTTCCCTCATACATAATTCTCACATTCCATGTTCCTACTCTTATTTTTCTTTTTAGTTTGATGCTGGGGTTTTCCTAAGTAACACCATCAGGATTTTGTCCATCATCACAATTACTAGTACTGACCTCTGTGTTAAAATTAGATCTATCTGGCCTGGGGGACTCGCCACCAGATATTTTTCCTATCTGACCTTCCATGTTGCTGTTTGGGTTTCTTGGTATATTTCCAGAAGATAGTTTACCATTGCTTTCCTTCTGTGCAGTGACTACTAGTCAGTGATTGTAGCCATTGTCCCTGTATCATTAGTGGTTGTAAAATCAGGGTTTCAAAGCATATAAGTAAAACATTTGCCTCAGTAACTTTTCTTGAATTCATAAATGCTAAACATTTTATGTCATTTTATATAGTTGGAAATTATAATAATAACAATTGTTATTGTTGTCATACATATGCACTAGACATTTCCAGGCGATCATGATCTGGAACTTCAAGAACATGAGTAAAAGTTGAGAGTTTTTATGTTTGGATAGCCATGTTGTTTCCTTTCCAGGTATTGATTCTGGATATGTTTTAAGGACTAAACATGTTGAATGTCCTTTTCAGCTTCGTGTGTAGTTATATACTTATACACTAATTATTGTCCTTTTCAGGAGTACATTGTGGCTCATTTGATAGTGCATTGTCCTGTCATGACTATGTGGTTGCTTATCCTACTGGAGCACAGACTTTGATTCACAGTCATTCTCTTAGTGTTTTTCTTTCACATCTGGTCTACAATTCTTTGTAGCTGATCATTTCTCTAACACTTTTTTAAATTAAAAATTCATTCAGGAATTTCTTGCTCCTGGTCTGTCAGAAGAAATGCATTGTGTGTGGAAAGAAACAGCTGACAGCTTAGATAGGGCAGGTGCTAAAGTGTCACAAGTTTCCTTGCCTCATGCTCAGCTATGCATTATTTGCTACAATGTCCTGTGCTGCTGTGAAGTTGCTTCCAACTTTTCTCGATATGATGGAATTGAGTTTGGTAAGTTTATTTACATAATTCTATTTCTCCATGTTTCCAGGTATCTCCTGCATAACATTCCACAGTATATTCTGTAAAATAGGACATTATGTGATTGTGCAACACCATATTGTATACTTGGCAAACTTATATGGAATAGTGTAGTGTACCTGTATTAAGAGCCAAGATAGTACACAAGATAATATTTCAACTAATTCTAGCTCCTGACAAGGTAATTTATGGGTTGAGTAAGGTTAATACAATACTGTATACATTATAGTACATTGTATACATACATTATAGAAGAAGAAGTCAATATGGCCCAAGCTGGTTTCAGGCAAGGAAGAGGATCAAGAGATCATATATTCAATCTAAGATTAATAATAGAGAAATGCAGAGAGTTTAATGTGAATCTATATTTATCCTTTATAGACTACTCAAAGGCAATTTGATTGTGTACAACACCAGAAACTTTGGGAAATAATGGAAAAAATGGGATTTCCAACACATTTGATACAATTAACATCACTGCTGTATCTAGACCAAGAAGAAGAATAAATGGTGAAACAACAACTTGGTTTGACATAAAACAAGGGGTCCGTCAGGGGTGCATATTGTCACCCTACTGGTTCTAAGGACTGCAAACGCGCCACAAACAGCCTCTGGCAGTCAAGTCCAGCTCCTGGCCTTCCCGTGGCAGAACTGTTTAAACTGACAGGAGAAGGGGCGAGGGCGAATATCTGGCGCCTGAAAACCAGTTACTTAGGGTGGATGAGTGGCACGTTTGGTAGCTCATATGCCGCTGTTGGCGAGATCTTCAGCTGCCGTGCGTGGAGCGGTGCTCCTCCTGGCCAATGAAGAAATTTGCAAATGAGGTTGCCGCGCAGCATCACTGCGGAAAAGATAGTAGAAAGGATAAAGCGAAGCAAACAGTCAAATCACGGCACCTCTGGTCTGGAGGTTGGCCACGTCCTGAGTGCAGTCATATCGAGTGAAATGCATGAACCGGCTTGTCCCAGAGGTTAAGACACTGCTGGCTTGACTCTCCAAATGACGCGCGTGGAGTGAAGCTCCTCCCGGTTAAGGAAGTAAATGCGGAAAAGAAATAAAGGTTGCTGTGCGGCGCCGATGGGAAAAGGTGGTGGAAAGTGAAGTTTAACCGGTATGTCCAGTAGTATCGCTACGAGAGCTATACCACGGCACCTCTGTTCTAGAGGCCGCCCACGTCCGAAATACACCTACACTGGTGAAATATGCCTAAACCGGCACACACCAGGGGTGGAACTCGATGGCTAGACATGTCATGCCACCTCCGCTCTAGAGGTCGGTAACGCCTGATAAACACCCATACTGGTGAATTTTGCCTAAACCGGCTCATACCAGGGGTGAATCTTGAAGGCTATGCATGTCACAGTACCTCTGCCCTAGAGGTCGGTCACATCCCAAACACGCCCATACTGGGAAATGCCTAAACCGGCTCAACCCAGGGGTAGAAGTCACTAGTGGCGAGGATTCGTCCTCCTGGACAAAAGCTCCATCCTGATCACAACTAGGAAGGGTAGCGGCCACGACCGCAAAATGCTGAAGTCAGAGACACTGGACCAAGGAAGTCTAGATAGACAACCACCTCTCACCCGGCGGGGATGTTTGCGTATCCTAATCACGCTGAGGTTTTCCAGTGAGAAAGTCCAACCCTGGACTGGATGGGCAACCACCTCTCACCCGGCAGTGATACACGGGTATCCCAAAACACGTCGAGGTTTTCCGGTGAGAAAGTCCAACTCTAGCCTGGGTGGGCTACCGCCTCTCATCCAGCGGGGATGCACTGATATCCTAAACACGTCGAGGTCTTCCGGTGAGAAAGTCCAACCCTAGATTAAACTGGTGCAATGAAAACCACGGTGTCACGCAATCCCGCTTTCGAGACCCACCAAGAATACAGGCTAAAGCACTGTGATACTCTGAACCCCCTGTGGTCCTTTCGTGGATCTCGTGTGGTCTATTTTGGACCACACAGGGGACCACGGGACCTAACAAGGACCACAGGCGTGAATTCAGTAGGTTCACAGTGCGGTTTTTGGTGGTAGAAGTGAACAAAGAAGAAGAAGAAGTCACCCTACTTATTTAACTTGTATACTGAAAATATAATGAGGAATGTTAGAGAATATGTAGACAAAGAATATTACGATGCCATAACAGTTGGAGGTTATGAAATACCAGAGATTAGATATGCTGATGACACAGTATTGCTGTCCACAACACAAAAAGGAATGGAAAAACTAATTATGTCAGTCTGCAAGAATAGTGAAGAGCAGAACCTCTATCTTAATGCAAAGAAAACTAAAGTGATGACAACTGACAAAACAAACAAGGCAACTGAAATATGTATCAATGAGGAAAAACTGGAAGAAGTGGAGAGTTTTGAATATCTTGGATCACTACTAACTAATAATGGAGATACAATGAGGGAAATTAAAAGAAGGACATCTATCGCTCTTCAGAAAGTAAAACAAATAAAGAATCTGTGGAGAGGAGCAGACAGAACCACAAAAATAAGATTTTTAAGGGCATGCATCTTTCCCATCACAACATATGCCTGTGAGACCTGGACACTTAACAAAACAGCTGAGAAACACATAAATGCATTTGAATGTAAATGCTACAGAAGAGTTCTCCAAATATCGTGGACACAAAAAAAAACAAATATATCTATACCACAAGAGCTTAATATTGAAGAAGGCTGGCTAGTAAAGAGGATTAAAGAGAGAAAACTTAAATATTTTGGACACATTAAACGTCATGATAATTTAGAGAAGACTGTATTGGAAGGATACATAATGGGAAAAAGAAAAAGAGGAAGACCAAAATAAAGATGGCTGCAAGACATCGTTGACAATCTGGAAATGGATGCAACAGCAGCAGGCCACCTTGCTCACAACCGAGAGCGAGAGGCCTACAGGAGTGCTGTTTGGGAGGCAAAGTTCCGCGAGGGACATGCAAATGAATGAATGATGATACATACATTAATGTACACATAGGTTAATAAAGTATGTAATATTTTGAAAAGAAAATTAAAGAGCATTAAACTTGAGAGATTCATTTTACATGAGATTGGATTCTGCTGCCTATGAGGTATACACTGCTGTATGATAAACTTTTTACTTGCATGTAAAATTACTTGTAGGAGTTTACTTGTATGAGGAAAAAATCATAGAGTAAAAGCAATTTGAAAATTGCATGCTAACCACAGTGGACAGAACCTGGCACATTAGATGTTCACAATGGCTGATGGGTAGTTCAGACATGCACAGGATTGTTTTCTGTCATTAGTCCAGTTGAAGGGAAAATTCACATTGAAATAATGATTGAATATTGGCTTACATAAGCCAGTAACATAGAGGCTTTTATTATGACTATTAAAATATATACATTAAAGACTGCAATAATTGGAGAGGAGTCACCTTATTGTCGGTTGTGTCAAAAGTATTCTGCAACATCATTCTGAATAGAACTCTTCCCGTGCCATTGGTCGCTGTAGCAACCCTTCTGGTTTTCCAGTTTGTGCCAATGGTCGATATAGCGACTCTTGGTTTGTTTCAATAAAACAACCGGTGTAACATTTAGATTGTACATATTTCATTTGCGTTTCTGGTAACACTTTTCAAAATGGTGAAAGAGTCCTTAGATACGAGCGATGCTGAGCGAGAAAAAGGAAGAGAAACAAAGTAAATTTTCAATTTTTGATGATGTAGATAGGGATATGGACATGGCCTGTGACCACCCCACTGCTCTTGAATGTATCCCTAGTAGATCTAGACATATTTAGACGACTGGAGAAGTAGTTAGGAGGTTATTTCAGACATTAATTTAGCGAGAATGCAACATAGAATCACAATATGAGATCGACAGGTAGATCTAGACATCTCAGATGGTAAGTAGTGTAGATCTAGACCTAGCCGATGGTGAGCTGGGCACAATCATTGTCTAAAAACATCACATTACTTCTTTTTTCCTAAAAAACTCTGCATTTATGAAATTTTCATACATTTAGTTATACTTTGAAACATAATAAGTACACGGAAGTACATGGAAATACTGTTTTCCATTCCATTTTGCAACTATACCCCCTATACAGATCAAGACCCGCATTTTTATTCCAGTTCCAACTGAACGTCCACATTGTTTCCTGCGGCACAGGAAAGAGTTGGAAGTAGTGGATGCTGCAATGAGAGAAGAACAAGCAGGATTTCAAAAAGGGACAATCTGTCTTCTCTTTTACTGTAAAGGATCTTTACTCTAAGAATAATACTTGAAGAACATACTGAAAAGCAAAAACCATTAATCCTGAACTTCATAGACTTTAAAAAAGGCATTTGATGGCATATAGATTCATCGTGGAGAATTTTAAGACTATATGAAATACCATCTAAAATTGTCAACATCGTTAAGGACCTCTACAACAAATATGTTTGTGCGGTCAACACAGAAGAAGGAATGAGCAAATGGTTCCAGATTGAAACAGGCATGAAACAAGGATGCATACTATCTCCTTTGCTTTTTGGAATTACCATAGACTTCATAATGAAAAAATGTTGCGCAGATAAAATGGCCATTTATTGGGTACATGGGACCCAGCCAGAAGATCTTGATTTTGCAGATGACATAAATCTTATCAGTGATAATGTGAATTTAATGCAAGAAAAAACAGATAGCTTGTCTTCACTGGCTAGCAAAATAGGACTTGAAATTAACAAGGAAAAAGATTATTCAATTCAAATGTAATATCCACCCTTATTTATGCATGTGAAAGCTGGAAAACAACTAAAGAAATACACAACAAATTAGACTCTTTTAAAAATAAATGCCTAAAGAAAATACTTGGTATAAAGTGGAACAAATTCAAGAACAATGAAGAGATAAGGCAGGTGAGTGAACAACAACTTGTCTCATGGGTGATCAGAAAAAGGAGATGGACATATGTTGGTTATGTGATGAGAAGAAACAGTCAGAGAATCCCTAAACAAGCTATCAAGTGGAACACAACAGGCCGAAGAAAAAGAGGTCCACCACATGAAACTCTAAAGAGGACATTGTTTAGAGAGGCCAATTTAGTAGGCATAAAATGCCTTGATGAGGTTGAAAAGCGTGCTGAAAACCAGAAAATTTGGCGAACTACCATGCGAGCCCTATGTGGCGTATAACAGCAATGGAAAGGATGTAAAATAAGATTAAAAATTATACATGTACTGTACCATTATGTGCTTGGTGGTGCGCCACTTTATTTACATGAGGTTTGGGACATGTTTTGTGTGGAAAGCTGTTTAGTTCACCATGTCCAGTTACATCTGCTATATCCCATTCTCCAGTCAGGATTTGTATAACATTATGGGATCATGGAAACATATGCTATTGGATGCTGTCCAAATGGATGTTATGCGAAGAAACCTGTTTATTATATTTTTTCCAACACTTCAGTTACACATTATATTTCTCAATAGTTTCATGATACATGCTTTTCAGCGTTTGCATTGTATTTTATGCATTTTTATTAAAGTGTCATGAAGTGAATAGGTTATAGGAAAATATGAATCTTTCATGAGAAAGATATAAACTTAACAGTAAAGATGCAAAATGTAATTAATCATTTTAGTTTGGTCATAAAAATTCATTGTCATGCTGACATTTCTCAGTTTCTCACAACAGGTATTCTGTTAAAGAACATTGGTAGTTTGAATATTAATGTGAATTTAACCTCAAGGAATATTTCAAGCTATGCTGATGTAAACTTATAGGCAAATTTTGTAATATTTCCTGTATAGACAGTGATAAAATAGAAAACCATTGATTAGTTTTTTTAAATGCATTTCTTGCTATTTACTAACATGGTTTTCATTTGTGTTGTTGGACAGATGTGTTGTAATGGAAGTCTCTATAAAATTTCTCAGGTCTCAGATCGGGTAGTGAAGAGTCCACAGAGGAACTTTATGCCGGAAGTAGGCACAAAGGCTTTAGTGATGTTGTTCGAGGGAGGATTTTAGCTGGAAATTATTTCCTTTTGAGCAGGTCATTCTTGTGTTGAATGAGCTAATGTAACATAAAATATACTCATCCTAATGTATGATTGTTATATAATTATTAATAGCTTAAGTGGATTGAAAGTACTGGCATAAGTACAACCAGTCAGTCCATCACATTTTTTTGTCTCATCAAGTCTTTAAGAATCTGAGTTAATCTATTAGAAAGATTTTTATTTGTCAGTTTCATGGTCTGCACACTGGTGTTGATCAATTTTCTAATTGGCTTGTCAGTGTTTGGCCTATACAGCTGTATTTGTCAGTGAAACACTTTGAATCAAAATAATGCATAGTCTTTATATATATATATAACAAAGTAACATTCCTGTTTCCATGCCATTAAGGCATATTGGCGAATATGGTGTCAGGCCTGTATTTTCCATGAAAGTGTGATGTGGTCAGTATCACGCCTGGCTGCATTTACCTTCCCAGATTTCTCTGGTACCTATTTTTAGAGGCCTTTAATCCAGTCCTTTTTGGTGTGTACCAGAAAAAAATCCCTCAGCTGGGAGTGAACCCAGTACCACTGGATTAGTAAACCGAGCGCCTAACCACTCAGCTAACCGGGCTGCCAGTATTTATATATGCACCATTTTATTTAAAGTTTTTCTTTCTCGTCTTATGAAAAATTAGAGTTCTGTTGAGATATCTTATGTCACATTTCAAGCAAAAAAAAAGGTTCATACTGTGGATAAAACCTCAAATTAATAAACTGACATAGTTTAAAACCCAAGACACGATGTCAATGTGAAGGTTCTGACATAGTTTAGAATGTAAGACGTGACTTCAATTTAGTATTTAATATTATTCAGTCAGTCAGTCATTTGATGTCCCTTGCGGAACTTTGCCTCCCTAACAGCTCTCCTGTGCCTCCCTATCAGCTCTCCTGTAGTCCTCACGGTTGTAAGCAAGATGGCCAGCTGATGATGCATCCATTTGCAGATTATCAACGATGTCTTGCAGCTATCTTTGACTTGGTCTTCCTCTCTTTCTTTTTCCCATTCTGTACACTTTCAAGACCGTCTTCTCTAAATTATTCTCTTTACTAGCCAGCCTTCTTCAGTATTAAGTTCTTGTATTTGTTCTTTTTTTTTGTGTCCATGATATTTGAAGAATTCTTCTGTAACATTTACATTCAAAGGCATTTATGTGTTTCTTAGCTGTTTTGTTAAATGTCCAGATCTCATAGGCATATGTTGTGATGGGAAAGATGCATGCCCTTAAAAATCTTATTTTTGTAGTTCTGTCTGTTCCTCTCCACAGCATCTTTAGTTGTTTTACTTTCTGAAGAGCGATAAATGTCCTCCTTTTAATTTCCCTCATTGTATATCCATTATTAGTTAGTAATGATCCCCACCTCTTCCAATTTTTTCTCATTGATACATATTTCAGCTGCATTATTTATTTTTTCATTTGTCATCAGTTTAGATTTCTTTGCATTAAGATAGTTTTGCTCTTCACTATTCTTACAGACTGACATAATTAGTTTTTCCATTCCTTTTTGTGTTGTGGACAGTAATGCTGTGTCATCAGCATATCTAATCTCTGGTATTTATATAATTTCCAATTTTTATGACATCATAATATTCTTTGTCTGCATCTTCTCTAACATTCCTCATTATATTTTCAATATACAAGTTAAATAAGTAAGACGACAATATGCATCCCTGACGGACCCCTTGTTTTATGTCAAACCAAGTTGTTTTTTCACCATTTATTCTTACTGCTGCCTGTTGGTCTGGATACAACAGTGATATTAATTGTATCAAATGTGTTGGAAATCCCTTTTTTTTTTCCATTATTTCCCAAAGTTTCTGGTGTTGTACACGATCAAATGCCTTTGAGTAGTCTATAAAAGATAAATATTGATTCATATTAAATTCTCTACATTTCTCTATCTTAGATTGAATATATGATCTCTTGATCCTCTTCCTTCTCTAAAACCAGCTTGGACCGCATTGACTTCTTCATCTATTTTCTTACAAAGTCTACCCATTATGATTTTTACTCTTCCTGTGCCACAGGAAGAAACGTGGACATTCAGATGTTATTATGTTTCAAAGTATAACTAAATGTATGAAAATTTCATAAATGCAGAGTTTTTTAGGAAAAAAGAAGTAATGTGATGTTTTTAGACAACCTGTGTAACATTTAGATTGTACATATTTCGTCTGCGTTTCCGGTGACACTTTTCAAAATGGCGAAAGAGTCCTTAGATACAAGCGATGCTGAGCAAGAAAAAGAAAGAGAAACATCGAAAATTTTCAATTTTTGATGATGTAGATAGGGGTATGGACATGGCCTGTAACCACCCCACTGCTCTTGAATGTATCCCAAGTAGATCTGGACATATTAGATGAATGGAGAAGTAGTTAGGAGGTTATTTCAGACATTAATTTAGCGAGAATGCAACATAGAATCACAATACGAGATCGACAGGTAGATCTAGACATCTCAGATGGTAAGTGGTGCATATCTAGACCTAGCTGATGGTGAGCTAGGCACAATCATTGTCTAAAAACTTCACATTACTTCTTTTTTCCTAAAAAACTCTGCATTTATGAAATTTTCATACATTTAGTTATACTCTGAAACATAATAAATACACAGAAGTACATAGAAATACTGTTTTCCATTCCATTTTACAACTATACCCCTTATACAGATCAAGACCCACACTTTTATTCTGGCACCTAACTGAACATCCATGTTTCTTCCTGTGGCACGGGAAGAGTTAACATCTAGTACGAATGTGTACAAACACCAGAAACTTTGGGAAATAATGGGAAAAATGGAATTTACAACACATGTGATACAGTTAATATCACTGCTGTATCTAGACCAACATGGCTGCAGTAAGAATAAATGGTGAAACAAACAACATTCTTTGACATAAAACAAGAGGTCCGTCAGGGGGTGCATATTGTCACCTTACTTATTCAATTTGTGTACTGAAAATATAAAGAGGAATGTTAGAGAAGATGTAGACAAAGAATATTACGATGCCATAAAAATTGGACAATTATTGAGGAAAGACGCTGGCGATGGTTGGGACATGTGCTCAGAATGACTGACAACTCACTACCAAAAATAGCACTAAGATGGACACCACAGGGGAACAGAAGTAAGGGTAGACCAAAAGAGACATGGAGAAGAACAACAGAAAGGATGTTGAGCAATAGAGGGCTCACCTGGGCAAGAGCAGAAAAAAAGGCGAAGGACAGGCATTTGTGGAAAACCCTTGCGGAAGCCCCATGTGCCCTGGGCACTTAAGGTTCAGAGATAGAGAGAGAGATAAAAATTGGAGGTTATGAAATACCAGAAATATAGATATGGTGATGACACAGTATTACGCTCTTCAAAAAGTGAACAACTAAAGAAGCTGTGGAGAGGAACGGACAGAACTACAAAAATAAGATTTTTAAGGGCATGCATCTTTCCCATCACAGCATAGGCTTGTGAGACCTGGACACATAACAAAACAGCTGAGAAACACATAGATACCTTTGAATGCAAATTCTGCAGATATCATGGACACAAAAAAGAACAAATATATCCATACTATCTTATTTACATCTTACATCCTTCCCATGCCACTAAATGTCACATAGGGCCCGATGATAGTTCGCCAAAATTTCCTGTCTTCTCTTTTCTTCAGCTTTTTGTGTTCCACTTGATAGCTTGTCTGGGGATCCTCTGATTGTTTCTTCTCATAACATGATTGACACATGTCCATCTTCTTTTTCTAATCACCCATGAGACAGGTTGCTGTTTGCTCATCTGTCTTATCTCTGTGTTGTTCTTGAATTTGTTCCACTTTATGCTGAATATTTTCCTTAAGCATTTGTTTTCGAAAGAGTCTAATTTGTTGTGTATTTCTTTGGTTGTTTTCCAGCTTTCACATGCATAAGAGAGGGTGGATATCACATTTGAATTGAATAATTGTAACTTGGTTTTTGTGCTTATAACTTTCGAATGCCATATGTTCTCAAGCTTCTTGAAGGTCAATGCTGCTTTTGCAGTTCTAACTTCTTTTTTGGAGCCACCATCCTGGTCTGTGTAGCTGCTGAGATATTCAAAATGGTTTACTTCTTCAACAGCTGTCCCTTCTGCATATATTTGTCCTTCGTGGTTAATGAGATTTTTCATTATTTTTGCTTTATCCTTGTTAATTTCAAGTCCTATTTTACTAGCCATTGAAGACAGGGTATCTGTTTTTACTTGCATTGATTTCACATTGTCACTGATAAGAT
This sequence comes from Achatina immaculata, assembly GCA_009760885.1. NCBI lineage: Eukaryota > Metazoa > Mollusca > Gastropoda > Stylommatophora > Achatinidae > Lissachatina > Lissachatina immaculata. The sequence goes on from CM019711.1 coordinate 26,695,808, forward strand.
TTATGTCATCTGCAAAATCAAGATCTTCCAGTTGGGTCTCATGTACCCAATCAGTGCCCGTTTTACCTGTTCAGCCTTTTTTCATTATGAAGTTTATGGCAATTCCAAAAAGCAATGGAGATAATATACATCCTTGTTTCACGCCTGTTTCAGTCTGAAACCATTCGCCCATTCCTTTTTTTGTGTTGACTGCACAAACATATCCATTGTAGAGGTCTCTAATGATGTTGACAATCTTAGATGATATTCCAAATAGTCTTAAAATTCTCCATAATGAGTCTCTGTGTATGCTATCAAATGCCTTTTTTAAAGTCTATGAAGTTCAGGATTAATGATCTTTGCTTTTCAATATGTTCTTCAAGTATTATCCTTAGAGTAAAGATCTGGTCAAGACATCTTCTGCCATTTTGAAATCCCACCTGTTCTTCTCTTAATGCAGCATCCACTATATCATTAATTCCATTCAGAATAAGTTTGTAAAATACTTTTGACACAACTGATAGTAAGGTTACTCCTCTCCAGTTATTGCAATCGCTACGGTTGCCTTTTTTTTGGTATTTTAACAATGATTCCTTTTTTCTATTTAAAAGGAACTTTTTCTTCTTTCCAAATTTTATTAAACATTTTCTGTAGTTGGTTCATGTTGTCAGAGTTAATAGCTTTTAACATTTCAGTTGTTATTTCATCCTTACCTGCAGCTTTGTTTTTAGCCATTAGATTCACTGCTGTTTCAATTTCATTCAGTGTAACTTCATCTAAGTTGACATTTAGTTGTGGGACTGGTAAATTGGTTTCAACATTTATTAATTCATTTGAGTGTGGTTGATTACGTATTTTTTTGGAAGTGTTCGGGCCATCTTTGCTTTTGGTCTTTACTTGATGTTAATAGGTTGCCTGATTTGCTAAAGACTTGTCCTTCTCTGGAGGTAATAGCACCTGTTAGCTTCTTCTGTATGTTATATAGAGTTTTGCTGTCTCCTGTTTTTGCTGCATATATTGTCCATATATTCTCTATTGTCTCTTCTAGCTGAACTTTTTACTTTATTGCCTAGTTCTTTGTATGTTGCTTTTGCCAAAACTTTTCCAAGATCTGTCTTTACATTCAACATGGCTAATTTGGCTGCTCTTCTTTCATGTATATTTCATGTATATGAACTTAATATTGAAGAAGGTTGGCTAGTAAAGAGGATAAAACAGAGAAAACTTAAATATTTTGGGCACATTAAACGTCTTGAGAATTTAGAGAAGACTGTCTTGGAAGGGTACATAATGGAAAAAGGAAAGAGAAAGACCAAAGCGAAGATGGCTACAAGACATCATTGATAATCTGCAAATGGATGCATTAGCAGCAGGGTGTCTTGCTTACAACCAAGAGGCCTACAGGAGAACTGTTAGGGACCCAGAGTTCAACAAAGGACATGCGAATGATTGATATGAATGAATAAATCAATAACAAATACATCCTTCTACATAAGGTAGATAGAGGTGTATGGTGCAGTTTTACAAAGTGAGGGAGGGAGTGAGTAAGGTGAGAAAAAAATGAATAGAAAGTATGAGAATGTATAAATGAAAAACATACAACATCCGATATTTTGGCATGAACCTTATTCGAGGATACATGCACAACGAGACAAAAACACGAAGAACTTATCTGAATGTGTCTTCCTCCAAGTAGAAAACAGAAATGTGTGTAGTAGAAGGTAGAAGGAAAGACCACGCTGCCCACAACAAAAGATGCCCGATAGAGCCAATCATAAAGAAGAGGTGGAGAGAGAGGAGGAGAACAAGTGGGAGAAAGGGGCGGGGGGAAGGCAATAGAAACATGATAGCCGCTAGAGGTGTCAGGGGAGGGGAAAGGGGGATGCGGAGAGATAATGAATGAAGAACATAAACACCTGCAGGGAGAAAATGTGAAACTGGTGAATAGGACAAGACTCTAAAGACACCAGTATGTTGGCAGAGAAGAAAATAGGGTGGTGGTAGGGAAGGATAGCATAGAGAAAGTAAGTAGAGTTTTAAAAAAAAAAGGGCCAGTGGAAAAATAAAGAAGTTACAGAAAGCTGAAGACATTGTTAATTCCAGCTGGGTGGAGACAGCCAGTCTGGAAAATAAGGCACTGTTCTAGGACCATCCGAGATCGTACGTCAGCAGAACAAGAGTGGATCGCACTAACAGAAATGTCCTGTTTACCCCTGTGGTTGCTAAGGCAAAAATGTTTAGCCACAGGTGTCCAGGCCCTCTTAGAAATATCACTGAGATGCTGGCGAAATCGATCTCCTAACCATAAACCAGTCTCCCCTATGTACTTCAAACCGCAACGCTTGCACATGTTAGCATAAATAACATTACGTGAAGTACAGGTGAAATCCTCCTGAACTGATAACATGGACTTAGAGAAGGAGATCTGGCTAGCCTCGACAACAAACGGACAAGTGTTACATCTACGGTGTCCGCAACGTCTGGTACCATAAAAAGTGTCATCTGTCTTAAGATGACTACGAATTAAAAGGTCCCTGAGGTTCTTGTCCCGTCTGTAGGCCACCAATGGAGGTTCCCCAAAAAGTTCATGTGTATCAGGCTCGGTCTGGAGGAGATGGAGATGGCGAAACAGTATGTTTTTAACTGCCAAGCTATGAGGGTGGTACATGAGTACTGGTTTCACTCTGTCCGAGCTACAGTGTGGTTTAGGAGTGAGGGCTTGTTGCCGTGATATATGGCTAATGCAGTTCCAAGATGATGAGAGAACATGTTCTGGATAGCTGCATTGACGGAAGAAATCTAGCATTTTATGGCCTTGATCCTGGAAATCCAAATCCTCATTACACAAACGTCACAACCTAAGAGCAACCTTACACGATCTGGGATGGGAGGAAGAGTACAGGAGGTAGCTGTGAGAGTCTGTAGGTTTATAGTGGATAGAAGTAGAAAGCCCGGAAGGGCCGATAGTTTTTTTAAACTCTCTTTCTCTATGCTATCCCTCCCTACCACCACCCTATTTTCTTCTCTGCCAACATATTGGTGTCTTTAGGGTCTTGTCCTATTCACCAGTTTCACATTTTCTCCCTGCAGGTGTTTATGTTCTTCATTCATTATCTCTCCGTATCCCCTTTTCCCTCCCCTCCCCCCCCCCCCCCCCCGACACCTTTAGCGGCTATCATGTTTCTATTGCCTTCCCCCCGCCCCTTTCTCCCACTTGTTCTCCTCCTCTCTCTCCACTTCTTCTTTATGATTGGCTCTATCGGGCATCTTTTGTTGTGGGCAGCGTGGTCTTTCCTTCTCCCTTCTACTACACACATTTCTATTTTCTACTTGGAGGAAGACACATTCAGATAAGTTCTTCATGTTTTTGTCTCGTTGTGCATGTATCCTCAAATAAGGTTCATGCCAAAATATCGGATGTTGTATGTTTTTCATTTATACATTCTCATACTTTCTATTCATTTTTTTCTCACCTTACTCACTCCCTCTCTCACTTTGTAAAACTGCACCATACACCTCTATCTACCTTATTTATTTAAACTAGTTTTACTGCAGTCGCCATCCCTTTTATCTGTCACATCCTTCTACATCATCATCAGGTGCCATGCCAGCTGGCATTGGCTATTATGCTTCTACAGAGTACCCGATCCTTCCTGCAGGCCATCAGCTCGGTGATCTCCTCTCACACCATTTTGTCAGACTGTCCAGTTTCATTTCTCTTGGTCTTCCCCTGGCTTTTCTTCCCTCTATTTTTCCTGTTGTTATAATATTTTCAGTGTCCCCTCTTCTCATTGCATGTCCTATGAAAGTACATTGTCTCTCTCTCTTATTTTTTTTAATCAGATTTTTTTTTTAATCTCAAGCTCTTCTCAAACTTTCTCCATTAGTTATTTTTGCTGTCCAGGGAATTCACAACATTCTTCTAATAAACCACATTTCTGCTGCTTCCAGTGATTTTTGTGCAGACCTGCCTTTTGTCCATGATTCACTTCCATATAACAGGATAGGTTCATTATAACATTTTAGGACTCGTTTTCTAACATTCATTGATAAGGATGTGTTGGATAATATGTTTCTCATTCTCTGAAATGCAGTCTTTGCTTGGTCTATTCTGTTCATAATTTTTGTTCTGCATTTCCCATCTGAAGTTATTACTGCTCCAAGGTATTTGAATTTCTGCACCTGCTTTAGAATAGTCCCGTTTAATTTTATACTGCATGTTGGTGGATTCTGTTTCTTAGACATAACGATAGTCTCAAGTCTTTTTTTATGTTCAAAGTAAGGCCTTACTGTTCACTTTCTTTGACAACTTTATCCAAGAGATTTTGCAGGTCTTGTTTGTTCTCATTTATCAGTACTGTGTCATCAGCATACTGAAGGTTGTTAATATTGTATCTTCCTACTTGTATACTTGGTTCTGTAATGATCATTCTTAGAATATTCTCGCTGTACAGAGAAAAAAGGTTTGGCGATAGTACACATCCCTGTCACATTCCTTGTTTTATTGGTTGATATTTTTCAATTTTATTTTCAACTCGAATCACTGCCTCCTGCTGCCAGTATAGGTGTTTTACAATCCTCAGGTCTTTGCCATCTATGTTTATGTTTTCAGTCATTTTAATAATTTCATCATGTTTCATCTTGTCGAATGCCTTGGTATATTCAGTGAAGCATAAGTAATTATCTTTCTGTACTTCTAAAGCTCTTTCTGTTCTTCTAAAGCTCTTTCTGTTAGTGTTCATAAAGCATAAATGACATTATGTGTTCCCTTTCCTTGAACAAATCCAAACTATTCATCAGCTATTTCCATTTTTATCTTTTCCTTGTTCTCATAATAATTCTCAGAAGTAGCTTTGTTATGTGACATGAGAGGCTGATAGTCCTGTGGTCCTCACATTCCTTTGCATCTGGTTTCTTTGTTAGTGCTATAAACATGAATTCAAGCAGGTCACTGGGCATATAACTGTTGTAAACGTCATTCAGTAACTTGGTTATTATTTTTAGTCTCCTCTATTTCTTCTATTGTTATATTATCAGGCCCAGTCGCTTTTTCTTTCTTCATGTGTTTGATGGCATCTATGATTTCATCTTCAAGTATTGGTGGTCCATCACAGTTTTCAGTATCTGGTGTTAATTCTAGTCTTTCTCCTCCATATAGCTCACCTATGTGTTCTGTCCACCCGTCCACAATGTTTTCTTTTCTCATTAACATTTTACCTTCTTTTGATTTCAGGCATCCTGCGGTATATTTTGTCTTCCTGCCTGTGAGTTCACTAATTTGTTTGTGCATATTTTTGCTGTCTTTATTATGAGAGTCATCTATCTGTCTGCACTGTTCATTTAACCACGCTTCCTTTGCTTCTCTGCATTTGCAACTTATTTCTTTATTTATCCTGCTATATTTTTCTTGTTTATTTTTACTCTTCCTTCTCTTGTCCATCAGTCCCAAGATGTCATCTGTCATCCATTTATTCTTGGGGGCTTATGTTTTTGGTTATATTATCTCCTTAACAGTTTGGTGGATAGAATCTCTTAACATTGCCCATTGTTCATCTATGCTGTTTATTTTGTGTACAGTGGTGACAAATCTTTCACCAGCAGTCTTGACTCAGATTACATCAGTGAGTAGGAGCAGTCTTTCTTAATATACATGACCCTAAAGAGTGCAGAAATATTGTGTACAGGAAACTGATACATGTAACTTTGAAATATGTAAGTGAGGTCATAGAACTGCTTTTGCATAAGATTCTGTCTCACTGAGAAATGTCAGGAAATGAGAAAATTAACCCCCAAGTTAAATGCAAGGTACAGCAAGCAAATCTCAGTTATCTTTCACAAGAAGAAAAAAAACCATGATGAAGATATGAAATCAGCTTTCACTAACATCTGTTCATGTGGCATACTGCTAATGGCATAAAAGCCCACATCTTTTTTGAACAAATGAAGAAGCAGAAGCCAGGGAAATGCACTGTGAATAAATATTAATTTGATAAAAATTGTGATAGTTAACAGAGCAGAACAAAAATCATCTATAAACATTAAATGGTGAAGTATTCAGCAAGTGCATGTACACAATAAGATGTGATGTGTCTTGAGTGCAAGAGAGATGGTGTAATATGAAATGGCATTTTCAACAGAGGTGGCCAAACATTGCAACCTTAGCTTTTCAGCAGAGTAGGGCAAACACTGCAGTCTTAGCTTTTCATCAGAGGTAGGCAAACACTGCAGCCTTAGCTTTTCAACAGAGTAGGGCAAACACTACAGTCTTAGCTTTTCAGCATAGGTAGGCAAACACTGCAGTCTTAACTTTTCAACAGAGGTAGGCAAACACTACAGTCTTAGCTTTTCAACAGAGTAGGGCAAACACTGCAGCCTTAGCTTTTCAACAGAGTAGGGCAAACACTACAACCTTAGCTTTTCAACAGAGTAGGGCAAACACTACAGTCTTAGCTTTTCAGCATAGGTAGGCAAACACTGCAGTCTTAGCTTTTCAGCATAGGTAGGCAAACACTACAGTCTTAGCTTTTCAACAGAGTAGGGCAAACACTGCAGTCTTAGCTTTTCAACAGAGTAGGGCAAACACTACAGTCTTAGCTTTTCAACAGAGGTGGGCAAACACTACAGTCTTAGCTTTTCAACAGAGTAGGGCAAACACTACAGTCTTAGCTTTTCAACAGAGTAGGGCAAACACTGCAGCCTTAGCTTTTCAACAGAGTAGGGCAAACACTACAACCTTAGCTTTTCAACAGAGGTAGGCAAACACTACAGTCTTAGCTTTTCAACAGAGTAGGGCAAACACTACAGTCTTAGCTTTTCAACAGAGTAGGGCAAACACTACAGTCTTAGCTTTTCAACAGAGTAGGGCAAACACTGCAGCTGTTGAAACTCAGGGTTGTCAGTGTTTCTTTGAACTGTGTATATATTGAAGAATGGGACATATTTTATGGACATATAAAATTATAATAATGAAGTATTTGAACATTGAAATGAAATGAGAAAAAATACTTAATGAAGAAGTTCAGCAATGAAAAACTAAAGTATTTTGGAAAATATTTGGAAAATCAGTTTTAGGGTGAAGGTAGTCCATCATAAAAGATCAAGAGAACAGCGTTGGTACAGATGAAAAGATAAGTAGTCCTTGGTAAAAGATCAAAAGGCAGTATAGTCAGTGATAAATTTTGAAGAAGACCATTGGTACAAATGAATGGACAAGCATCAAGAGGCAAACCAAAGGCATCTTATGTAAGTGTACCATCAAGACAAGAAAGCAGAGAAAGTTTGAAATCTGTTACTGGTAACCATCACAGAGAAGGTATTTTTGGTTATAATCGTGGTAGTAGTTGGTGTTTATGATAATTACAAAAGAAAGGGGGAAAATATTACGTTTTGAAGGGAATGGCATGTTTTCTTCTAATTTATTATTGCTTCAGGTGTCTGACTGGTGAAATGGTTAGTGCACTGGTCATGGCAGGGGTTTGAATCCAGCTGGAGAGAGGGTGCCTTCCCCTCCCGATCACTCAGCTGTAGAAATGGGTACCTGACTTCTTCTGGAGTTGGGAGAAGGGAATACGGCCAGGCGTGATGCTGACCATTTCACTCTCTAGTGTGCTGACTGGTCAAGGAAAATTTGGGCACTAACACCAAATCCCTGTATGCCTCTAAGGCATGACAGGATTACCTTTATCTCAGCCTTACTTATTATTGCTTTAGTTTTCAAAAGATTCAGTGAGATAGCTTCAAATTCATTTTTATTGTCAGTTTAAAGTCAAATTTTTGTCACTTCCTTCATTTTCAGAAATTATGCAAAGTTCTTCCTGAAAGCTCAGAAAGTCAGGCGACTCATCAGCAATGATTTCAGAGACATTTTCTCAAAAGGTGTTGACTTCTTGTTAACACCTACTACATTAACTGAAGCACCTTTATACAGTTGCTTTTCAAAGCTTGACAGTCGGGCAAGAAGTGAGGAGCAGGATATTTTCACCACACCAGCAAATATAGCAGGTAGGGAATGACATGATATAAAGAAGATAATTAAGTATAAATGTATATCTTTAAAGACATCCAAATCGGCAACATCAAGGGCTAATTGTTTTTTTCAAGTCATTTTTTATTTTTATTTCATTAGAAATATCATCTTGCATCCTTCCTGTGCCGCTAAATGTCGCATAGTGTGGTAGCTTGCCAAGATTACCTATTTTCGGCGAGCTTTTCAACTTCATCAAGGGATGTTATTCCCACTAAACAGTCCTCTCTTAACAATGTCCTTTTTAGAGTTTCACGTGGTTAGCCTCTTTTTCTTCAGCTTTTTGTGTTCCACTTATAGCTTGTCTGATTGTTTCTTCTCATAACATGATTGACATATGTCCGTCTTCTTTTTCTAATCACCTATGAGACAGGTTGCTGTTTGCTCATCTGTCTTATCACTGTGTCGTTCTTGAATTTGTTCCACTTTATGCTGAATATTTTCCTTAAGCATTTGTTTTCGAAAGAGTCTAATTTGTTGTGTATTTCTTGGTTGTTTTCCATCTTTCACATGCATAAGAGAGGGTGGATATCACATTTGAATTGAATAATCGTAACTTGGTTTTTGTGCTTATAACTTTCGAATGCCATATGTTCTCAAGCTTCTTGAAGGTCAATGCTGCTTTTGCAGTTCTAACTTCCTTTTTGGAGCCACCATCCTGGTCTGTGTAGCTGCTGAGATATTCAAAATGGTTTACTTCTTCAGCAGCCGTCCCTTCTGCATATATTTGTCCTTCATGGTTAATGAGATTTTTCATTATTTTTGCTTTATCCTTGTTAATTTCAAGTCCTATTTTACTAGCCATTGAAGACAGGGTATCTGTTTTTACTTGCATTGATTTCACATTGTCACTGATAAGATTTATGTCATCTGCAAAATCAAGATCTTCCAGTTGGGTCTCATGTACCCAGTCAATGCCCGTTTTACCTGTTCAGCCTTTTTTCATTATGAAGTCTATGGCAATTCCAAAAAGCAATGGAGATAATATACATCCTTGTTTCACGCCTGTTTCAATCTGAAACCATTTGCTCATTTCTTCTTCTGTCTTGACTGCACAAACATATCTGTTTTAGAGATCTCTAATGATATTGACAGTCTGAGATGATATTCCATATAGTCTTAAAATTCTCCACAAAATGAGTCTCTGTGTATGCTATCAAATACTTTTTTAAAGTCTATGAAGTTCAATATGTTCTTCAAGTATTATTCTTAGAGTAAAGATCTGGTCGAGACAGTTTCTCCCTTTTCAAAATCCTGCCTGTTCTTCTCCAGTAACCATTACATCCTTAATTCTATTCAGAATCACTAACATTCTCTGTAGTTGGCTCATGTTGTCACTGTTAATAGGGCAGTTATTTCATCTTCACCTGCAGCTTTGTTTTTAGCCATTAGATTCACTGCTGTTTCAATTTCATTCAGTGTAACTTCATCTAAGTTGACATTTAGTTGTGGGACTGGTAAATCGGTTTCAACATTTATTAAATCATTTGGGTGTGGTCAATTAAGTATTTCTTGGAAGTGTTCATCTTTGCTTTTGGTCTTTACTTGATGTTAATAGGTTGCCTGTTTTGCTAAAGACTTGTCTTTCTCTGGAGGTAATAGCACCTGTTAGCTTCTTCTGTATGTTATATAGAGTTTTGCTGTCTCCTGTTTTTGCTGCATATATTGTCCATATATTCTCTATTGTCTCTTCTAGCTGAACTTTTTACTTTATTGTCTAGTTCTTTGTATGTTGCTTTTGCCAAAACTTTTCCAAGATCTGTCTTTACATTCAACACGGCTAATTTGGCTGCTTGTCTTTCATGTATGTGTTTCCATGTATTATCTGATATCCATGCTTTTCTACTTGTTGATCACAGTCCAGCACTTGCTTTTGCTGCTGTAATTATGGCTGTGCTGTATGAATATCACTATATCTTTAATTAATTCTGTTCAGAATTACTTTGCAAAATACTTTAGACACAACTGATAGTAAGGTTACCTCTTTCCAGCTACTACAGTTGCTAAGGTTGTCTTTTTTTTTTCTTCATATTTTAAGTGATTCCTTTTTTCATTTAGAAGGGACCTTTTTTTCTTTCCAAACTTTATTAAACATTCTCTGTTGTTGGCTCATGTTGTCACTGTTAATAGTTTTTAAACATTTCTGCTGATATTTCATCCTCACCTACAGCTTTGTTGTTAGCCATTAGGTTCATTGCTTTTTCAATTTCATTCAGTGTAATTTCATCTAGTTTGACATTTAATTGTGGGACTGGTAAATCAGTTTCAAGATTGGTTTTTCATTTGGGCATGGTCAATTAAGTATTTCTTGGAACTGTTCAGCCCATCTTTGCTTTTGGTCTTTAATTAATGTTAATAGTGTGCCAGTTTTGCTAGAGATTGGTTTTTCTTTGGATGAGCGTCTTTTATGTTATATAAAGTTTTGCTGTTTCCCGTTTTTACTGCTTTCCATGCTTCTTTCATTATATTGTCCATGTATTCTCTTTTACAGTTACAGTTTTTTTTGTGTCGTCCACTCCAGAAAATGAATTTTAAAAAAAGTTAGTATTTGAATATTCAGATTTTTTCATATTTGGCCAGATTCACTAAATCTCTAATTTTTCTTTGATTGGCTGGTCTCATGAATTTCACAGATCTAATATGGTTGCTATAGTTTTCCAGCTACTTTGAGCTGTTCATTATAAATATTCATCATCATCATCAGGTGCTATGGTGACTGGTGTTGGCTATTATGCTTCTCCAGAGTACACGATCCTTCATGCAAGCCATCAGCTCAGTTGGTGATCTCCTCTCACACCATCTCGTCAGACTGTCCAGTCTCTTGGTCTTCCTCTTGATCTTCTTCCTTTTATTTTTCCTGTTGTTATAATATTTTCAATGCCTCCTCTTCTCATTGCATGGCCTATGAAAGTACATTGTCTCTCTCTTATCTTTTTGACAAGATTTTTTTTGTCTCTCCAGCTCTTCTCATACATTCTTCATTAGTTATTTTTGCTGTCCAGGGGATTCGCAACATTCTTCTAATGAACCACATTTCTGCTGCTTCCAATGATTTTTGTGCAGACCTGCCTGTTGTCCATGATTCACTTCCATATAACAAGATAGGTTCAATATAGCATTTTAGGACTTGTTTTCTAACATTCATTGATAAGGATGTGTTGGATAATATGTTTCTTATTCTTGAAATGCAGTCTTTGCTTGGCCTATTCTGTTCCTAATTTCTCTTCTGCATTTCCCATCTAAAGTTATTACTACTCCAAGGTATTTGAATTTCTACACCTGCTTTAGAATAGTTCCGTTTAATTTTATACTGCATGTTGGTGGATTCTGTTTCTTAGATATAACCATAGTCTCTGTCTTTTTTTATGTTCAAAGTAAGACCTTGTTCACTTTCTTTGGCGACTTTATCCAAGAGATTTTGCAAGTCTTGTTGGTTCTCAGCTATCAGTACTGTGTCATCAGCATACTGAAGGTTGTTAATATTGCATCCTCCAATTTTTATGCCTGGTTCTGTGATGATTGTTCTTAGAATATTCTCACTGTACAGAGAAAAAAGTCTGGTTATAAACATTAGACCAATCAAAATGTTTCACATCATAGCAGAATTTGAAAATTTGAAATGTGAAGTTAACACCTGAGTAGGAATGACTAAGTGCACCTGATCATAATAAGAATGATATTATTAACTTCTAGAAAGATAATACAGTAGTTGGGCATATTCCGTGACAGAAAAGAATACAAAGACTAGATCTTCTTCTTCTTCTTTGTTCGCTTCTACCACCAAAACCGCACTGTGATCCTACTGAATTTATGCCTGTGGTCCTCGTTAGGTCCCGTGGTCTCCTGTGTGGTCCCCAAAACAAGGGGTTCAGAGTATCACAGGGCTTTAGCCTATATTCTTGGTGGGTCTCTGAAGCGGGATTGCGTGACACCGTGGTTTTCATTGCACCAGTTTAGTCTAGGGTTGGACTTTCTCACCGGAAGACCTTAACGTGTTTAGGATATCAGTATATCCCTGCTGGGTGAGAGGCGGTAGCCCACCCAGGCCAGAGTTGGACCTTCTCACCGGAAAACCTCGACGTGTTTTGAGATACCCGTGTATCACCGCCGGGTGAGAGGTGGTTGCCCATCCAGTCCAGAGTTGGACTTTCTCACCGGAAAACCTCAGCGTGATTAGGATATGCAAACATCCCCGCCGGGTGAGAGGTGGTTGCCTATCTAGACTGCCCTGGTCCAGTGTCTCCGACTTCAGCATTTTGCAGTCGTGGCCGCTACCCTTCCTAGTTGTGACCAGGATGGAGCTTTTGTCCAAGAGGACGAATCCTTGCCACTAGTGACTTCCACCCCTGGGTTAAGCCGGTTTAGGCATATTATCCCAGTATGGGCGTGTTTGGGACGTGACCGACCTCTAGAGCAGAGGTACTGTGACATGCATAGCCTTCAAGATTCACCCCTGGTATGAGCCGGTTTAGGCAAAATTCACCAGTATGGGTGTATTCAGGTGTGACCGACCTCTAGAGCAGAGGTGGCATGACATGTCTAGCCATCAAGTTCCACCCCTGGTGTGTGCCGGTTTAGGCATATTTCACCAGTGTAGGTGTATTTCAGACGTGACCGGCCTCTAGAGCAGAGGTGCCGTGGTATGTATAGCTCTCGTAGCGATACTACTGGACATACTGATTAAACTTCACTTTATCCTTTCCACCACCTTTCCCATCGGCACTGCACAGCAACCTTTATTTCTTTTCCGCATTTCTTCCTTGACCGGGAGGAGCTTCACTCCATGCACGGCATTTGAAGAGTCTCGCCAGCAGTGTCTTAATCTCTGGGACTCAGGATGTGGCCGACCTCCAGACCAGAGGTGCCGTGATTTGACTGTTTGCTTTGCTTTATCCTTTCTATCACTTTTTCCGCAGTGGTGCCGCGCGGCAACCCCATTTGCATCTTTCTTCATAGGCCGGGAGGAGCACCGCTCCACGCACGGCAACTGAAAAATCTCGCGAACAGCGGCAGATGAGCTACCAAACGTGCTACTCATCTACCCTAAGTATCTGGTTTTCAGGCGCCAGATATTCGCCCTCGCCCCTTCTCCTGTCAGTTTAAACAGTTCTGCCACGGGAAGGCCAGGAGCTGGACTTGACTGCCAGAGGCTGTTTGAGACGCATTTACAGTCCTTAGAACCAAAAGACTAGATGAAATGAAACTGAAAGAACAAATAACGAAGTGGATAGGAGCTAAACAGTTTAGATATTTTGGAAGTAACAAGTGTAATACTATAATGAAAACAATACTTGAGAGAAACGTTTCAAAAGATAGCCAGGCAGTAGGATAGATACTTGAATAACACAAATCAGTAGCATCTTTGAGATCCATTGCAGCCCACCTTCATTGGGGAGATGATACTGACAATCATTATTGTAAGCAAATATCAACTTACACTGAAAGTTACAGAAATAAAAACTTCATACTGATTCTCAATTAAGAAATGCTGGAGAGTCAAAACAATATTTGAGGGTAATCCCTATTATCTTTTAATTTGGAAACCAGCTGCATTTATGAGTGTAACAGAATAGCCATTCTGTTCAGAGAGTTTTTGTGTATTGCTAATAATTGTGTTGCGTAGACTACGTCATTAGGAAAGTACGTGTGCAAAGAAGTCGTTAAAAGGTCCGTGTGAAAAAGCCGGTCGTAGGCAGTCTATGTGGGAACGTTGAATTGGATGGACGTGTTGGGCGAACGAGAATGGGGTAGAGCGAGTCTTGTTGTCAGAATTAGTTTAGTTTGTTTTTCTGTGTGGCTGCAGTCCTTGGTTAGCCTGTAAGTATGGTTTTTGGTATGAATAAATCATTTGTAAGGTTTTCCTTGCCCATGTGGCGTAGATATTTCACGCCGGGCATTTGTTGCTGTGAATTTCTGTAATAAATGTGTGTTGTCTGATGATAAACTACAACAAATCGGCTTTGTGGAAATTCTCATTGTTGACCAGTTTGTTTTGGTCGGAAGACTGCCAAGTTATGTTCAAGTTGTTGTATTCGTACTAATTTTGTGGAGTGGAAAGCCTGGGTGTCTTGTTGTATTTTCTTAAGTGTATAATACAGAAAATTAGGTGATGGTTAGAACACCAGCAACAAGAAGAAACTTATAAGTTGAAACTGTACTCCACAAGAAGAATCAATCAAACCAGTAGTCTCCTTGTAAGGGGAATCCTGCTTTAGTGGCGCCGTGATTCTGCTTCAGTGGCGCCGTGATTCTGCTTCATGAGTCCAAAAGTCTTCTTCTTCTTCTTTCGCTTCTACCACCAAGACCGCATTGTGATCCTACTGAATTTACGCCTGTGGTCTCTTGTGTGGTCCCCGAAAGGACCGCACGAGACCCCTGAGAGGACCACAAGGGGATCAGAGTATCGCAGGGCTTTAGCCTGTATTCTTGGTGGGTCTCTGAAGTGGGATTGCGTGACACCGTGGTTTTCGTTGCACCAGTTTAGTCTAGAATTGGACTTTCTCACCGGAAGACCTCGACGTGTTTAGGATATCAGTGCATCCCCACTGGGTGAGAGGTGGTAGCTCCACCCAGGCAGTCCATAAGTAATGGCAGTATAGAAAGAAATCACAATATTTCAGAGATATTTCAATAATTGTATACATTTGCAGTGGAAATCAAGGGAAGAATAAGTACCAACAAGGAAACAAAGTTATGTTTACTAAGAGCTTACATATTCCCAGTGGCAACATACAGATGTGAAACAGACTTAACAAATCACTAGAATAGAGAATAACAGAATTTGAAATGAAATGTTACAGAAGGGCACTTAGAATATCATGGATGAAACAAAAATCAAATAGATATATTGATGAGATTAGACGTCAGAGAAAACTGGCCATAAAAATTATAAAGCTGAGATACTTTGGCCACATCAAGAGACACAATAGCTTGGAGAGGTTGATAGAGAGTAGAAGGCATAGTGCCCAGCAAAAAGAAAAAAGGGATGACCTTGTCACAGATGGACTCAGGACGTCACAGAAAGTCTGAATGTGTCGCTGCAAGATGCTGGTCAGTTTGTGCAAGGCTGTATTGCATTCAGGGAGGCTGTGAGAGGGGCAGTGTTCTGGAAAGGACATATCATATATGAATGAATGATTACATTTGCATGAAACGTATTGTGGTTGCTTCCCATATTGCTGTTACTTTCTGACCTGTTATCATATTTAAGCAAAATCAAAGAAATAATTTTCATTACTTTATTCTTCATTTTCATACAGTTTATTTTTTAATACATTATTCTTCTTCTTGTTTTTAATAAGTTTTTTTTTGCATAACTCCCATGGCTACCCACACATTTCTTCCAAAGTTCTGCCAGTTTTGTGATAATGTCATGTGGGTTTGCTTGTTGACCATGAGCTTCACCTCAGTCTTCACAGCGGTGTCTGAATCAAACGTAATGTTCTCTGAAGTGCTCCTTAAGTGTAGGGAATATAGGCATAATCCACTGGTTAGGGAAATGAGTATGGTCAAACACTACATTCGGTTGAAAAGTGGAATCCACTCTTCTTAGCTTGCAGTTACATTTTTCTCACAAAAAATTATAAATAACACATTATCTAATATCTGCAAATGTTTGTGAAAGATAAATAAATAAACTGTCCCACATTCTAATGATTATGCATTAGCATAGCATTTTTAGTTCAGCATTTTGTCTTTAGAATTGTAACAACTGTTGATCACCTTGGTCACTAAGTTTTATTAGTTCTAGATTTTATTGCAAATTGAGGATCTTATTGGTTCTTTTAGCTTCATTACCACATTTAGGAGAAAGTGTAAATATTATAAACACAGATATAAATGTATTATAACAGATATAAGAATATTATAATCACAAACACAAGAGATCCACTGGAAATAATGATGGAACCAAGTCCAGTTTGATATGAAAGCGTTCAAATAGTCACAGTAGAACTGCAGGTGGAAGGTAGTTAAAATCATATGGGATGCCTATAGATAGAATTTAGAATGACCCAAGCTGAGGTCCAACACAAGGAACCAACTCTCTGAAGCTGTTTTAATGCTGTTGTGTGTGGTTGGTTGAGCATTGTCATGTTAAAATTGGAGTGTTCAGCATGAGATTGAACTCTTCAGAGTCAGGCTGTCATCTCCTCACTAGTGCATATTAGCTTTCAGAATTTATTGTTGTGCTGGATGCATCAAATCATCTTTAATTTCAGTATGTAAGCATAACTTTGCCTGGTGATGCTGCAATCTTACACTATTATGATGCAATGATCATGTGTAGTAAAACTTATTTGATGTTCTCATGCTTCCTGACCCAGAATGATGCACCCCGCTTTCATCTCCTGTTGCAGTATTTAAGCCTGTGTACAGACTGTGATTGCTCTTTTCTATTTTATCTTGGAATTACACAATAAAAACAATAGTTTTCAGTATTATATTACTCAGGATCTCTAAATACTACTTGTGAGCACTCATATGAATTGACATGTGTCTGTAATTCTTTGCTGAGAAATATGGCATCTTTGTCAGAGGTCATCAATACAAGCCTGAAGAACTTCACCAGTAACTGATCATTAAGAGCTTTCCCCTATGTATCTGTGACACAAACTGACAGTAGATTCTGGTTTCAAAGCTGATGCTGCCATTGTTAAACAGCACTGATGTAACATTTTTTTCTCCGTGAACAGTTTCATTCATTGTTAATGAACGTCTGTCAGAGGTACATTTTCTACTGTCAGTGCATGGTGTTTCATCCATGTTGACATATTCTTAGGACATTATAAGTTTTTTTTTTTTTTCATAAGTCAGAGTGCTCTAGTGGAAATGGATCTGGAACTGATATTTCATGATGCAGGAATCAGCTAATGTGAATGCCGCTTTGCGGTTTCTGTGATTTCTGAAAAAATTAGTTTACATAATTTTACCATGAAAAATGAGGAGTAAGAGCATTTGCAAGACACAAACTTCATTAAATTTTCTGAATTGTTTAGCATTTCATGTCTGTGTTGAATATGTCAACTTGACTGTTAAAAATGTAGACTTTTTTGCAGATCAGTTTGTTGAAAATTAATAGCAAATTTTCTAAGTAAAAATGTCAACATTTAGAGCTTCTTTAAAAAGTATACAGTGCTTTTCATACTTCAGATACACAACAAATATTTCTTTTACAGGGGTCCCTGCACTGAGCATTCCAATACGATTGTCAGCAAAAGGTTTGCCTCTAAGTCTGCAGCTTATTGGACCTCACTTTAGTGAATCTTTAATGCTTTCATTAGCCCATTGGTTAGAAAAAGAGGCAGCATTTCCTCAATTGGATCTGGAGGTCTTTGAATCGGACATGGCACAAAGTGTTTCTTAAAGTACTTGGAAGCAGCAGCTCCAGGCTTTGAATATTTGTGTGTTTTCTTTATGTACAGATTTTTTAACAGGTTAAAAAAACTGTAATAGAATGTAATAGCAGTTCCACACTTTGCCCAATTTTTTTAATTTATTCAGAAAAAAGTGTCCAAAAAAGTGTTTTGCTATTACAGTAAATTCATTTTGGCTGTTTCAAATAAGTCAGTAGCATTAGATATTAATGGTTGTTGTTTCAGTGCCTTGTTTAAGATGATGTATTCAACTAATGACTCCTTATTAAATACCACAATTCTTCAGTTTGCAAAAACACATTTAGGGCTAGGTCACTTGAAAAGTGTTTTTCCATATTTATATAAATGAGATTTTTTTTTTAGTTGCATAGGCACCTTTATGTAATAAATATATTTTTCATAGTTGTTTGCTTCTGCTGACAGAATGCAAACTCTTCCAACTTCTAATCATTATTTGATAGGATATGCCCTAGTTTTATATCCCCAGGACATACATAGGTAATGAATCCATGACTTGCATACCAAATGTAACATGCGCTAAAATCCCAAAGCTTTCATACTTCAAAATACACAGTAACTGTAAATCCCCAATTTGAGCCATGACCTGAATGAAGTTGCATAGCATAAAATTTATTATTAAGTTGATTTCAAAGTTGTTGTCTTTCTAAAAAAGACTAAAAGTCAGCATGCCGCACATGTAACTTGTCCCATCTTTTTTCATTTAGAAAAAATAAACATGTCAGCTTTGTCCTTCTTCTTCTTCCGCGTTCGAGATTGTTGGCCACATCAGATCCTGATCCCTGTTGACATGGCAAAGCCCGCAGTCCTCTCCAGATCCTAACAGGAGGCCCAAAGCTTTTGCCCCAAGCTTGTGTCCTCTGTCATGTCTCACTTTGTCCTGAAGTGACACAGTCAGGCCAGCCATAGCCGTTGTAGAGTCCTAGGCAGTATAGGGCACCACCCAAAAATTTAGTGCAGAGGAAAACAAAAGTAAAATCTGAAGTACTATGTGTTTATTTAGAAAAAATTTGTCTTTTAAAATGCAATCTGTATAATTATACAGTATTTTAAGGATAATATGGTAAAGAAAATACTTTAGAATTATATAGAATGCATTTTAAAGACATTTTTGTTTCTCAGTTTTTCTTGTGAGAAACTTAAACCCCATGCTTTTTCACATTCAGTTGATAATATTGCAAGATATTAAGCTTGGAGTCTTTAATTCATTTTATTTTTGACAAGTCTCATTTTTCTGATGCTGCCATCACAGGAATGTTTAAAAATGTTCTTAGAGCAATAAATAAATTTGGGCATCAAATTATCTTGATGTAAGGCAGCTGTTCTTCTGTACTTACAGTTTCTAGGTGTGCTGTATGCACATTTACTTCCTACCATGAACAGTTATATTTTATTAAAAATCCAGACATAAAAATGCCTTTTTTTTTTACTGGTGGCAGATCTCTCTGCTGCTGTGAGCTAGAAACTCTTAGCAGCTGTTGCCATAGTGAAGAATTTGGCTGTCCTTGGAATATAGCCAGCTGTGAATTGTAGGATGTCTTGGAAAGCAGTTTTATTCATGGATTATCATCTTTGGGGCATTTAAATAGGAAATGTTCAACTGTCTCTGAAATTTGGGCTGTAGTTTTTCTTAATCTTCCTTAGGTATTTGTTTAAGGTGATATGGTTTTGTTCTTAGCCTGAAATAATGCTTCGAGTTCTTTGGAGTTGGTATCCCCGATTCTTGGTTGGTTTTGTTGTGAGTTTCCATAACAGTTCCTTTTTTTTTTCCCCATCTGGGTCCCAGGATAAGGTTGTTAGCCCTAAGCCCAACTCCCAGTTCGGGATATGTTAAGAATCTCTACAATGGATATGTTTGTGCAGTCAGCACAGAAAAAGGATTGAGCCAATGGTTCCAGATTGAAACAGGCATGAAACAAGGATGTATACTGTCTCCTTTGCTTTTTGGAAGTGCCATAGACTTCATAATGAAAAAATGCTGCACAAGTAACGCAGGTATTGATTGGGTACATGGGACCCAGCTAGAAGATAAAATGGAACAAATTCAGGGACAATGCAGAGATAAGGCAAATGAGCAGACAACAACCAGCCTCATCAAGAAAAGGAGATGGACATATGTCGATCACATGATGAGAAGAAATAGTCAGAGAATCCTAAACAAGCTATCCAGTGGAACACAACAGGTCGAAGAAAAAGAAGTCAGCCACATTAAACTCTAAAGAGGACACTGTTAAGAGAGGCCAATTTAGTAGGCATAAAATCCCTTTATGAGGTTGAAAAGCTCGCAGAAGACAGAAAAACTTTGCAACTACCATATGAGCCCTATGTGATGTTTAACAGCATGGGAAGGATGTAAGATGTAATATGTGTCTGTCTAGTCTGTATGATTCATCATGTGGGTCAGGTTTGTTCATGTGTTTTTACATGGTTTAAAAAAAAGGTAAAAGTAATCCTGTCATGCCTAGAGGCACATAGGGATATGGTGTTAGTGCCCATATTTTCCTTGACCTGTCAGCACACTAGAGGGTGATATGGTCAGTATCACGCCTGGCTGCCTTTCCTTCCCCAACTCCAGAAGAAGTCAGGTACCCATTTCTGCAGCTGGGTGACTGGGGTTGGTTCACCCAGTATTTCCAACTGTCCACATATGAGAACATATATCCATGTTTATCCATTTTTTGGTGATGCCTCTAAGGATTTATCAGACTGTGTGGTAGGATACTTCTTTGTTTGGCTGGGGCCACTGTGCACCATGTTTGGCAAGATTGTCTGTTTTTTCATTACCAGGGATTCCATAGTGACTTGATATCCACAACAGTGTGACTGATATTCTGGGTTTTTTTTTTTATACAGTCTACAAGTTTCTTCTTCTTCTTCGTTCGCATTGTCTGTCTATATCTGCAGTCCTGTCTCTTGGATAAATTTCACTGTTTTTTGTAACTCATGTATGGAACTGTAGAGCTTATCTTCTTTAGTGGTTTCACTGGGCCAGTAATTATTTCTCAGTGTCTCGTAGTGGATGCAAGAATGTATAAAATTGGAAAAAAGTAGGAGCAGCTTTATTACTTAACGATTACAAAGTTGTGACGTTTCGGCGTGAGCCTTAATCATACAAAAACATACAGGACGAAGAAATAGGGAGAGGCGATAAAGTATAGATTTACATGAATACTGTTAAAAAAAAAAAATTTTTTTTAAAAAGGAGTACTTAGCTGTAAATTGCAAGGTGTGGCTTGTCTGGCGGTGTGTGTCAGGAATGGATCTGGTAGGACATGGAAATTGTTTAAATAGAGACCTGTGACATGTGGTCGGTGGGTTGTAACTGGGAGTGGTGGATGGGGAACCGGGGAGGGGAGAGAGAGTGACGCACTACTGGCCTAGCTGGGAGAATTTGAAACAGGTGATTGGGGAAGAGGGGTTGCAGAGAAAATAGCGGGGTTGCAGAGTGATGCTGTGAGGAAGTTTGAAAAGTAAGAAGGGGTGGATTTAGTGGAGAGGTACTATAATGATTGAAGAAGATGATGTTACGTGTAACTAAACAGCGAGTTTAACCCATGTGGTTCCAGCGTCCCATAATTTTGAATGCAGCGGTTCTCAAGTGCCAGTCGGCTTGTGTCATCTGCGTGACGTTGTATGCCAATAGGGGTGCTTCAGAGAAAATGTTACGAGTGTCGGAGTCGAGTTGGATTATCGGCAGATGACGATAAAGGATTTTCTTAACCATCTGACCGTGTGGGTGGAAAGGCAGTACTAACTTAACTCTGTCAGATGGAGTAACAGGCTTTTTCCTGAATACTTCTTTGCGGCTCACTAGTTGGATACGGTTGAAGGCTTTACGAAGGACCTTTTCTGGGTAGTGGCGATGACGGAAAAATTCTAATAACTTGTTGGACTGATCTAAAAGTCCAAATTATCCTGACATATGCGGCGAAGACGGAGGAGTTGGGAATATGGGATGGAGTTCTTACAGGCCTCAGGATGGGAGGAGGTGTAAAGCAAATAGGTGTGGCTATCGGTGGGCTTGTAAAATACAGAGGTGACAAGCCTGTTTGTGCCAATAGAAATTTTAATGTCTAAAAAATTAACAGACTTGTCAGAGATTTCATAAGTGAATTTTATGTTCTTATTGAGTGTATTGGCGAATTCAATAAATTTTTTAAGGTCTTCATGTGGCATACTTGTAATTCCAATGCCATCATCGATGTACCTTTTATAGAATTCTGGAAATCTGCCAGTGTAGGTTTCCCATAATTTGACTTCCAGAAAGCCCATAAATAGACATGCATAACTGGGACCCATTTTCGTTCCCATAGCAACACCACTGATTTGCTTGAAGTATTCGCCGTTGAATTTGAAAGAATTTTGGTTTAGTACTAGCTCTGCAAGTCTGATTATGGTGTCAGTGTTAGTTGTGGGGTGAGGGTCTTTGTTGAGAAAATGGCGGAGTGCTAAGAGTCCATCCTTATGGGGGATAGAAGTGTAAAGAGAGCAGACATCAAGGAGAAAGATGCGATAGGTGTGGTGTTGAGAGAGTGTGATTGTATCAAAAATTGTTAATGCGTGGTTGGTGTCTTTCAAAAAGGAGTGTAGTCTTTGTACAAGAGGCTGGAAAATGCTATCTAAAAAATCAGAAATGTGCTCCTTTCCACCCACACGGTCAGATGGTTAAGAAAATCCTTTATCGTCATCTGCCGATAATCCAACTCGACTCCGACACTCGTAACATTTTCTCTGAAGCACCCCTATTGGCATACAAACATGAGCCAAACCTTAAGGACATCCTCGTCCACAGCCACTTGAAGCAGAGCCTTACGTATGTTGGCACTAGAAAATGTAACCACCCCCGCTGCGTTACCTGCCCTGTAGTTTGGGAAACGAAAACAATCACCTTTCCCAAAACTATCCTCACTCTTCATGAGGGATTCACATGCGAGTCCCGAAATGTGATATATGTCATCGTGTGCAAAAGATGCAGGATAACATATATCGGAGAGACTGGCCTCAGATTAGGGGACCGCATGCAAAAACATCTGTACGATATCACTCAGCATGCTTCGAAACCAGTCCCAAATCATTTCAATGGCCCCAACCACAGAGGCAAATCTGATTTTCTGGTAACAGCCATTAAACAATGTCACGCAGATGACACAAGCCGACTGGCACTTGAGAACCGCTGCATTCAAAATTATGGGACGCTGGAACCACATGGGTTAAACTCGCTGTTTAGTTACACGTAACATCATCTTCTTCAATCATTATAGTACCTCTCCACTAAATCCACCCCTTCTTACTTTTCAAACTTCCTCACAGCATCACTCTGCAACCCCGCTATTTTCTCTGCAACCCCTCTTCCCCAATCACCTGTTTCAAATTCTCCCAGCTAGGCCAGTAGTGCGTCACTCTCTCTCCCCTCCCCGGTTCCCCATCCACCACTCCCAGTTACAACCCACCGACCACATGTCACAGGTCTCTATTTAAACAATTTCCACGTCCTACCAGATCCATTCCTGACACACACCGCCAGACAAGCCACACCTTGCAATTTACAGCTAAGTACTCCTTTTTAAAAAAAATTTTTTTTTTTTTTAACAGTATTCATGTAAATCTATACTTTATCGCCTCTCCCTATTTCTTCGTCCTGTATGTTTTTGTATGATTAAGGCTCACGCCGAAACGTCACAACTTTGTAATCGTTAAGTAATAAAGCTGCTCCTACTTTTTTCCAATTTTATACATTCTAGTATCACAGCTTTACTGCAGTGTTTAGTATACTTATACACCAATTATTATGTTATGTAGTGGATGCAGTTCTGGAGGATATGTTCCACAGTTTGGGGCGCCTGGGCACATGTACATAGATTAGTAGTACCAACCTACAGGTTTCATTACTAATTCTGCATCACCTGGCATATTGGGTTCCCGGTATGTATAAAATAGGAAAAAGTAGGAGCAGCTTTATTACTTAACAATTACAAAGTTGTGACGTTTCGGCGTGAGCCTTAATCATACAAAAACATACAGGACAAAGAAGTAGAGAGAGGAGATAAAGTATAGATTCACATGAATACTATTTTTTAAAAAAAATTAATTAATTAAAAAATTTAAAAATAAATAAATAAATACAAATTAAAAAAAAAATTTTTTTTTTAAAAGAGTACTTAGCTGTAAATTGTAAGGTGTGACTTGTCCGGCGGTGTGTGTCAGGAATGAATTTAGTAGAATTATGGGACACTGGAGCCACATGTTTAGCTACACATAACATTCTCTTCAATCATTATAGTACCTCTCCACTAAGTCCACCCCTTCTTACTTTTCAAACTTCCTCACAGCATCACTCTGCAACCCCTCTTCTCCAATCATCTGTTTCAACTTCTCCTAGCTAGGTCAATATTGTATCACTCTCTCTTCCATCCCCGGTTCCCCATCCACCACCCCCAGTTACAACCCACCGATCACATATCACAGGTCTCTATTTAAACAGTCTCCATGTTCTACTAAATCCACTCCTGACACACACCGCCAGACAAGTCACACCTTACAATTTACAGCTAAGTACTCTTTTTTTGAAAAAAATTTTTTTTAAATTTTTATTTATTTATTTATTTTTTTATTTATTTTTTAAAATTTATTTATTTATTTTTTTTAAAAAATAGTATTCATGTGAATCTATACTTTATCTCCTCTCTTTACTTCTTCATCCTGTATGTTTTTGTATGATTAAGGCTCATGCCAAAACATCACAACTTTGTAATCATTAAGTAATAAAGCTGCTCCTACTTTTTCCTATTTTATACATTCTGGTATCACAGCTTTACTGCAGTGCTTCGTGTATAGTTATATACTTATACACTAATTACTGTGGGTTCTCGGTAATCTACGGCTGTGAGGGCTGACTGGAAATCTGAGAAAATTACAATATTCTGGACTTTGCCATTTCATTGTCAAGATCATTCTAGATTTTTTTCAGTCTTCTCAGTGGGAATTATCTTTGCAGTGTAATTAGAGTGGAATTCCCCACATGATTCATATATTTGTCAGTTGTCTTCTGTTTAGGGTATTCTGTTGTTGCACAATAAGCAGCATTCATAAAGCTTTTGAAAGCTGACTCATCAGTATAGATATGAGTGGCACCATTTTGATAGCTGGCAGTGATCTATAGGATAGCAATGGTTCTTTGTTAGGTCCCTGGCATTTTTACTTTCTGATATTTATTACTTTTGGTCTTTCAAGATTTTGATATGGGACTATGTTTGAGGACATGACTGAGGGCATGGCTGGTTTAGTGGCTGTTTTCATAAAGTTATTTTGTTACTTAATCTGCTGGATGGCTACCATTTGTCAACCATTTATCTGTTTTCATTATGGTGGTTTTCTCTGCAACGTCATTCACAAGTTTCTATGATTGATCTTGATTTTCATATATTTAATAATTCTGTGTTAGTATTTATTTTACAGGCACTGCTAGGAGTTGATCTAATTCCTCTGTACACAAGGTGCAGGGCTTGGTTACAGATTTTGTCTGTTTTCTCAATTGTCGAGTGGCTAGCAAAGACCAGGAGTGGTCTGATGTGAATCTCACATAGGCAGTGTCTCATATTTCTTTTATCCATACCATAATTAGTGCTGGCAATTGTTTTTGAGGAGGTCTGATTTTTGTGTTGTTTTCATTGTCATGTGTGGCTTCATTGTCAGACTGTGATTAAGTGTTACATCTATATTCTTTGGGTGTTCATGTGATATAAGTTCTGTTTCACCACTTTGCAGTTGGAGCTGTTTCTTCCTTACAGATGGGCTCAGGGAGAACTGTTTTCCCTGTGTTCATGTGGATTTTCCACCTTTCACAGTAAGTTTGTGACTTTTGGAAGTCTGTTAATATTTCTCTCTAGCTGTTTTGCATACTTGTCTGTTACACACATGATGTAAAGTAAAACAAAAGTAAAAAAAGTAAAACAATTAAAGAATCTGTGGAGAGGAACAGACAGAACTACAAAAATAAGATTTTTAAGGGCATGCATCTTTCCCATCACAACATATGCCTGTGAGACCTGGACACTTAACAAAACAGCTGAGAAACACATAAATGCCTTTGAATGTAAATGCCACAGAAGAGTTCTTTAAATATCATGGACACAGAAAAGAACAAATATATCCATACTACAAGAATTTAATACTGAACAAGACTGGCTATTAAAGAGGATTAAAGAGAGAAAACTTAAATATTTTGGACACATTTAAACATTTGATAATTTAGAGATCATCATCTTGGGAGGGTACACAATGGGAAAAAGAAAGAGAGGAAGACCAAGGCAAAGATAACTGCAAGACAATGTTGATGATCTGCAAATGGGTGCATCAGCAGCAGGCCATCTTGCTTACAACCAAGAGACCTACAGGAGAGCTGTTAGGGAGGCAAAGTTCCACAGGGTACATGCAAATGACTGACATAAGATCACCAGCAAATAATATAAAGTTGCTGGTCAGTGCTAAAACCAGATCATTGATATAGATGAGGAAGAGTATGCATCTAAGTGCTGAGCCTTGGGGAAGTCCTTCTAAGGTTCTTTGAAGTTGCAACTATGTGGTGTGTCTAAAAAGTTTGGTGAATAGTGTCAGAAAACAAACAAAACAGAAGATACAAACAAATTACTTTTATTGGCCTTCAAAATAATTGCCATCCTTCACAACACACTTTTGGCAACGTTCATAAAGCTTCTGGAAACTGTTGGCAAAGGCCTCTTTAGGAATCGATCACAGAACTACTGTCACACGTGCTTAGTTTGCCACCATGTATGCAAAATATGTGCCTTTCATGTCGCTTTTGGTTCTAAGGACTGTTATTGCCAGAGCTGGGGTGTAGAATTCGCTCTCCGCTCCAACGGCATGCGTCTCAAATAGCCTATGGCAGTCAAGTCCAGCTTGGCAGAACTGTTTAAACTGACAGGAGAAG
This sequence comes from Achatina immaculata, assembly GCA_009760885.1. Lineage (NCBI taxonomy): Eukaryota > Metazoa > Mollusca > Gastropoda > Stylommatophora > Achatinidae > Lissachatina > Lissachatina immaculata. The sequence continues at coordinate 26,722,149 of CM019711.1, forward strand.
GGGCAAAGGCGAATATCTGGTGCCTGAAAACCACACACTTGAGGTAGATGAGAGGCACGTTTGGTAGCTCATCTACCACTGCTGGCAAGATTCTTCAGCTACCGTGCACGGAGCGGTGGTCCTCCCTGCCAGTGAAGAAAGATGCAAATGGGGTTGCCGTGCGGCACCACTGCGGAAAAGGTGGTAGAAAGGATAAAGTGAAGCAAACAGTCAAATCATGGCACCTCTGTTCTTGAGGTCGGCCACGTCCTAAGTGTACTCATATCGGGTGAAATGCCTGAACCGGCTTAACCCAGAGGTTAAGACACTGCTAGCGAGACTCTTCATATGCCACGCATGGAGTGAAGCTCCTCCCGGTCAGGAAGAAACTGCAGAAAAGAAATAAGGGTTGCTGTGCAGCACCGATGTGAAAAGGTGAAGGAAAGGATAAAGTGAAGTCTAATCGGTATGTCCAGTAGTATCGCTGCGAGAGCTACACATACCATGGCGCCTCTGCTCTAGAGGCCATACACCTATATTGATGAAATATGCCTAAACTGGCATACACCAGGGGTGAAACTTGATGGCTAGGCATGTCACACCACCTCCACTCTAGAGGTCGGTCACGCCTGATATACACCCATACTGGTGAAATATGGCTAAACCGGCTCACACCAGGGGTGAAACTTGAAGGCTACGCATGCCACGGTACCTCTGCTCTAGAGGTCAGTCACGTCCCAAACACACCCTTTCTGGGATAATATGCTTAAACCAGCTCAACCCAGGGTTGGAAGTCACTAGTGGCGAGGATTCATCCTCCTGGACAAAAGCTCCATCCTAGTCACAACTAGGAAGGGTAGAGGCCATGACCACAAAATGCTGAAGTCGAAGACACTGGACCAGGGCAGTCTAGACCTCTCACCCAGCGGGGACGTTTGCATATCCCAATCACGCTGAGGTTTTCCGGTTAGAAAGTCCAACGCTGGACTGGATGGGCAACCATCTCTCACCTGGCAGTGATACACAGGTATCTCAAAACATGTCGAGGTTTTCCAGTGAGAAAGTCCAACTCTGGTCTGGGTGGGCTACCACTTCTCACCCAGCAGGGATATACTGATATCCAAAACACATCGAGGTCTTCCGGTGAGAAAGTACTGGTGCAACGAAAACCACGGTGTCACGCAATCCCGCTTCTGAGACCCACCATGAATACAGGCTCAAGCCCTGTGATACTCTGAACCTCTTGTGGTCCTCTCAGGGATCTTGTGTGGTCCTTTTGGGGACCACATGGAAGACCATGGGACTTAATGAGGACCACAGGCGTAAATTCAGTAGGATCACAGGGTGGTCTTGGTGGTAGAAGCGAATGAAGAAGAAGAAGAAGATGTCGCTTTTCAGGCAGGGAAACAGAAAGAAGTCTGCAGGCGCCAGATCAGGGGAGTTCGGTGGATAATCGAGAACAGTTATGCCATGCTGAACCAAGAACTGGCACACACGGATCATGTCTGTGTTTCTGCTTGTTGATGGTCAATCTGAACTTGGCTCATCCTCAGTCATTTCCTTCCCAACATTTCATGCGTCTCTGTCACTGTCATCTTCAATTTTTAGCAGAACTTGATGTTCGCTCATTGCTCCATTGCACTGTGACCATACCTCTGCCCGCAGCGGGTTTACCCTGTCAGTCACATGTACTCCATGCTGGGTGGTGCATCTTGACATGTCTCTGGATAGTCATGAGCATGGCCAAGCACCTGGCCCATGTTACTATTGATATACTGGACCATTCACCAAATTTTTTTTAGACACACCTTCGTATAATATCATGTGAAATAGTTTTTGTTTGTTAAAAAGTTCTTTATCCATGGATCCTCAGTGTTAGCCTTTTGTTCAGAAGTCCACTTCTCCAGACTCTAGCATATGCTTGCTAGAAATCTACAAAAATAGGTGATGTGTGTTATTTTTATTACAAGTCATCACCAGTCAGCTGTATAAATCTTAATAATTGATATACTGTTCTTTTGCCATTTCAAAACCCTGCTTGTTTGTTACTTAGAGAACAAGTGCTTTCTAACTACCATTGTAGTCTGGCATTTATCATTCTCTCCATGATTTTGCCAAAGACTGATGTTAGGGAGGTTGGGCAATGACAACTAAATGCTGCTTTTGTTTTTTTTTAAATGATAGGAATAACAACTGCTGTTCTCCATACATTTGGCAGAGCACCCTCTCTCCAGCTATGATTGATGAAGCCAAAGATTATTTCTAAAGTCTTTCAGGTTTAGAATCATTTCATAGGTGATTTGATCTGGCCCTGCTGCTTTGACTTTTCTCCTTCTTTTAACCCCTTTAACATAACAAAAAAAATAGATCACTCTACCATTTTGCAAACAGAATGCACAACAGTTATAAAGATGAAGTAAATATTTATTATGCCAGAAACAAAAATAACATTTCTTGACACAGACTGATGATGATGATGAGAGTAAAGGTGCTCGCAAGTGATAATGATTATGATTGTGGTAATGACTATTTTGTAATTTCTTGACATGGGTTCAAGATGATGATGAAGGTGGTAGCAACAGTTATGGTATGATGATGTTGATGTCTACGAAAATCAGGATATTTAAGAGTAATGTTCTAAGTGTACTACTCTATGGAAGTGAATGCTGGAAAATCACCAAAACCACAAAAACAAGTTGAATTCTTTCCAGACTAAAAGTTTACGAAGAATTAGAAAAATATTTTGGCCAAACACCATAAGAAATAACATCTTGTTGGCAGAAATGCAGATGAAGCCGCTGACAGCAATTATTGAGGAAAAATGCTGGCAATATTTGGGACATGTGCTCCGAATGACTGACAACTCACTACCAAAAATAGCACTAAGATGGACACCACAGGGGAACAGAAGTAAGGGTAGACTAAAAGAGACATGGAGAAGAACAACAGAAAGGATGTTGAGCAATAGAAGGCTCACCTGGGCAAGACCAGAAAAAAAAGCAAAGGACAGGCATTTGTGGAAAACCCTTGCGGAAGCCCCATGTGCCCTGGGCACTTCAGGTTCAGAGAGAGAGAGATGTTGATGTGTATTCTTTGTGTGTTTTCTATGAGTGGTAAAGAGATCTACCGCCAGTTTGCAATGCCAGTCACAGTTTGAGGGGAGAATTTAACCCAGGGGAGCAATTATAATCCCTCTCCACTAAGCTCCACTCCCTTCTCACTTGTTACACATAGTTCAGAACCTCTCATGGCATCACATTACAACCCCTCTACCCTAACTATAATCATCTATTTCACTTTCTCCTGGCTAGGTTAACATTGTATCACACTCTCTCTCTCTCTCTTCCACGGTTTCCCCACCCACCACCCCCAGTTACAACCCACTGACCACACATCACAGGTCTCCATTTAAACAGTCTCTGTGCCCTACCTTGCTCATTTCCGACACACAGCGTCAGACGAGCCACATCATCTTACAGTTACAGCTAAGTGCTCTATTCATTACTAATTTTTTTTTTTTTAATAGCATTCATGTGAATCTATACTTTATCTCCTCTCTCTGTTTCTTCATCCTGTATGTTTTTGTATGTTTAAGGCTCATGCCGAAACATCACAACTTTGTAATCATTAAGTAATAAAGCTGCTCCTACTTTTTTCCTAGTTTATACATTTTGGTATCAGCATTACTGCAGTGCTTCGTATTTAGTTGTATACTTATAATTATTGGACAAATGACTCCTTTACTGAAAAACAAATACATCAGAACTAAACAAAAATGGCACTGTACAACACAGTTTTCTTCCCAACTCTGTGCAATCAATGTCAAACATGAGAATGATGTTTAAGGAGAATACTAAATGTAATAAGACGACAAGAAGAGACCAAATAAGAAATGAAACCATCAGGACAAAAGTTGGAGTAACACCAGTATTACACTATCCAGAAACAGCAAGTCAAATGGTTTGGCCATATTACACGGTTACTACCAAACAGTATATCACAGACAACATTCACATTGAAATTTGTAATTGAAAGAGGAAGAGGCAGGAGAGAGGAAATTACAGAAGCATTAAATATCCCATTGCATGAAGCAAATCGTCGAGCCCTATCAAGACATCTATTTGTTCCCTCAACACCAAAAAAGTATATGAGGAAGGAGACAAGACAAGATGTTGATGTCTGAATGAATAGTTTAATCTGCTAAACTGCAAAGCAGTGTCACTTTACACTTCTCACAGAAATGCTGCATTTCCCCATGAATCTGAATGCCAGCCTGGACTGTCGCCACTGACCATTATCAGATCACACAAATTCAGGTGCAGTTTGAACAGTTTCAGTATTGTCGTCATTCTCATAAATGTCACTCTCACTCAAAAAATCTAAATTGTTCATGTGCAAAGAAACAACAGTACCATTGTGCAACAAGACCACATTGTCTTCGAAATGAACACTTTTACAATTGGTCATTATTCTCAAAGTGTACTGTAACATAACAACATGGCTATATTTTGCTTGACCCGTTTGTCAAATCTGCTGTTCCAGCTGCCTCCCACAGTATCTAGGTCAGCCACTGTTTACGCCAGAGTAAGGAAACTTGCACTATGAAGTGCATATTTGTATAATTGGCAGGTTAACTTGGGGTTAACACTGTAAGAGCAACAAGTGCGCATGAGATAATCCAGGGAGAACACTAAGATGTTTTTAGCTTACTCATGGTAAACTGTGCTTCAAACATTTCATTACTGGCAGATGGTGCAGTTTCCATGCTGTGGCTGTTTTTTCCCTTCAGATTCTTGTCTTCTTCTGTTTTTCTTCTTTGGCCTTATTTACCGAAGCACAGTATTTATTATCATTAGCCATTTGCTATTGCTGTCCTACAGTGGCTGGAAGTTCTCCTTTTTCTGAATTCCTTCAAGACTGTCCAGCAATTTCCAGCCTGTTCTGTTATGATACACTATCAAGAGAGCCACAAGTCTGACCTAGCTTTCTTCTCCTCTTTTATAATTAGTCTGACTTTAGCTTTTGGTTTGTTATGGAACGTCTTGTTTTCTGGGTTTGACTTTTTTGTGCTTCTTTCTTTGCTTTCTTTCTTTTTTCTGCTGTTTCTTGCACCAGCTTACTTTATACTTTTTTTTTTCTTCAACTCCTAGATCGTTTTGCTGCATTTTGCAGTGCTCCAATGATTTGTGTGCAGACCATATTGATATTATCCAAGCTGATCACTGATAATTTTTCAGATGTTAATATATTGAAGAGAGGCAAGTCTGCCTTTTAGTTCCTCGAATCCTTGCTGTACTGGTAGTTTTATGTGTTAAATTCTATGGTCAGAAAAATGGGTAAGTGGTCACTTCAGATATCTTCTAGGACTTTGATAGTATGGAAAGATATCAGCTGAAACCAGTGTAAGATCTGGCCGACTGAATATGCCTTCGGATCTGTACCATTATATGTTGTAATATATTGAGGAGATGATTGACTCTTCAGACCTCATTATCTTACTGAATAACAAAACAACCTGCACATTCTGAGTATAAGACAACACTTCCATTGCTTAATTTAGACACATGGATGTATAATTTTCACTGTTTTCCTGTGTGCCGTGCGATGAATTGTGCACGATTTTTTAGTTATGTATACCCATGTTGATGGACATTTGATGGTAGTTGTCCTGAAGATCTTCAGTGCAGGATTATCCAGTGCATGGTGTTACAGTTTCTTATTCTTGTTTGTTGCTGCAATTGTTGAAATTTGTAGACAATCTGCGATCATTCAGGATATTTAGGATATGACAAACTAGAACATGTTCTACACTTCCATTAAAATGAGCAGCCAGTGACAGTACAATGTGTGTAGTATGAATGACTAGAACAATGCACACACAGGCCAAACAGTACATTGCTTTTGCTGATATTTCTAATGAAAATGTGCTTCATAAATAAAGAATAACAATCACAGAAATAAGTGATGTCATAACATTTCAATCATTATAAAATATGCTTAACAAAAGCAGGGGTGATAAACCTCTATGAGTTGTATGCCAAAATTGGTTAAAAAAAAAAAAGCTTCCTGCATGTTAGTAGGATTTTGTGTAGCATTATCATTATTTTTATAGTTAATACTTTCAACATGGCAAAAGTATTTTTTAAAAATGAAATAAATGGCAGTATTTCAAAGATGCTTAAATTAAAAAAATATGTATTTAAAATTATTCTTCATAGAGAAAATTCTTTTAAATACATATTTTTTTTTAAAATGTATTTAAAATTATTCTTCATAGAGAAAATTCACTATAGTCATGGGAGATTTTAATGGAAGATTTTAATGCCAAAGTTGGTAAAGGAGGAACTTCAGACATTGTTGGTGACTACGGATGGGGGGGAATGACAGAGGTAGTAAATTAAATGAATGGGCAAGAATACACAGCATGGTTGTAGGAAACACCTGGTTTAAACAACATCTCCGAAGACTGGCAACGTGGTGCAGCCCAGACAAAAAGAATTTTAACCAGATAGACTACATATTAATCAATAAACGATTCCACAATGCATTACTGACAACAAAAACCATGCCAGGAGCCGACTGCAATAGTGACCATGACCCGCTCTGTGGAAAAATTAGAATAAAACTAAAGAAAGCATGCAGAAAAGTGAGAAACATCAAACTGAATACAAAACTCCTTAAAAATGACCAAGAACTGCGAGAACAATACAAAGTTATTATAATCAATAGATACAATGCAACAGCAAAGATAAATAGTATAGATGAACAATGGGTAATGTTAAGAGATTCTATCCACCAAACTGTTAAAGAGATAATACCGCCAAAAAAAAAGAAGCCTCTAAAAATAAATGGATGACAGACATCTTAGGACTGATGGACAAGAGGAGGAGGAGTAAAAATAACAAGGAAAAATATAGCAAGATAAATAAAGAAATAAGACGCAAATGCAGAGAAGCAAAGAAAGTGTGGTTTAATGAGCAGTGCAGGCGGATAGAGGACTCTCATAATAAAGACAGCAAAACATGCACAAACGAATTAGTGAACTCACAGGCAGGAAAACAAAATATACCACAGGATGCCTGAAATCAAAAGAAGATAAAATGTTAATGGGAAAAGAAGACATTGTGGACAGAGTATATCGGTGAGCTATATGGAGGAGAAAGACCAGAATTAACACCAGATATTGAAAACTGTGATGGACCACCAATACTTGAAGATGAAATTATAGATGCCATCAAACACATGAAAAAAAGACTTCTAAGAATCATTATGAGAAGAACAAGGGAAAAGATAGAAATGGAAATAGCAGATGAACAGTTTGGATTTGTTGAAGGAAAGGGAATACTAACAGAAAGCGCTTTAGAAGTACAGAAAGATCTCTACTTATGCTTCACTGATTACACCAAGGCATTCGACAAGGTGAAACATAATGAAATTATTAAAATGCTTGAAGACATCAACATAGACGGCAAAGACCTGAGGATTGTAAAACATCTATACTGGCAGCAATTCGAGTTTAAAATAGAACTGGAAAATATCAACCTATAAAACAAGGGGTGCGACAAGGATGTGTACTATCTCCAGACCTTTTTTTCTCTGTACAGCGAGAATATTCTAAGAATGATCATCACAGAACCAGGCATAAAAATTGGAGGATACAATATTAACAACATTCGGTATGCTGATGACACAGTACTGATAGCTGAGAACCAACAAGACCTGCAAAATCTCTTGGATAAAGTTGCCAGAGAAAGTAAATAGAAAGGCCTTACTTTGAACATAAAAAAGACAGAGACTATGGTTATATCTAAGAAACAGAATCCACCAACATGCAGTATAAAATTAAATGGAACTATTCTAAAGCAGGTGTAGAAATTCAAATACCTTGGAGCAGTAATAACTTCAGATGGGAAATGCAGAACAGAAATTAGGAACAGTATAAGCCAAGCAAAGACTGCATTTCAGAGAATGAGAAACATATTAGCCAACACATCAATGAATGTTAGAAAACGAGTCCTAAAATGCTATATCGAACCTATCTTGTTATATGGAAGTGAATCATGGACAATAGGAAGGTCTGCACAAAAATCATTGGAAGCAGCAGAAATGTGGTTTATTAGAAGAATGTTGCGAATTCCCTGGACAGCAAAAATAACTAATGAAGAATGTATGAGAAGATCTGGAGAGACAAAAAATCTTGTCAAAAAGATAAGAGAGACAATGTACTTTCATAGGACATGCAATGAAATGAGGGGCATTGAAAATATTATAACAACAGGAAAAATAGAAGGAAGAAAATCAAGAGGAAGACCAAGAGAAATGATACTGGACAGTCTGATGGGATGGTGTGAGAGGAGATCACCAACTGAGCTGATGGCCTGCATGAAGGATTGTGTACTCTGGAGAATCATAATAGCCAACGCCAGTCGGCATGGCACTTGATGATGATGAAAGGAAATTTTACTTTTAGCTTCAGTAACAAGTTTAATATCAAATAATAAATCTTTCAGTATATGTGTTAAAACATCATTGATGACAGATAATTTATATCAGGTTTCCCTATGTGCCTCTGAGGCATGACAGGATTACCTTTACCTTAAGACTTTTCAACTTTCAGAGTTACACATATCAGCATGAGTTTTACTTGTAAAACATGCAAATGACAAGGTTGATAAGAATGACAATGTGACATTTCCCAATCAGATAAAAAAAATTTTGAAAAGTACTTTAAAACTTTATCTGCAAAATAAGGTATAATATTTCATATAAAGTATATCCTTCATGTAAGGGACTGGAAAATAGAGAGAAAATAAAAAAACATTGCAATTTCAGTGCAGAAGAAGCATTTGTTGATCCTAGAAAATAATTTTTTATTCAGCATTTCACAGAATGACTAGAATAAGTGAACTTCAGGTTATTTCAGTTACTGTAAGTAATGTGCGAGAATGTAATTATATCTATATTACAATAAGTAGGCTACTTATATTGTTGAAGATGTAGATAAAAGGCTTGTTGTATACACTTAAACCAGCCAGTTCCGTCATAATGCATGGCAATGTGTACTTTGATGCACATACAGCCGTTAGATGCAGAAATACATTAATACGCGATGGAAACATTTTTAAACAGTTGCCAACCATGAGAAAGACAGAAAAAGGCAACAGAAGTTGTATATTTCATTACCCTTCATGCAGAATTAGTATGCACTGTAGTATATCACGCACTGAAATGTAAACTTGTCTGTGTTATAAAAAGGTAATCCTGTCATGCCATATTTTCCTTGATCTGTCACCACACTAGATGGTGATATAGTCAGTGTCACGCCTGGCTGCCTTTCCTTCCCCAACTCCAGAAGAAGTCGGATACCCATTTCTACAGCTGGGTGACTGGGGTGCCTCCGGCCGGTTTCGAACCCCCGATCTTCGCCATGAGTGTCAAATATTTGCACTAGAGAAAGTTGAGAGACGGATGGCACAGTGTCAGTATATAATTCGTCACCCGTTCTTTCGAACATGACTAAATCTTGGTCACGTGGTGGAATGGCATATCTGACTTGAAGACATGAAATAATACTTTATAAAAGCTTAGATGGATTATGCTACGCAGTAAAGCTTTTAAACTGCGTTTACACCATCACAAGTAACGCGATATGATAGAGCCGTCAAAGTCGATTGGCCTTTTAAAAAAGTTTCGTGAAAAAAAGAGTCGTGAGACCGTCAAACCGATTTATATATCTTGTACTCTAGTCTCAGCACAACACTTCCTTTTGAAAATTAGGGGCAAAATTGGGAAAATGTCAATTGTGTAGGCGTAAATCTCGTAAAATTGTATGTAATACACGAATGAAATAAGAAAATATGATTTGGTTCAAGTGTATGAAAAACCCGACCAGTCCGTTGACCTTGTGTGTACATTTTCTAAGCAAGATGTCTGTAATAAGAACAGCTGGACAAATAAGACTCGTTGCATCAACGCTTCTTCACAAAAACAAGAAATTCTCATCACAGCTACCAATTGCAAGAAATGCAGGAAGGTATTCGTTTTAGCATTTACGCTTTCTATTGTTTAAGCAGCTTAGAGTGATCTCTTTCCAGGCGATTTCGATGAAAGAGATGGCATTAAAATGTTAACCTCTAGTTTTTTTTAGTCATATAGGGTTTGTGTCCAACCATTTTTCCTTAAAGAATTCCTGCAGGTAGCATGCATTGAAAGGTGCTGATATGTCACATAGAAATTCGTTTGAATTTTGTCATGGCCAGAGTGTTGTCTAACAAAGCATTCTCTGTACAGAAGTTGTACACAGCAGTGTGGCAGTTCAAGAACAATCCCTGTGTAGCCTACGCTTACAGTTGTAAATTATTTAACCTTTTTAGTGCACCAGGTGTTTCCAAGTGGTAGACCAACGTCGCCTTCAATTTCAGAGTTGCTGAAACATTACCACTAAGTACAAGTGTTAGTCTCACCCTGGCAGCTTTAAATCCTGGTGCAGACTTTTATTCAGTGACAATAAAAGTCCTTAAAGGCATTCTCTTTCAATATAACCAGATTATGAGTTCAATCCCGGGACCAGGAAAAAAAAAAAGCAACAACTCACAAGACCTCTGGGAATCATGACCCAGAGGGGCCCACCCCCTTAGAGTGTCAGGAGTTTAAAAGGCCAAAACACTTGTCTGAGGGGGGGTACTTCCTCTGATGATCTGAAGGAGTTGTGTTGTTGTTCCGTTCTCTATGGTAGAGAGTTTCCTGCATATAAAGATGTTATCATTCTCGCTCTTGAAGTGTCCTGATCCTTTCCATCGATGTTCACAGATTCCCAAAATGTGTATCCCCATTCTTTTCATCTTGTCACTTATTATTTGATACTTTCCCTCATACATACTTCTCATATTCAATGTTCCTACTCTTATTTTTCTTTTTAGTTTGATGCAGGGGTTTTCCTTGGTAATATCATCAGGATTTTGTCCGTCATCACAATTACTAATACTGACCTCTGTCTCACACTCTTCCCCAGTGTTAAAATTAGATCTATCTGGCCTGGGGCCTCATCACCAGATCTTTTTCCTATTTGACTTTCTGTGTTGCTGTTTGGGTTTCCTGGTATATTTTCAGAAGATAGTTTACCATTGCTTTCCTTCCAGGCAATGACTGTACTAGTCAGTGATCGTAGCCATTGTCCTTACATTGAGATCATCTGCCTACCATCATAGAATGGTACCATAACCAACATTATCTGTCGGCTGCTCTCCCATTTCATCCACCACCTGCTCCCATGACTTCACATCACCTTGATTGAGGGGCTATACGGGTACTCCACATTGCCCAAAGGTGTCCCGTAGACTGATGGAGGTTAGGAAGCATCTTACTTCTCCTTTGATAAGAGATGCCCCTACCCCACTAACCTAACAACTCCTGCTTTTTACATAAACATTCATGTTCAGGGGGAGTTAAAGCAGGCTTCATTCAAAGCTTACCTTGAGTTTCATCTCCGTGACCATCAAAATACTGCCACAGTAGTGTTTTTTCCCCAGGATTGGGCCTTTTACAGTTCCAGAAGAACATGAGCATCAGTTTTCCACCCGATGGAGTTGTATGCAACTTTTTTAGTGAGGAGGAATGTCACCACTCCACTGCTGGTCAAGTGTTGTCCTTGGCTAGAAGTAATCAACCTAGCATTCATCTGCAGTGACTATACATTGCATTAAAAGTGTCTGCTTCAGTTTCAGAATGACACTGAAGAAGTAAATAACTGGCTGTTGTTCTTCTCTTGTATGTGCTTCCAAGGAAGCAGTTATCTTTGATCTACTCTGTTGACATTGTATTTCCAAAATAGCCTCCACATTCATATATGTTGAAAAAGATGAAGGATGACACAACATATGTGTACTTAGACTGTGTACTGTTCAGTTTAGATTTTTTAGAACAAAAATTAATGTAACTTTTTTTAATTGCCTCCACTCACGCGTGCACACTTACACATAAACATACCCAATGTACAGTGAGGAATCTTGATTCTGCTCTGATTTCCTGTTTTAGTAACCGCCAAAGAGTATGAACATTAACTGTGCCAGTCAGCTGTTGGTTCTGACATGCTCATTTGTCGGTCAGTCAGCCACATGGCTCTTCTTCACCCCCTCCTCATGCCTCCATCCTTCATCCTCTGTAGATATATATTATCACCACATGCCCTTTCCTTCTCTTGCAACAGTTCTTCGGTCACTGACTTTAGCATGTCCATCCTGACCATGAGAATCTTACCTGTTGAAATAGCGTTAGGAGCAACATGATCGGCTGCTTCATTGCCTCTCGCTGCCACATGCCATATCCATGTCATTGCCTCTCTGTGACATATCCATGTCAGCCTGTTGACACTGGATTTTCCCAAGAACTGAACCCATTCATGACATAGCAAACCCCTCTCTATCTTGCCAAGCGTGCTTTGATAGTCCGTCACCACCACACCATGTACTTTTCCATAGTCCCAGTACTTTTCTGCTCTTTGACATAGATAAAATATTTGGTCTGCGGTTGATCTATTCTTACTAAAACCTGTTTGGTAGTTTCCCAGTATGTTCTCGCTGTATGGTTTAAAAGTATAATAGTATTTTGTAGCATGTTTGTAGTAAGGATATTCCTTTGTAGTTTTCACACTTGCTCTTATCGTCTTTTTTGAATACTGGGATCAGTAATGATTCTCTTCATTCACTAGGGAGTTTTTCTTCAGTATTTACCTATCGAACTAGCCAGGACAAAGCTTTGGTCACCACCTCAGTTTCCATCCACATGCTCAATGTCATTGTGCAAGAGGCCCTAGCATTCTGTGCCACCAATCTGTCTCGCCTATAGACAACAACACCCCGCTACTCTTTTTGCCTCACAGCACTGAGCTATCCATAAAGATAACTGGGTCATATGGTTGAGTATCAGTGTAAAAGAGCTCCTGACTGAATTGCAAACTCAGTCCTACCTCTCATTCATTCTCAGTCCTACTTCTCATCCATTCTCTACATTCTTAGTCCTACCTCCTATCCATTCTCTACATTCTTCAACAAGTGCGATGATGACCACTCTGGTGAGCCTGTTGGTACCATCTCTCATCCCTATCCACTCCATTCCACTCTTTTGTTATATTCTCCACAACAAACAGCAATAATGGCTGGTTCAGCCTCAGCCATCCATGAACTACTACATTTAATAAAACAACCTTTCATTACTGCCAGTGATTTATGCAGGTGATGAATGGACTGTGGCAAACAGAGTGGTTACTGCAGTGTTTCTACCAGTCATTCACTCAGTCATTTGCATGTCCCTTGCAAAACTTTGGCTTCTTAACAGCTCTCCTGTAGGCCTCTCAGTTGTGTTTCTACTAGTGATTTGGAAATAAGTTATTGCATTAGATTCCATCAGTTTCAATTACTGGTAAAGTTCTTAATGGTAAAGTGCCTTTACTTTTTTATCTCCCCTGTTTTTAGTGGAATGAAAAGTAGTAGTATGCTCTTTTTAACTAGTTTTGACTGATTGGTATTTAGATTTACCATAAACAAGTTCAGTTCCATATTTTTTCTTACCTTCTTTCTCTTTTGATATTCCTAATCTTCTCTCTCCATTCCTAATCTCCTCTCTCCAGTTGGTGACACTAATTTCCTTTGTATCCTCTTCTATGGCATCTTTCCATCTCTGTCTTGGTCTACACCTTGGTCTTGTTTCCCTCATCTCTTCTACATACATAATTTTCACTTGTCTGTTCTCTTCAATCTGTTCTACATGGCCTAACCAGCATAGTCTGTTCATTTTCAAGACATTTATAATTCATTGGGATTTAACTAAGCTGTTCAGTTCAGTATTATTTCTAGCTCTCCATTCTCCACTGTTGGCATCCTTTATGGGCCCAAAGATTCTTCTTAGGATCTTGTTCTCAAAGATCTGCAATTGTTGTTCATCTTTCTTGTTAAAGATGAACAACACATTTCTGATCCATACATGACAACTAGTCTTATTATAGTTTTGTAGATTGTTGTTTTGGTGTTTTGGGACAGGATTTTGGATTTTAACAGGTGTTGCTGTTATTTTATTCCCTATCTGTACTCTGCTTTTAATGTCCTCGCTTACTGTGTTGCTTCTGTTTGTATGTTTCTGCTTTCTTATTGATCATATCTCCAACATTTATATAATCTGGATCATTCTGCCTCTGATCTCTTGATATCTTCATATACTTTTGTATATCTTGTTTTATCTTGGTTAATGGTCAAACCCACTTTTAGTGCTACATCTCTCAGGTGTATGCAGGTATTGATGACTTCTTGCAGTTTCCCCCACCAGGTCGAGTCATCAGCATATTCTAGTATTTTAGCTTGTTCTTTTGTACTGCTTTCATCTTTCACTTTTCTGATTACCTTTTCTAGTACTAGGTTGGATAGTAATGGAGATAATGTATCACCTTGTTTTAAACCAGTTCTTGTATAGAAGAGCTCTGACTTTCTTCCTTTATATATTACTATATTTTGTGTATCCTCCATGCATATTCTGGTCATATTGATTAATTTATTAGGTATCTCAGATTCTTTCATAATTTTCCATTAGCTGCTTCTATCAATATGAAGATATTATGTACTTTTCCATAGTCCCAGTACTTTTCTGCTCTTTGACATAGATAAAATATTTGGTCTGCGGTTGATCTATTCTTACTAAAACCTGCTTGGTAGTTTCCCAGTATGTTCTTGCTGTATGGTTTAAAAGTATAATAGTATTTTGTAGCATGTTTGTAGTAAGGATATTCCTCTGTAGTTTTCACACTTGCTCTTATCGCCTTTTTTGAATACTGGGATCAGTAATGATTCTCTTCATTCACTAGGGAGTTTTTCTTCTCTCCATATTTGTTGTATTATTGCACATATCTGTTCATGTAGATTTATGCCTCCTTCCTTAATAAATTCTGCAGCAATTCCATCTGAACCTGCTTTGTTGTTTCGTAGAAACATGATACTGTAGATGACTTCATCTAAACCTCGTTCCTCTATTTCAGATTCACAAGTCTGTATTTATTCACATGGTAAAGTGTTTATAGGCCCTTCACAGTTTATAAATAAAGATTGTTCATTCATTCATTCATTTAGTAGTTTTTCAGTATATTCTTTCTCTCTATTATATATTTTGTCTTCATTATTTCTTATGTTTCCATTACTATCCTTCAAGCTCTGTAGAGATTATTTATACCCTTGCTTTACTGTTCGCAGTTCTTTATAGAATTCCCTGCATTTCTTATTTTGATGGCATGTCTGCATCTCATTTACCATGTCTTTCACATATTGTCGTTTTTGTTGGCAAATAACTTCTTGAGTTTCTTTACACTGTGTGATACTTCTCCTCATTTGTTTTGTGGTTCATGTCATTCAGCCATATGTCTCGCTGTTCTTTTCTTTATGGCCGCCTCTCAGCAGACTTCATCGAACCAGTTCTTTCTTTTATTTATGGTCTTGACTTCCAGGCATTCTTCCACTGTGTTCTTTATAATGGTTTTTTTATATATTCTCATCTGTCATCAGTGCTTTTATTTTCTTCATTCCCTTTTGTGTTTGATCTTATGTTTTAGCTCTTTCCTGAATTTTTCTTTAGTTTCTTCTCTTTTCAGAGCATCTCAAATTATTATTGAACTTTAATTTACTATACAAATTTGTCTTCAGTCTGAATTTTAGCGGTCGGAATTGCATCCATCCCCTCTTTAACTTCTAATCTGAAGTATGTTTGTTGTGTGCTTGGTATCAGTTAAAACATGGTCTATCTGGTTGCATGTTAGATTATTGGGTGATTTCCAGAATTAGAGAGAGGAGATTTTGTTCTTCCAATACACCTATACTTTATCTCCTCTCTCTAATTCTTTGTCCTGTATGTGTTTGTATGATTAAGGCTCACACCGAAACATCACAACTTTGTATTTGTTAAGTAATAAAGCTGTTCCTACTTTTTTACTAGTTTATACATTCTGCCATATTTATTAGTCTCCATAATATCATTATCACCATTATAAATTTATTATTTTGAATTATTGTAAACACATATTTCTTTGACACCACTGCAGCCTGACTTAATTTCCTTGTGTAAATTCTTAAAATATATAATCTAGGAAAAAAGTAGGAACAATGAATACTCAACTGTCTAAAATTTAATCCCTACCAACCAACATTCTCACAGGACAGAACTTTTCAGAAGTTTTTTCTTAGATTATACATTTTGTTATCACAGCTTTACTGCAGTGGCTTCATGTATAGATAGTTATATACTTAGTTTTATATATGAGAGGAAGTCACTAAGTAACTCGCAAATTGAAATATTTTATCCCGTGTGGTCCCGGGACCACAGGACTTAACGTGGACCACAGGCGTAGATTCAGTAGGATCGCTGGGCAGTCTTGGTGGTAGAAGCGAACAAAGAAGAAGAAGAAGAAATATTTTATCAGTGGCAGTTATCAGGTAGTATTTAAATATATCCTTTAAATATATCCAACTTTATAACAATTGTATGTAGGGTGCACTGGGAGTTACGTGCGCATGCACAAAGCAATAACAAAATGGCTACCCAACTGTTAGTGGACACCAAAGAAGAACAGAGAAGTGTAGTGTGATTTTTGTGGGCTAAAGGACATTCAGTTGAGGGTATTCATAAGGAAATGATTATAGTTTATGTTGAAAAGTGTTTATCACATAAAGCGGTCTATAACTGGGTAAAAGAATTTTCTCAGGGATGCACCGAAATTGTTGACAAAGTCTGACTTGGCTGTCCTGTTCAGATTGCAACAGAAATGACTGCAACATGTGAATGAGATTATCAGAGCTGATAGAAGTTCCAGAAGTATGATGACAGTGTGAATTCTGTATCATACTGTGAAGATCTGTTGATGCTACAGGATGCAATTCAAAGAAAACGTCCTGGTCTGCTGACTAGAGGTGTCCTTTTCCTTCATGACAATGCCAGACCACATACAGTTCGATTAACCCAAGGGGGTTCTTGAACATCCACACTATAGTCCTGACTTAGCTCCAAGTGATTTTCACCTGTTTGGTCCATTGAAAAACCACCTTGGTGGGAGAAGATTCTCAAGTGATGAAGAGGTAGAAATAGAAGTAAAAAAATGGTTCAGTTATCGGACTCCCGATTTTTATGCCATGGGTATTGCATCACTGGTTACACGATGGGATAAATGTATCAGTGTTGGTGGCAATTACATTGAGAAATAGGGGAATAATGTAGGTTCAAAAATTTGAAGTTTTCAAAATACTGTCGCACTTATTTTTTTTGTAACAGGCATTTACAAGTTGCTTAGTGACTTCCCCTCGTACTTAGTTTTATATACTTATACACTAATTATTCATGTAAAATTAATTCGGAATTTCATCTGATGTGAATCTACAAGGTATGGAAAAAATTGATCGTATAGTTAAAATCTGATGATTTAGAGCAAGATCTTTTTGTCATTGTAGAGGAAGTTACTGGTAGTCAGAAACTTTTGCTCATACAAAATGTAGTTTTGTAGTATTTTTAGTGTCAGGCATGTACCTTATTTTTACTTTCAGTGTACTGTATCGGGCTTATTTAAGCAAGGAGCCGGTGTTACATCATTACATTGGTGAAGCCACAAGTTTTTTCTTGTGGTACTGGATCCTCTATCACTGTTATTTTGAATATGATCATTTAGTGGTAAGTTTGCATACAGTTTAAAGTTGCTTTTGTTTTATATAATCTGACTGTGAAGCAAATGTGTAATGAAGGAACTAATTAGCTTAAGCCAGAGTTCACCTGTATATGAAAACACGAAAGCTTATATGGTTGTACTTTTCAGCTTTTTCTCGTCAGTAGATGCTTAACACGTCTCTCAGTTTGTTCGTGTCACTGTCAGTGCTCATGTCTCATTGTGTGCAGTTGGTTCAAATTAATTTATTTTCTCAGTAGAGTATATGCAACTAAATTTCAATTTTGTTGACATGTTAACTTCATAAAGTTTAATAGTTTATTACATAGTTCATTCTTTTTATTTGTCATTAGCCCAAGCATGAGTTCCCAGATCCAAGTAAATTCACAGATGAGGAGCTGGGAATTCCACCAGATGATGAGGACTAGTTTTCCATACACAAATTTTGTACAAGTCAATCTGGTGTATGAGATGATGGATATTGTAAAAGATAAAGTGGTTACAAACAGATCATCTTCGCTTGTTTCATTCGTTAAAACTCATTGCTGTTTATGTTAGAATTTTTATTTTTATACTATGTGTCTGAATAAAATCTTTTGTTCATAGGCAGAACACACTTTACTGTGTGTTAAGATGTGCATCACACATACGTGAGTGGGTCAAAAATAACAGTCCAGCATATTGAATAAAAATACCATGTTTAATATGACACAGAGAACTGAGCTCTTGCCCTGAAAAACACTAAAATATTATCTTCATTATCAGTGATTGTTTTAACTGGCAGTGGTAAATTACTGAGTTAAAAAAAAAGAACTGAAAGTTTTAGAGGTCATCGGTTACAATAATTGGTTTCTATTCTTAAAAACGTAGTAAAAAGCAACCAGTAAAATCAGTTGGAGGATAACTGGGTGAGAAAGAAGTCAGATGATGCTGAAATTTGCATGGAGGAAAATTCACCAGTTTTGACTTTTGTTCAGCATATTTGTTCAGTTTATTTTGTAAGGATTAAATTTCTCTGCAAATAAGTTCGGGGAGAAAATTTTTTCACACAAACATTTACTTTCTGCTGATATTTGTGTATGTACAAAAATACACATAGAAGGGACAGATATTGAAGAAGTCAATCAATTTGCATACCTTGGCAGCTACATGGACCAGGGTGGTGACACTAGACAGGAAGTTAGGATCAGAATTGCAAAAGCAGCATCAATCTTCAAGAATCTTGAGAACATATGGAATTCAAAAGTTATAAGCACAAAAACCAAGTTAAGACTATTCAATTCAAATGTAATATCCACCCTCATTTATGCATGCGAAAGCTGGAAAACAACTAAAGAAATAGAAAAGAAATTAGACTCTTTTGAAAACAAATGCCTAAGGAAAATACTCGGCATCAAGTGGAATGAATTCAAGAACAATGCAGAGATAAGACAGATGACTGAACAACAACCAGTCTCACGGGTGATCAGGAAAAGGAGATGGACATATGTTGGCCACTTGATGAGAAGAAATGAGCAGAGAATCCCCAAACAAGCTATCAAGTGGAACATAACAGGCCGAAGAAAAAGGGGCAGACCGCGTGAAACTCTGAAGAGAACATTATTAAGAGAGGCCAAGTTAACAGGCATAAAATCCTTTGTTGAGGTTGAAAGACTCACCGAAGACAGGAAATATTGGCGAACTACTTTGCGAGCCCTATGTGGCGTCTAACGGCACGGGAAGGATATAAGATATATAAGATAAAAAGCACAGAATGGAAATCAGTACAACGGAAAGTACTTTATGCAAAGTGGAAGACAGGTTTAATTGTTTCAAAAAAATCCTAGTGTGATATTGATCATTACATATTGGACAAGTCCATAAGTGCTTTGATCTCATATGAAAGAGAATTTCAGCATATGCACATGCTTTATAGCACTGGCAAGTACCCAGATGAACAGGAGGTGAAGGGAAATTCAACCCTGTGCCTTAACTTTTAAAACACCCATGACACACAAACATTTTTTAAAAATCAATATCATTACCAGTAATGGAAGTCATACAATGCCTAATTTTAGCAATTATGACAGGTTATGAAGTTCCCAACTACAGAACAAAACCATGTGACTTTTGTTTTTAAATTTTTGCTTATATGCTATTTAAACAGCTCATGGTAAGCTAAAAAAATAAGTCCAAGGCTGATCAAAGACTGCCATTATCATTCTGACTAATCATATCTCAGATCAGTCCCAATTAAACAAAATTGTTTGGGCAAATTTTATATTGGGGCTAGAATTATCAAACCAATCTTTGCACATTTTTCTGCATATCTAAGTGTTCTTTTGTGCTCAGTGACATCTGCAAACCACATATAATATATGAAATGTTTGTAGGCATATGTAAGGGTGGGAGAATTTGTGCTTTTGACATCCAGGGCTACAGGATGTGGTGTTGGTGGCTTTATAATTGGTGAATTAAAGTTTATTTGGTATCAGCAGAAGTACAAGGATTTGAGTTTTGTAGAACTGAAAGAAACTAAATATGCTGTGTTTGCCTGAAAAGCAAATGTGCTGTTCTAGGCAGCATTCGAATTGTGCGTCTCCACCTTGTGTGATCCTTCTTGTTTCCAATCATTTCATAAGAAGATGGAGATAGTCTTCCTTACAGTGTTTAATGAGAGCAAAGTCATGTGTCTTATTAGTTTGATATTAAATTGGTGAGATAATATTGTGTTGTATCAGAGGTTTATCTTTTTTCTCAAATTATCAATCCTTTTTTTTTCAAATAGACCATTGCTAAAACTTGCTATCAATTTTCTGATTTGATGTTGTGGTTCTAGATACCTGTATGCTTTTGTCTATCTACTTATTATGAAGTAATGGCGATTGCAAGCTTTCAAGGAACATCATTTTTAGATAGTATAGCGTCTTGACCAGATATGGTTTGCTAATAAAGGTAGATAGTATGGTAAAGTTTTACAAACTGATTTGCTAACACTCCGTCTCGGGGTCCAATTTAGAAAGTTGTGCAGTGTCATCAGAAAGTTCGATATGATTTTTCTTAATCAGGAAAGGACACTACAGTCACCAGTATCAAAATGGCATTTATGGAGAAGTTGACAGTGTGTTTTGTGGTATCACAAAGAAAATTCACCAGTTACAGTTCAATGAAGACTCAGAAATGAGAATGATGAGATCACCTGATGCATCAAAAGTTGGTATGCAAAATTTAAAGAGACTGGCAGTACTGGTGACCTTGAAAGAACTGGCAGGCTGGGCTAGTGTGGATGAAGAGAATTGATGCTGTGTGTTATGCTTTTGAATGGTAAAGGTAATCCTATCATACCTTAGAGGCACATAGGGATATAGTTTTAGTGCCCATATTTTCCTTGACCTGTCAGTACACTAGAGGGTGATATGGTCAGTATCACACCTGGCCGCCTTTCCTTCCCCAAACCCAGAAGAAGTCGGGTACCCATTTCTACAGCTGGGTGACCGGGTTTCTTCCGGCCCCGATTCAAACCCCCGACCTTCGCCATGAGAGACCAGTGCAGCTTTTAAATGGAGTCCTTGGAAATCAGCTTAAGATTAACTTTGTATACCATGGCACAAAGTTACAAAGTGCACATCGTTCAAGCTTTGTAGCCTGTTGATTATCCCTGATGTGCTGCTTTTGCTGAGATTCTGCAGCAATGAATAGATGAAGACAATGGTTTTCCTAAGTATGTCTGTTTTTCTGATGAGGCTATCTGTCGTATCTCAAAAAAGTATTTAGGGAGTCAGAAGGACAGAGCCCACCACTTCTGCAAATGTTTGTCATGGCATGTTGGAGCTTTATGTTGCGCCTCAGAAGTTTCAGCTAAAGGTATTTTTCCAACGAGATGGTGACACTAGGTTTAGTTGTTCATCAATTCTTGAACACAAACTTTCCAAACTGATGAACTGAGAGGACGAATGGTCCAACGTCATGGCTGCCATGTTTGGCAAACATTACCTCTCTTGACTTTTTTTAAAAATGAGGATATACTAAGAACAAAGCGTTCAGTTCACCAGTTCCTGATACTGAAACTTTGAAGATGGATGCTTTAGTGATGGTGACAGGAAAAATTCTGAAGAACACATGACAAGAAATCAGGTATTGCTACAGGCACATACCGAAGTGCATAAATAAAAATTTTTTAAAAAAAGCTTGTTGAGCTATCAATAAAATTCACAAAAGAAAAAAACCTGGCATAGTTTTTGTGTAATAAATGTTTGAAATGAGGGAAGGATTGTATGTTCACCTTGTACAGTTCAATCTAAAGAACACACACTTTTTATCTACTAAACTGATACAGTAATTGCATGCTTCTTGACTGAAGTGCAAATTGGTGCACCATTCAATGTGTATTGTGAGAAAAGGGATTTGTGACATTACATATAAACAGATCAGGTTTATGAATACATTCTCATGACATAACACAGAAAGTTACACATAATTTTCTGTAACCAGAAACTTTTTTTTTTTTTTTGCTTTTATTTGTTACCCCAAAAGTGATTTAAAACACAAGCATTCCTAATTTTCCATTGAAAAAAATGTTCCAGTAATTGTACTAGGAACTGAAAGTATTTCACTGAGTGTGAAAACATCAGAAGCAATTCTGTTTCATGTAAAGTTTTAGACAGATGATGTCACTAGCAGGTTATCACATTCAGAATGTATGGACTGCTAAAATCGGAATTTCTTGCTGGATGTACAGTTAACTGCAGACAAGTTTGGCAAAAATGCTTGAAGAAGCACATAGCTAATAATGCTGATGCAGTGATCCCATTAACATTTGTGATCCAAGGCTAAAGTTGCTTACAATGTCACATGCCATATTTGTGCTTTCAGCATATTTATATAGATCAGAATAGGGTCAACACTCTCTGGACAAATCTACAGGTCTTTTCCTTATTATAATTCACAGTGTAATGGCTGCTGATGACAACAGATCCATGTTGATTTGCTGTGCATTCACATAACAAAACACAAATGATTGCACTGTGCTAAGAATCCATCAAAAATGTTACATAATTGGCCTTGGCCACAGGCCCTTACAGTCTACTGGTTGCTTCTATATGTAGAAGGGCTTTAATTTATAAATTATGTATTCAAACTAAGCAAAAGTCACTGCACCCCCTCCCCTGTGCAAATTCAGAGAGAGAGTTCCCAAGTACTGCTGGCGAAATTTTGCACATGAATGGATACTCACTGTACAGTAGTTCATATATATGCTGTAATTCTCCAGACTAAAAAATTAGTACAGATCTGTCATTTTACATCTAGGCATGTCAAGGTGAGAAAAGTAATGATCATTCCATTCTGTAAGACAACATTTAAAGTAATAATGGGGACCATGCCAGAAGATGAAAGCAGAAGTTCATACTAATATAGGTACATAATAGCAGTTAGTAATAAAGCTTTGTAATTTTGGAAAGGGGGGAGGGGAGGAGGTGAATGATGCTTGTTACGTAGCAGAGATATTATCTGACACTGGGCCTGGGATTAAACAACCATGCATTACTACCATTTAATACATTTTAAAAATTAATATCAACACTGTTCCAGAATCTGATGGTAGTATTCTCTGTTTATTCCATGTAGATGTCCTCAGTAGGGTGAGTAAATGCCATGTATTCCTGGTAGAAGCGCTTGAATGCTTCCCTGCAAAAAGATTTGAAGCATACGTGGAAAATGACACTGATACTGGCTCATACAGAACACAAGTGATTTCACCAACACAGTTTAACACTACTACCTTGTTCATCTCGAGTTTTTCCTGGGACTTCCTTTCCCATTAACTGACCAGGAAGCAGAAATGTTCCAGTTATAAATGAAAAGATATATTTTTCAGCTAATTTCATCCATATAGACTACAAATAATTGTTGGATGTTCTTTGCATTTCTGAAAGTGTGTATATCTTACATCCTTCCTATGCCGCTAAACGCTTGGTTGTTCGCCAAGATGTCCTGTCTTCGGTGAGCTTTTCAATCTAATCAAGGGATGTTATGCCCACTGAACTGGCCTCTCTTAACAATGTCCTCTTTAGAGTTTCATGTGGTCAACCTCTTTTTCTTTGGCCTGTTGATAGTTTGTTTGGGGATCCTCTGATTATTTCTTCTCATCACAAAACCGGCATATGTCCATCTTTTTCTGATCATCCATGAGACAGGTTGTTGTTTGCTCATCTGCCTTATCTCTGCGTTGTTCTTGAATTTGTTCCACTTTATATTGAGTATTTTCCTTAGGCATTTGTTTTTGAAAGAGTCTAATTTCTTGTCTATTTAAGTGTGTGGTTAAAAAAAAAGGGGGGGGGGGGTAGTGAATTTTCTCATAATTAACACACATTATCAAGAAGCACTAGGGCTCAATCAAAGGTGCATGCTCGCTCTCTCTCTCTCTCTCTCTCTCTCTCTCTAACTCTCACTCTCTCACTCTTTCTCATTCTCTCTCTCACACACAGAACTTTATACAAGTAAATTTATGTACTAAAACTGATATTTACCATCTGTTGATTTTTGCTGAGTTTGCTTCTCAGTATATAACAAAGCTGTGGACTACTTAATGTGCCCCTACTAAATAAATATTAGTTATCTGAAGCAAGCTACAGAATAAAGCTGCATACACACTAATATGACTTCAAGAATTCATTTGAATAGGAGGAAAGTTTTGACAACTGCAGATCTAAGACAAATAAATCAGTTTCCAAATAAACTTTCCTAGGAAAGGCTAATATTTATTTAATATTACTAACTAATATTTATCAAACTATAAAAAAATCATTAGAACAACCGCAGCTTAAATGGTGATTTCCATTCTGTGTGTTTAAAACTTCTTACATGGATCTAAAATACTGACATAACCCAAACCAAAAAAAATAAACCCCAAGCTGAGGGATGGGGTAGCCAACACCGAGGTGGTGCAACATAAATGTCCATCTTTCATGACATTTAGCAACAGAAACATAAGATGGTTATAGTATAATGCATTAACTGATAATGAGTAAATCACAAATATGTGGAACATGGAGTCTATAAAGTAAACCAAAACTGATACAAAATGTATAAACTAATCATGAAAGATATATTATCATTACCTACAAGGATTAATAAGAACTGGCAAAGGTCAGGTATCTAGTGAGCAACTTTGTGCAAGGCTGCCTTGTCACTTGAAGGCAATGAAGATAAAACTCGAAGACAGAAGCACAATGAGACTAACCCTTGAAACGCAAACATGCTTTGTTGTTACTGTGACTAAGGCATTCAAATTTTGGTTGAGTCATGAGAGAGGTTCATAACAACCAGTGTCTTACTGCATCAGCACCATCTTCCAAGACTGTATCATCTCCACTGATCTCATTCCTTGATATTTTCCATCAGCTCAGTGATATTTTTGTTGTGCCATCAAGCCAGACTGTCCATGTTTTTTTCTCTTGGTCTTCCCCTGCGTCTCTTCCCATTTATCATCCCTGTTGCTACAATGTTTTCAAGCCCTCCTCTTCTTAATGTATGTTCAAGGAATGATAACTGTCACTTTCATATGGATTTACTTAGGTGTTCCTATCTACATTGCTTCTGTTTGTCATCTTAGCTGTCCATGGTATTCTTAAAATTCTTCTAATGGACCATGTCTCTGTTGCCTCTAATGATTTTTCCATTGATTTGTTGATTGTCCATGACTTCCGTAACACAGAACAGGCTCAGCGTAGGATTTTATAACTTTTTGGTGTTCACTGGTGGAGAATGCAATGCATAAGATTTTGCCATTTGTCAGAAAGCTGTTTTGGTTTGACATATTCTATTCTTGATTTCAGAGGTGCATATCTCATCTGATGTTACTCAAGTGTCTAGATATTTAAATGTATGCACTTCTCTTCAGGTTGTTCCTTGTGCCTTAACACTGCATTTAAGTGGGTTTTTCTTCCATGGTATTGATCATTGTTTCTGTCCTCTTACTATTCCTTTCTTCTCACTTTCTGTCACTACTGTATCTAATAATTTTGTATGCGCTCTTCATTTTTGGTTTATTAGTACTGTATCATCTACACATCATAGACTACTCATATTTTAGCCTCCGACTCAAATTCCTGGTTTATTTTTTATTTTTAAACAAAACTGAAAAAGAAGTAGTGTATTAAATTGCTGAAGTTAAATTATTTTTAATACAACTTATTAGTACTGACTGGTTGAAAAGACCAATGAAAAGAATTTCAGCTCAAATATCCTGACATCAGTGAGTCACACATAATACAACAAGAAGTGAGACTATCCATGAATCCATGGTTGGTCTTAGAACATAACATCCATGGGAACATGGGTTCTACTGTATTCACAATGAGAATAATTCAGAAAGTTAAGTAACATGACAAAATAAGCAAACCACATAGCAAAACAGAATTGAAAACAACAAAACAAGTGGAACATTTTTTAAAAAAAGTAATTATATATCTGACAAAACTGTGATAGGAGCAAAACATGAGTTTATAAAGTATTGGAACAGTTGCTTTACAAGTTCTCTTAAGATCTAAAGAGCTGTGTGATTGTTCTATTTCCTGGGCAATGTTTTACTCTCTCTCTCTCTCTCTTTGCTGCTGACCAAACTAATCCAGTGCAGTGCAGTTACATAAATTATTGATGCCATAAAATCTCTTGGTTTTGTGCAAATGCTATCTCATGCAATCCAGTTTACATTATAATGTGCATTTCAAACTCTTGTAAGTTTTCAAATGGTAGATTACATTTAAATTTTCAGGCTCTGTGTCATGTTTTGATTATTATTGCTGTGCTTTTTTTTGCATTGAAACTTATATTTGTTAATAAGTAGCTAAGTTTTCTTAAGAAATGCCAAGTTTCCTGTAATGTATCTCTCTCTGTGCAGTTTAGAATCTTTTCCTAGCACTCTTTCCTTTTTCACATATTTTCATGTTATTCTTTTTACCACTTTCACATCACTTTACAATTTTGAGCTCTTAGTACAGTTTCCATTTCATTCATTGTACAAGTTTTTCTGCTTTGCTTTAAGGATATGTGTCATGTAGTGCTGATTTTGTTTTTGGCATTCAGTTCTGTTATCTTTGCTCATTAACTGCATTGTCCACATAATTCAGCAAGATCTGTTTACCTGTCCTTTTTTTTTGTACTAGCTTCCCATATGTTTCACTAGAATGTATAAACTAGGAAAAATGTAGGAACAGCTTTATTACTTAACGACTACAAAGTTGTGACGTTTCGCCGTGAGCCTTAATCATACATAAACATACAGGACGAAGAAACAGAGAGAGGAGATAAAGTATATATTCACATGAATACTATTAAAAAGAAAAAAAAAATATTAAAAAATTAAATAGGGGAGTATTTAGCTGTAAAATGTAAGATGTGGCTTGTGCGGCAGTGTGTGTAAGGAATGGATTTAGTAGAATGTGGAGACTCTTTAAATGGAGACCTGTGAAATGTGGTCGGTTGGTTGTAACTGGGGGTGGTGGATGGGGAACCAGGGAGGGGAGAGAGAGTGATACAATGTTGACCTAGCCAGGAGAAGTTGAAATAGATGATTAGGGAAGAGGGGTTGCAAAGTGATGCTGTGAGAAGGTTTGACAAGTAAGAAGGGATGGAGCTTATTGGAAAGGTACTATAATGATTGAAGAGAATGTTAAATGTAACTGAACAGCGAGTTTAGCTCATGTGGCTCCAGCGTCCCATAATTTTGAATGCAGCGGTTCTCAAGCACCAGGCAGCTTGTGTCATCTGCATAACATTGTTTGATGGCTGTTACCAGAAAATCAGATTTGCCTCTGTGGTTGGGGCCATTGAAATGATTTGGGACTGGTTTCAAAGCATACTGGGCGATTTCATACAGTTGTTTTTGCATGCGGTCCCCTAATCTAAGGCCAGTCTCACCAATATATGTTATCCTGCGTCTTTTGCAAACGATGACATATATCACATTACGGAACTCACATGTGAATCCCTCATGAAGAGTGAGGATAGTTGTGGTAAAGGTGATCGTTTTCGTTTCCCAGACTACTGGGCAGGTAACGCAGCGGGGACGGTTACATTTTTTGGTGCTAACATATGTAAGGCTCTGCTTCAAGTGGCTGTGGATGAGGATGTCCTTAAGGTTTGGCTCACGTTTGTATGCCAACAGGGGTAGATCAGAGAATATGTCGCGAGTGTCGGGGTCGAGTTGGATTAGTGGCATATGACGATAAAGAATTTTTTTAACCATCTGACCATGAAGTTGGAACGCCAGTACTAACTTAACTCTGTCAGATGGAGTAACAGGCTTTTTCTTGAATACTTGTGATATGTAATGTGATATATGTCATTGTCTGCAAAAGATGCAGGATAACGTATATTGGTGAGACTGGCCTTAGATTAGGGGACCGCATGCAAAAACATCTATATGACATTGCCCAGCATGCTTCGAAACCAGTCCCAAATCATTTCAATGGCCCCAACCACAGAGGCAAATCTGATTTTCTGGTAACAGCCATCAAACAATGTTATGCAGATGACACAAGCTGCCTGGCGCTTGAGAACCGCTGCATTCAGAATTATGGGATGCTGGAGCCACATGGGTTAAAATCTCTGTTCAGCTACACTTAACATTCTCTTCAATCATTATAGTACCTCTCCACTAAGCTACACTCCTTCTTACTTGTTAAACCTTCTCACAGCATCACTTTGCAACCCTTCTTCCCTAATTATCTATTTCAACTTCTCCTGGCTAGGTCAACATTGTATCACTTTCTCTCCCCTCCCTGGTTCCCCATCCACCACCCCCAGTTACAACCAACCGACCATATTTCACAGGTCTCCATTTAAAGCTGTTCCTACATTTTTCCTACTTCATACAATCTGGTATCACAGCTTTACTGCAGTGCTTCGTGTATAGTTATATACTTATACACTAATTATTATATTTTTCACTAATCATTTCTTCCTTTTTTTTTTTTTTGTGCATGTTCTGCTTTTAAGCAGACCTGCTGTTTTTGTTTTTTTTTTTAGTTCATACAGGTTTGTACTGACAGCTGAGAACCAACAAGATCTGCAAAATCTCTTGGATAAAGTTGCCAAAGAAGAACAGAAAGGCCTTACTTTGAACACCAAAAAGACAGACTAATGTTACATCTAAGAAACAGAATCCACCAACATGCAGTATAAAATTAAATGGAACTATTCTAAAGCAGGTGCAGAAATTCAAATACCTTGGAGCAGTAATAACTTCAGATGGGAAATGCAGAACAGAAATTAGGAACAGAATAGGCCAAGCAAAGACTGCATTTCAGAGTGAGAAACATATTATCCAACACATCCTTATCAATGAATATTAGAAAATGAGTCTTAAAATGCTATATCGAACCTATCTTGTTATATGGAAGTGAATCATGGACAATAGGCAAGTCTGCACAAAAATCATTGGAAGCATCAGAAATATGGTTTATTAGATAAATGTTGCGAATCCCCTGGACAGCAAAAATAACTAATGAAGAATGTATGAGAAGAGCTGGAGAGACAAAAAATCTTGTCAAAAAAGAGAGAGACAATGTACTTTCATAGGATATGCAATGAGAAGAGGGGGCATTGAAAATATTATAACAACAGGAAAAATAGAAGGAAGAAAATCAAGAGGAAGACCAAGAGAAATGATACTGGACAGTCTGACAGGATGGCGTGAGAGGAGATCACCAACTGAGCTGATGGCCTGCATGAAGGATCATGTACTCTGGAGAAGCATAATAGCCAACGTCAGTTGGCATGGCACCTGATGATGATGACGACAGGTTTTTTTGGTTTAAAATTTTCTAGAATCTGTTTTTGGTCTTTCACATTTCCTTTTTATTTGTTCATTTACAAAATTGCCCTTATAGTATTTTTTGTGGAATACAGTTGTCATCCATTCTTGTAAACTAGCCAAGCCATATTGAAAATTGAAGTACTGGTTATATACAAATTAAACCTTTTCTGTTCAAGTGAACAATGGTTAGAATGTTCATGGATGACCAAAACTACAGGGCCTAATTTTTCAGTGGGAATCATTATTATTAGTACACTACCAAATTTCCATCAAGATAAATAATCATAGTAGTATAAATTGGTCTGCCTAGCCAATTCATCTGGTGCAATCTCCTCCTGTACAACCATCAGTATCCTGAAACGGTTCTTCACTTCTATGCCGTATTGTTCTTGTATTTTGAAAGATCAAACTGGAGTAGTCTTGATCCCTTGTCTTTTTTATCTTTATCTTCATGTCTACCATTAATAACTTATGGTACATGTCATGATCGGCACCTGGTATAGTTTTTGCTGATGTTATACTTGATCTCCACTTTCTTTGCACTAAAAAAAAATCTATTTGATTCTTGATCATATGTAAAGTCTTCTTTATATGGATTATAACAGGCATATTAGAATTAATAAAACAGCGTAGAGAAATGAAGAAATGGAAAGTGACAAATAACAACAAAGAGGAATATAAATCTTTAAAAAAGAAGTACGAAGAAACATAAGAAAAGACAAAAAAACAAAACATACAAGAAGAAGGACATCAGAAGTGTAGAAGAGATAGTGAGATGTTTAAAGAAATGAAGACATTGACAAGAAATATCATACCTAAGCTAAATGTAATTTGTGATGAGGCAGGAAAGACTTTGACAGAAACAGGAAATTCTAGAAGATGGAAAGAATATTGCCGAGGAATGTATGATACAAGTGAGTGTGAAAGCAGAAATCAACAACATGAAGTATTATTGGAGGAGAAAGAACCCGAACCAACAGCTGAAGAAGTTTTATGGGCAATAAAGAATCTGAAAAATGGTAAATCACCAAGATGTGATGAGATAACAGCTGAACTTATTCAAGCAGGAGGAAAGGAATATGCAACACTCTATCGTGTAAAAAAGATATGGTATTCAGATATTTGGCCAAAAGAATGGAAACTCATACCACTAGAAAAAAAGGGTAACTTGAAATTATGGACAAACTATAGAACCATTGTCCTGATTAGTCATGCCAGTAAAATTCTATTTAAAATCATAATGGGTAGACTTCGTAAGAAAAAAGAGGAAGTCTTATATTATTACTAGAGAAATGCAGAGAATCTATATTTATATTTTATAGACTACTCAAAGGCATTTTATTGTGTACAACACCAGAAACTTTGGGAAATAATGGGGAAAAAAGAGATTTACAACACATATGATACAATTAACTCTTGTTCCCGTCTGTGCCACACAAAAAGCGCGAGTCCTGATATGTATAGGGGATATAGTTGTAAAAGTGAATTTACAAAGTATTTCCACTTTAAAAGTATACATATTATGCACGAAAATAGTTGTAAATGTAAGAAGATTTCATAAGTGAAGAGCTTTTTCTAGGAAGAAAGAAGTAGTGTGATGATTTTAGCTGATAATTGTGTAGTGTTTACCATCGGCGATGCCTAGATGTACAATGTTTACCATCGGCGATTTCCAGATCTACTTACATTTTTGTCAGATCTCGTTGTGTGGTGGCATTCTCACTAAAATAATGTCTGAAATAACCATCTAACTAATTCTCCAGTCCAGTTAATAGGTCTAGATGTACTTGGGGTACATTCAGGAACAGTGGTCGGGTCATGGAGAATGTGATCAATGTAGAGGTCCAAGGAACAAGACACTCCTGCCGATGGTGTCCAGGTGGATGGTTGTTTAGAGAAGTGAGAGAAAGGGCCATCATCAGAAGTGGATTGGGATGATGAAGGTTGGGATGCGTCTTGGAAATGGAACTTCAAATGCAGACCGCGCCTGATACATGTGAACTTTTTGGGGAACCCGCATTGGTGGCGTACAGACAGGACAAGAGCCCCAGGGACCTTTTAATTTGTAGTCACCTTAAGACAGATGACACTTTTTATGGTACCAGACGTTGTGGACACTGTAGATGCAACACTTGTACGTTTGTTGTCGAGGTTAGCCAGATCTCCTTCCCTAAGTCCACGTTATCAGTTCAGGAGGATTTCACCTGTACTTCACGGAATGTTATTTATGCTATTATGTGCAAACGTTGCAGTATGAAGTACACAGGTTTGGAGATCGATTTCACCAGCATCTTAATGATATTTCTAAGAGGGCCTGGACACCTGTGGCTAAACATTTTTGCCTTAGCAACCACAGGGGAAAACAGGACATTTCTGTTAGTGCGATCCACTCTAGTTCTGCTGATGTACGATCTTGGAGGGTCCTAGAACAGCGCCTTATTTTCCAGGCTGGCTGTCTCCACCCAGCTGGAATTAACAATGTCTTCAGCAACTTCTTTAGTTTTCCACTCCTCCTTTTTTTTTTATTTTTACTCTACTTTCTTTCTCCTAGATACCCCTCCCTACCTCCATCCTCTTTTCTTATCTGGCAACATACTGGTGGTTATAGAGTCTTGTCCTATTCACTAGTTTCGCATTTCCCCCTGCAGGTGTTTATGTTCTTCATTCATTATCTCTCCTCTCTCTCCACCTCTTCTTTATGATTGACTCTATCAGCATATCCTTTGTGTGGACCGCGTGGTCCCTATGCATCTTCTAAGACACGTATTTCTCTGTTTCCTACTTCTGGAGGAGGCCATATTAAGATAAGTTCTTCGTTTAGTTATTTGTTTTTGTCTCATTGTACATGTAATCCTCGGAAAAAGCTCACACCGAAATATCAAATGTTGTATGTTTTTCATTTATACATTCTCATACTTTCTATTCATTTTTTTCTCACTTTACTCACTCCCTCTGCCACTTTTGTAAAACATGCACCATACACCTCTATCTACAGTGTAAAAACTGCCACACAACATTCACACACAAAGATAATACAGAATGAAACATACCCAAGAGCATCTCTTGCTCTGTGTGTTGGTCTGTCCCCATGAAACACATGACAAGCAAACTTATACTCACGTGGATGCTTTGTTATGAAAGCAAAGTACCTAAAGGAATGTTAAGAGATTCTGAATTAGCAAATGAAATTATATATTTTTGGTTGAAACTGTACTTCTTTCTCTAGACACTCCATTCAAGAACTGACCCCATTGGCAGAAACAAAGCTCTTAACATCTTGTGGCAAAGTGATTGCTAATACAGCTGATGCACATGCTGCATTCTCTGTAATTCTCTTGCAACTTTCCTTCAGCTTCTGCTCCCTGAAATCCTTTTTGTCTATATTAAATTCAAGTTCTTACTTTCAGACAGCTGAATTCAGTACCATATTTGATGACAATATTGCTAATATGAATTTGAATAAACATGTTATATGTGATTTTATTACTCAAAGAATTTTATACATTGATTTTCATGTTGTATTTCATGTGTCACTAGTTTAACTTCAAATATTTTACTGTCATACAGTCTGTCTTATGCTAATCACAGGAAACTTGCTAACTGCAATGTATTATTTTCTAGCAATTTATGTTTCAGTTTTTCCTACATTAATCCTCTCAGAAATGTGGCACAAGATAAGCAATGTGTGCTAAAAAGAAATGGGACTAGCACCACCATGGACGTTATGAGAAACTAAATGTACCAGTATGGTATGCAAAATGTAAGGTCTTTGATGTATGTAAGCATAAACCAGCACCTTGTTTGAATGTGTTTGTGTACACAAACAAATAACAGATCAAATAAGTGCCATGTGTTATAGAGCAAAGAGTGAACATTAAGTGTTGCTTTAAAATGGGGGAAAAACTGCCAAAAGACACTTCAAATGTTAAAAAGTGTGTATGGTTTTGAAATTGTGTCCTATGCTCGTATTTTTGAATGGTTTTCCTGGTTTCATGAACTGATGAATACAAAGAGTGGTCACCCAAAGACCACCACAAACACTGACATGATAAGAAAAGTTTGATAACATGTGGCCTATAACTGACAACTGACACTGGAAATGATGGAAATAGAGCTAGACATTAAATGAGAAAGCATTAGGACCATTCTGGAGAAGGATTTGAGGTAAAGAAGGTTGCTCAAAATTCATCCCGCATGACTTGACTTCTGAGAAAAAAATCACATCATGTGGAAACCTCTCACAACTTCATTGCAATGGCAAACAGTGATCCAAATTTGATGGGCAAGAGTCTTGGTGTTTTCAGTTCAATCTCAAAACCAAAAGACAAAGCATAGAATGGCGATTGAAGAACCCCCTGACAAAAGAAAGCTCGTCTCCAAAAATTGAAGGTAAAGACACATCATCACATTTCAGGACAGTGTTGGCATGATTCACAAAGAATTTGTGCCACAAGGTGTCCTCATCAATGGCCTCCACTACAAAGGTGTTGTGGAGAATTTACTGATTTGCATCCATCATGCCGTCATGTGAGACTGAATTTGATAGCTTCTGGCATATGGCACATTTTGCACAATAATGCCCCCACACATTTTTGTCCTCATCATAAAATTATTTTTGGTGAAAAAAAAAATGACTGTAGTGCTGGAACATATCCTTACCAGATTTGACAGATGCAGATTTCGTGCTGTTTCCTGAGCTAAAGTCGCCCCTCAGAGGTAAGCGACTGATGACATTCAGGACATTCAGAAATGTGTAATCAATGAATTCCTTCTAAAAAGTTTAAAGAGGTATTCTAGTACTTGTATTGTTGTTGTGAATACTGTGTTAATAGTTGACACAGTTTACTTCAAAAGACTCTCTTGGGAACAACTGTGTTAAGAACATACTTATTTTAACATAGTCTTTGTGAGACAGGGAACACAGATCCATTTGCTTAAAACTCTGACCTACTTCTGTAGCCCAGAAACATGTAGCAATCAGCACTAATTGTATTTGTTATTTTTGTAAAATGTAATGTCAGGTTATATCTATCATTTACAGACCACTCAAAGGCATTTGATTATGTACAACACCAGAAACTTTGGGAAATAATGGAAAAAATGGGATTTCCAACACATTTGATGCAATTAACATCACTGCTTTATCTAGACCAACACCCAGCAGTAAGAATAAATGGTGAAACAACAACTTGGTTTGACATAAAACAAGGTGTCCATCAGGATGCATATTTTCGCCTTACTTGTATACTGAAAATAATGTTAGAGAAGATGTAGACAAAGAATATTACGATGCCATAACAATTGGAGGTTATCAAATAGCAGAGATTAGATATGATAATGATACAGTCCACAACACAAAAGGAATGGAAAAACTAATTATGTCAGTCTGTAAGAACAGCGAGGAGCAAAACCTCTATCTTAATGTGAAGAAAACTAAACTGATGACAACTAACAAAACAAATAAGGCAGCTGATATCAATGAGGAAAAATTGAAAGAAGTGGAGAGTTTTGAATATCTTGGATCACTACTAATTAATAATGGAGATATAATGAGGGAAATTAAAAGGAGGACATCTATCGCTCTTCAGAAAGTAAAACAACTAAAGAATCTGTGGAGAGGAAGAGTCAGAACTACAAAAATAAGATTTTTAAGGGCATGCATATTTTCCATCGTAACATATGCCCGTGAGACCTGGACACTTAACAAAACAGCTGAGAAACACATAAATGCCTTTGAATGTAAATGCTACGGAAGATTTCTTCAAATATCATGGAGGCAAAAAAGAACAAATATATCCATACTACAAGAACTTAATATTGAAGAAGGCTGGCTAGTAAAGAGGATTAAACAAAGAAAACTTAAATATTTTGGACACATTAAACATCATGATAATCTAGAGAAGACCATCTTGGAAGGGTACATAATGGTAAAAAGAAAGAGAGGAAGACCAAGGCGAAGATGGCTGCAAGACATTATTGATGATCTGCAAATGGATGCATCAGCAGCAGGCCATCTTGCTCACAACCGAGAGACCTACAGGAGTAGTTAGGGAGGCAAAGTTCCACAATGGACATGCAAATGAATGAATGAATGAATATCCAGTTGGTGGATATCCATGAAGATCGCTGGCGGGGATGAGGAAAATCTGGTGTGAAACCAATGTACCCAGGACATGAGAACAATGGCTATTAGAATAATGTAAACAAAACAGAGCCAGTAGACTACAGCTGGCAGGGAACAGATATTGTTGAGGCACTCATAGGGTTCCTCATCTCAAAGTCGGAGTGTCTCTGTGGAACTGTCTCAAAGTCGTCTGGATCTGACATAGAGAAGGGGCTGGAAAATAAAGTTTTGGCCAGGCCAGCCATGTAGGCTGTCTTCATGGCAGTCCGAGCAAGACCACAGTCTGCCCTAGCAAGGAAAGGTGCTGAAGCTGGAGTTACCCAGCCAAAAGGCGCATCACAAAAATCAAGGTACCACACATTATTGCTAATGAAATGTCTCTATCTGCAGTTTTTAAATATGGTCCTCGCCCTGTGAAGACTAACCAGGCAACTGCAGTGCTGGGCCCCCTGCCTCAAAAGGGTCCATCCAGTGATACTGGAGGTCCTCTCTGTTCATCTTGTGGAGCTAGGAGACATGAGAGTAGAGCTACTGGCCACAAAAATACCACAGCAGAAAACTGCCAAAAAACAAGAACTTAAAATAATGTAGTGGAATGCTGAGAGTGTCAGCAGTGTTAGAGATGGCTATAGTTAAAAGGTGGAACTAGAGAACATACTCTTTGCAGAGCAGCTAACCAAAGATGCCACCTTTAAAATCAGAGGCTACCAGTGTTTCAGATCAGACTTGACAGGATGGAAGAAAAGGAGTAATACTCACCCTTGTTAAGAATAACATCAGCGCATGTCAGGTGGGAGGAGCCGAATGCCAGATGATCCATCTAAAAACCAGAAATACAGACTTCCATCTCCTTAACTATTACTGTTCTAATGACTACCCACTTGCTCTAGAAACAATCCCACATAAAGAGAGACTGATGGTCTGTTGAGATTTTAACAGCCATTCCCAGAGCTGGGGCTATGACCACATAGACAAGAGAGGAGAGGAAGTTGAGAGCTGGCAGGATGATAATGGACTTCTCCTGATCAACCAGCCAATGGATCCCCCAAAATTTTACTCAAGGGCTTGGCATATAACCTCAACACCAGATCTGGCATTCTATTTCCCAGACCTGAAGTGGAACATTACACGCAAAGTTGGAAAACAACTTGGAGGCAATGACCATCGACCAGTCTTCCTGCAATAGAAAATGAACTCCTTAACACAAGTAGCCTTCTCCCTAGGTGGAACTATAAAAAACAAACTAGACAATGTACAGACATTGTACAGGTATCCTGGCCGGACAGCTGTCCATAGAAGGTAAGAATATTAACAGCATAGTGAAGGAATTCAATGCTTGTATCCTTCAGACCACCCGTGAAACCATTCCC
Source organism: Achatina immaculata (assembly GCA_009760885.1). Classification (NCBI taxonomy): domain Eukaryota; kingdom Metazoa; phylum Mollusca; class Gastropoda; order Stylommatophora; family Achatinidae; genus Lissachatina; species Lissachatina immaculata. The sequence continues at coordinate 26,759,099 of CM019711.1, forward strand.
AGAGGAGCTTGTAGGGACTATAAACCATACTGATCTAGTGAACTGGGAAAATCCCATGATGATGTGGAAACAGCTCGAAAGCAAGCAGAAAATAGACCATGCCAAGAACACCACAATAATTACCAACATGCTAAGGCCAAAGAGAGCCAAGCTGCAAGCCAGACAGAAAAGTTGGAGAGAGAAAACAGAGTCCCTAAACTTTGAATAGGATGGAAGGAAACTGTGGAAACTAATCAAACAGTTAATAGATGAGAGCGCTGGAAGAAGTACAAAGATTACACTAACAGAGGATGGGAAAACTCTTACAGGTAAGCAGGTAGCAGATCACTTTGCTTGCATGTGTGCACAAGACTACAACATTGATATTAATCCAGAGAAAGAGCGTACAGTGTGCACTGACCCATAGAAAGAAGAGGAACAAGGCAGAAAAGTGGAGGTCATGGATGCACCAATCACACACAGTGAGTTAGGCCTAGCAATCAGTAAAATGAAACCAAGGAAATCACCAGGACCAGATGTAGTGTCCAATGAAATGATCAAGAACCTGGGAATGGCAGCAATGGGAAAGCTGCTGGATATTTTCAACATGTGTTGGAGCACAGGTAAGTCACTCAAATCTGGAAGGAAGTAAGCATGGTACCACTGCTAAAGCCAAGGAAAAACAGTGATACAGCCTCCAGCTACAGGCCGATCAATCTCACTAGCTGCCTATGCAAAACGATGGAATGCATCATTGACCTGAGGCTAAAATGGTACCTAGAAAGTGAAAACCTTCTTGTTCCACAACAAGCAGGATTTAGGCAGTACTACAGTACAGAAGATCAAGTGGCCTATCTCTCTCTCAAGAGATTGAGGATGCATTCCAAGAAAAAAAACTCATACTAGTAGCATGGATAGACCTGAAGAAAGCCTTTGATAAAGTATGGAAAAAAAGTCTGCTGTGGAAACTATGAGAAGAACAATGAAAAAGATAAAAATGGAAATAGCAGATGAACAGTTTGGATTTGTTGAAGGAAAGGGAACACACAATGCCATTTATGCTTTACGAACACTAACAGAAAGAGCTTTAGAAGTACAGAAAGATCTCTGCTTATGCTTCATTGATTACACCAAGGCATTCAACAAGGTGAAACATAATGAAATTATTAAACTGCTTGAAAACATCAATATAGATAGCAAAGACCTGAGGATTGTAAAACATCTATACTGGCAGCAAGAAGCAGCAGTTCGAGTTGAAAATAGAATTGGAAAATATCAACCGATAAAATAAGGGGTGCGACAAGGATGTGTACTATATCCAGACCTTTTTCTCTGTGCAGCGAGAATATTCTAAGAATGATCATCACAGAACCAGGCATAAAAATTGGAGGATACAATATTAACAACCTTCGGTATGCTGACGACACAGTACTGACAGCTGAGAACCAACAAGACCTGCAAAATCTCTTGGATAAAGTCGCCAAAGAAAGTGAATAGAAAGGCCTTACTTTGAACATCAAAAAGACAGAGACTATTGTTATATCCAAGAAACAGAATCCACCAGCATGCAGTATAAAATTAAATGGAACTATTCTAAAGCAAGTGCAGAAATTCAAATACCTTGGAGCAGTAATAACTTCAGATGGGAAATGCAGAACAGAAATTAGGAACAGAATAGGCCAAGCAAAGACTGCATTTCAGAGAATGAGAAACATATTAACCAACACATCCTTATCAATGAATGTTAGAAAACGAGTCCTAAAATGCTATATTGAACCTATCTTGTTATATGGAAGTGAATCATGGACAATATGTCTGCACAAAAATTTGTCTGCACAAAAATCATTGGAAGCAGCAGAAGTGTGGTATATCAGAATAATGTTGCGAATCCCCTGGACAGCAAAAATAACTAATGAAGAATGTATGAGAAGAGCTGGAGAGACAGAAAAACCTTGTCAAAAAGATAAGAGAGAGACAATGTACTTTCATAGGACATGCAATGAGAAGAGGGGGCATTGAAAACAATTATAACAACAGGAAAAACAGAAGGAAGAAGATCAAGAGGAAGACCAAGAGAAATGATACTGGACAGTCTGATGAGATGGTGTGAGAGGAGATCACCAAATGAGCTGATGGCCTGCATGAAGGATCGTGTACTTTGGAGAAACATAATAGCCAACGCCAGTCGGCATGACACCTGATGATGATGATGATGATGTGGAAACTAAGAAACTGCAATGTCAATGCAAGACTGTACAACTGGATAAAGCCCTATTTACACAACAGAAGAGCAAGAGTAGTAATAGATGGTCACAAAAGCCAGAAAGTACTGCTGTGACATGGCATACCACAAGGAGGAGTCCCTTCACCTACACTATTCCTGATAATGACCTGGTCAAGGAACTTCCCTATGGAATCAAAGTGCAGATGATCTGGTTATGTTGTATGCAGATGAACATGCGACAGTTGCTACACAGAGACCCCACAGAGCAGCAGATATCTTGACATCATGGACAAACAAATGGTGTGTAAGTTGATACACAGAGAAATCAAGTACCACTCTGTTCACTCTCTCATTTAAACAGAAAGCAGGTAAGATCTTTGTAAATGAAATATACTTAAGGATGGACAACAAACCCACTTACTTAGGAGTGACTCAAAACTGACCTGGAAGCAACACAACAGCAATGCAGAAGCAAAAGCCAGAAGAAAACTAGCCATATTAAGAAAATTGAGTGGAACCACATGGGGAGCTAGTGAAAGAATCTTCAAGAATGTATATCATCAAGAATGTATGTCATCAAAGTATTCTACCACATTTAGAATATGGCTCAACAGCTTGGTGCATATCATCAAACACTACGCTGTACCAGATTATATCATCTAGACAAGGCACAAAATCAGTCACTACGGATTATCACAGGTGCCATGAGGTCCACACCAATAGTCTTATCTTATATCTTTCCCGTGCCGTTAAACATCACATAGGGCTTGCAAGGTAGTTCACCAATTTTTCCTGTCTTCGGCGAGTCTTTCAACTTCATTAAGGGATTTTATGCCTATTAATTTGGCCTCTCTTAACAATGTCCTCTTCAGATTTTTATGTGGTCTGCCTATTTTTCTTTGGCCTGTTGTGTTCCATTTTATAGCTTGTTTTGGGATTCTCTGATTGTTTCTTCTCATCACGTGTCCATCTCCTTTTCCTGATCACCTATGAGACTGGTTGTTGTTCAGTCATCTGTCATCTCTGCATTGTTCTTTAATTCATTCCACTTGATACCAAGTAATTTCCTTAGGCATTTGTTTTTAAAAAAGTCTAATTCCTTGTCTATTTCTTTAGTTGTTTTCCAGCTTTCATTTGCATAAATGAGGGTGGATATTACATTTGAATTGAATAGTCTTAACTTGGTTTTTGTGCTTATAACTTTGAGTTCCATATGTTCTCAAGGTTCTTGAAGATTGATGCTGCTTTTGCAATTCTAACTTCCTTTCTGGTGTCACCATCCTGGTCTATGTAGCTGCTAAGGTTTGCAAATTGATTGACTTCTTCAATATCTGTCCCTTCTATGTGAATTTTTCCCAGTGGTAGAAATGCAGAAAATAGTTGGTGTTCAAGTGCTAAAAGAATGTAGAGGCACAAAGGTCATGACCTTGGGAGAGAAATTCCTCAGCTCCTTCCAAATGTAGTCACTCCATTATCATCTGTACCAGAGCATACACCATGGAAAGAAGCAGATTGTACACAAATAACTATTCAAACTGAAGTGAAAGGTGTGCAGAATGGTGAGATGCAAAGCAGTCTTGTAAGATCAACACCCACACTTAGTGTGCTAGATGACATGTGACATATGACACCTGGATACATGTGTATACAGATGGATCTGCACACAATGCCATAAAGAATGGAGGTGCAGGAGCACATATTGAATATCCAAACTGAAAAAATTTCCATACCCACTGGAAAATACTGCAACAGCTATGATGCAGAAGTTAGGGCAATTATTGCTGTGGTTGAAAAACTATCAGACTTCAGAATTGATACATGCCCCATAGTAATTCTCACAGATGCAAGATCAGTACTGGAAATTCTTCAATGCAACAAACTACCAGACCTTAAGACCTTGTCAAAAACTGGCTTACAACACAGAGTCACCTTACAGTGGATTCCTTCCCACTGTGGGATACCAGGCAATGAGAAAGCCAACTGTCTGGCCAAAGAGGTCACTGAAATGGAGCAACCAGACATACCAATCACCTATAATCAGAAGAAAAGCATGATAAAAACCTACAGGAAGCCACAAACACCACCACATGATGACTATCACATGCTAAACAGAAAGGAACAAGTCACCATTTTCTGTCTCTGAACAAGACATGACTGACTCCAAAGTCATATGTATACAAAATTTAAAGTTAGTACTACTACTCTTTGTACATGTGCCCAGGTGCCCCAAACTGTGGAACATATCCTCCAAAACTGCACCAACTATGAGACACTGAGAAGTAATTACTAGCTCAGTGAAACCACCAAAGAAGATAAGCTCTACGGTTCCATACATAAAGTTTATCCAAGAGACAGGACTGCAGATACAGACAGACAATGCGCACGAAGAAGAAGAAGAAGAAGACTTCAAAAGACAGTATAAGAGATTTATCTCCCAAGTAAACCATGTGCTTGTGATTTGATCAGTCCCATTTCTGTTTTGTCACACCTTGCATATTGTTCATACTGAGATCTCTTTCATTTGCCTGAAAACAAATAAAACAGAGGCAATTCATTTTTCTTTTGAAAAGGACTTTCTTTAATTTGATTTTTCATTTACTCTTACTTACCTTACTCTTTTACTTACATTTTCACAAATGTAAAATGTTCCTTTTGCTAGTCACTTCAGCTGTATTTCTTGAAGTAATACAACAGATACAACTAATGTCATAGTAATGAAGGATATGCTAAGAAACTATAGATATAAAGACACTACATGGATTACATGTGGCATATTACAGAGGCAATGTGTTATTATATGGACACAAGGATAGTACTGTATCTTTGCTATTTACAGTTCTTCTGTTTGATATTTCATTGAGAAAAAAATTGTGTTAGATACTATCTACAAGCTTTTCTATTTCAAATCTCTGAAGATTACTTATTATTATCAGTGTTAAATAAGTCATAATGAAGAAATTTCATTGGTGCAATGACCATTTACCTGTTGTCTTTTGGATGTGTCCCACAGAATGAAATGTTCTTCAAAGCAAAGAAGTGGGAAAATGCATCCTTCTCATGCTGAAAAAAAAATTTTTTTTAAATTACAGCAAGAAGCAACAGGACTGTTAAAAAAAATCAGTAGAAGTGAAATTTGGCAGTTTATGGAGAATAAATTATATCAAGGTCTCTCTCATTGGACATCCTGTTACATTATGTCATATGTATGGCACATTCTGCTAAGCATGCTTTGGCATGTTTTATATATGGCATATATGGTTCCATTGTTTTGTATCACAAACAGATTATCTCTTAAAATAACAGAGGCTGAGGTCCTCTTGAATTGATCACGTTTTTTAACTAGATGCTCCTAATTTGCAAGATCAATATGTAAACAAAAATGGCTAAAATACCACTTAATTTCTACAGCCCATGTGAGCCCTATGTGACATTTAACAGCATGAGAAGGATGTAAGAAGACAACAAGGACTGACACAATGAACAAGCAACCAAAGATGCTGAAAGGAAGACTGAAAGACATAATTAACAAGCTTGTACCATCAAGCAAGTCTACTATGACAGTTTGGAACAAAAATAATGCAAACATATTTTCTTTGTTTAAAATACAGTTGAGCCCACTTAATGACACATTGGTGAGACCATCAAAATATGGTGGCATTAAGTGGAGTTGACATTAAGCGGGGTCCATTGCAAGGGTTTTAATTGCACCAATAAACAGTATGAGTGTACATTAAACACAAACAGATCAGACACAAAATGTATTACAAAATACAGTAAAGCTAAGTCACTTATAGTATAAGTAACATTAAAATCAAGAAGCATTTGACTTTTCAGCAGAAACAGTTAAAAAAAAAAAAAGCATGATTTTGCACTGTGTTCGTCAACCAAAAACTCATTTAAGCACATTACACCATTAAAAACATCCTGCGTCCATACTGTTAATGAATGAGTGCACAGTCTCAAATGCGCTCACTGAATGAGTGTAAGAAACTGGTTTGATGGGCTTCTGGTCCATGATAGACTCAATGTCCTTTCTCATAATTTTTTCATCAGCTTGCTTCAGAATGTCCATTTTAGCGCTTAAATCCAGATCATAACAGAGCATAGACCTTTAAAAAATCATAAATAATTGTTTACAGGCTATACAATTCACATTACACTGCTCAAGAATGGCCAACTCATGTTGCCAACTAGACAGCACCACTCATGTCTCAATAAAAAAGACAAAAATGACCAAAAGAAGACACAGCTTTAAACACAATCTTTTGAAAGGGCGGCCATTTTTAGTGCCTTCACTCTCCCCACCTGAGTTTTGATGCCAACATGTTCAAAAGGTTGATGAGGCATGTCCTTGGTAATCAAACAGCCAGACGCTCTTTTTGATGAATCATGAAGCTGATAACGTTTTGTGATACAAAGTGTGATCTTTAACTTCTCCATGTGAAAAAATGTGTTGACTTTAACCAAAGTTCAAAATTCAGACTCTGACTTCACTACACTCAGGACAACCCCATATATGCTCTGCCACATGCTACAGCATTCATACAAGAGTATGTTTGCTAATAGTTCCTGTCAAATATTGGTTGTTTACGATGTGTTTTCTGCCATACAGTTTGGAGACTGACTTGAACTAGCTTTTTTTTTCTTTGCCGACAAATTTGTGCAAATAAGCAGGGTGATATTAACTAGAGTAAAGCCCATTAATTACTTATGGAAATTGGCCAGAGATACAAATTTCTGTGATAATATCTGGGTTGTGACATAAAGCAATGTAATTTTAAGTGGGTTCAAGTGTAAAAAAGGTCAAATTCCCGTTCCCATGCCATTAAGGCATATTGGAGAATACAGTGTTAGGCCCGTATTTTTCATGACCTTTGGCACATGAAAGTGTGATGTGGTCAGTATCACACCTGGCTGCTCTACCTTCCCAGATTTCTCTGGCACCCATTTTTAGAGGCTGGGTGAACCCCAGGGCCTTTTTGGCGTGTACCAGAAAAAATCCCACTGCTGGGATTGAGCCCAGTACCACCTGATTAGTAAACCAAGCATTCAACTGTACGTTATACAAATAACAAAACTGAATAATTACAATAGGCAAGTTAGTTGTGTATTCATATAATCAAATGCCGAAAGTTTTGTTCTCAGTCACAGGAGATCTACCATCACAATCATCAAGTGGGTTGAGATAAAAGATGAGCCTCTCAGATACAGATACTGAGTCCCTTGCTGCAGTGACAGTCAATCTTCATGCACCATTTCAATACCAAGTGTGATAAGTGAAATTAGTCACAATCTGAAAACTACTGATTCTGTGTTAACTTTAATTCAAAACATGCTCATATTCACTTTTAAATTACAACTATTTAAAATAAAAAAAAGTTTTAAAAATGTACTGAAAATTTAATGTGAAATATGACAATCCATTTCTGTCATAAACTGTAGAAACATTAGACATATATCTCATTCATTCATGTGCATGTCCCTTGTGGAACTTTGCCTCCCTAACAGCACTCCTGTAGGTCTCTCGGTTGTGAGCAAGAAGACCTGCTGCTGATGCATCCATTTGCAGATCATCAATGATGTCTTGCAGCCATCTTCGCCTGGGTCTTCCTCTCTTTCTTTTTACCATTATGTACCCTTCCAAGATGGTCTTCTCTAGATTATCATGACGTTTAATGTGTCCAAAATATTTAAGTTTTCTTTGTTAAATCCTCTTTACTAGCCAGCCTTCTTCAATATTAAGTTCTTGTAGTATGGATATATTTGCTCTTTTTTTGCATCCATAATATTTGAATAACTCTTCTGTAGCATTTACATTCAAAGGCATTTATGTGTTTCTCAGCTGTTTTGTTAAGTGTCCAGGTCTCACATGCATATGTTGCGATGGAAAATATGCATGCCCTTAAAAATATTATTTTTGTAGTTCTGACTGTTCCTCTCCACAGATTCTTTAGTTGTTTTACTTTCTGAAGAGTGCTCCTTTTAATTTCCCTCATTGTATCTCCATTATTAATTAGCAGTGATCCAAGATATTCAAAACTCTCCACTTCTTCCATTTTCTCTTCATTGATACATATATCAGCTGCCTTATTTCTTTTGTCAGTTGTCATCAATTTAGTTTTCTTCGGTGTTATTATGGACTTAAATAATTAGTTTTTTCATTCCTTTTTGTGTTGTGGACAGTAATACTGTGTCATCAGCATATCTAATCTCTGGTATTTCATAACCTCCAATTGTTATGGCATCGTAATATTCTTTGTCTACATCTTCTCTAACATTCCTCATTATATTTTCAGTATACAAGTTAAATAAGTAAGGTGACAATATGCACCCCTGATGGACCCCTTGTTTTATGTCAAACAAAGTTGTTGTTTCACCATTTATTCTTACTGCTGCTTGTTGGTCTATATACATATATCTAAAGTTAAGATATATCTAATCCCTACCTATAAACTGACATGTCTGACTGGATACAGTTTCAATGAAGTTTAGATTTATTTAAAATACATGGGTGGCGGGGAATGGATATCGTTGAAGCACTCATCAGATTCCTCATCTCAAAGTCAGAGTGTCTTTGTGGAACTGTCTCAAAACCATCTGACATGGAGAAGGGGCTTAAGTACAGCCACCAGAGGCTGGAAAACAAAGTTTTGGCCAGGCCAGCCACACTGTCTTCATGGCAGTCCGAGCAAGACCACAGTCTGCCCTAGCAAGGAAAGGTGCTGAAGTCGGAGTTACCCAGCCAAAAGGCGCATCGCAAAAATCAGGGTAACACGCATTATCGCTAATGAAATGTCTCTATCTGCAGTTTTCAAACATGGTGCTCGCCCTGTGAAGACTAACCAGGCAGGTGCAGTGCCGGGCCCCCTGCCTCGAAAGGGTCCACCCAATGCTACTGGAGGTCCTCTCAGTTCGTCTTGTGGAGTCAGGAGACATGAGAGTAGAGTTGCTGGCCAAAAAATACAACAGAAGAAAACAGCCAAAAAGGAAGAACTTAAAATAATGCAGTGGAATGCTGAGGGTGTCAGCAGTGTTAGAGATGGCTATAGCAAAAAGGTTGAACTAGAGAACATACTTTTTGCAGAGCAGGTAAGTATATGCTGCATACAGGAGACACACCTAACCAAAGATGCCGCCTTTAAAATCAGAGGCTACCAGTGTTTTAGATCAGACCGACAGGACAGAAGAAAAGGAGGAGTACTCACACTTGTTAAGAATAACATCAGCGCATGTCAGGTGGGAGTGTACATGGAAGGAGCCGAATACCAGATGATCCATCTAAAAAGTAGTAATACAGATTTCCACCTCCTTAACTATTACTGTCCTAATGACCGCCCACTTGCTTTAGGAACAATCCCACACAAAGAGAGACTGATGATCTGTGGTGATTTTAACAGTCATTCCCAGAGCTGGGGCTATGACCACATAGACAAGAGAGGAGAGGAAGTTGAGACCTGGCAGGATGATAATGGACTTCTCCTGATCAACCAGCCAATGGATGCCCCAACATTTTACTCAAGGGCGTGGCATACAAAATCAACACCAGATCTGGCATTCCACTCTCCAGATCTGAAGTGGAACATTACACGTGAAGTTGGAAAACAACTTGGAGGTAGCGACCATCGACCAGTCTTCCTGACAATAGAAAATGAACTCCTTAACACCAGCAACCCTATCTGGTAAAAAACTATCAGACTGCTACAGAAACATAAGCAAGGGAAAAAGCAAATGCAGGTGGAAGGAGAAATGCGTATCAGGAAACTGAGCCCATGAAGGTTGTGGATGAAAGCCAGCCACTGGAAGTCCCCAGCCCGACTGCAGACCTCCTGGAACCTAAACAAAAGATGCAAATAGGCAGCTGGAATGTAAGAACACTAAACCAGACTGGAAAACTAGCACAAACCATCAAGGAAATGCACAGATACAAACTAGACATACTAGGAATACAAGAAGCAAGATGGACAGGACAAGGCAGAAGGAAATTAACAACACAGCACACAGAAGATACAATAATATGGTCAGGTAAAGAAGATCTTCATGAAGGAGGAGTAGCATTGATTATAACAAAAGAAGCATCAAGAGCATTGCTGAAATGGACCCCAATAAATGAGAGATTATTATATGCACGGTTCAACTCAAGATTCACGAAGCTGTCTATTATAGTTTGTTATGCACCAACAGAAGCAGCTGAAGAGGAATTAAAAGAAGATTTTTACAACAGCCTCCAAGCCACAGTAGAAACAATACCCAAGCATGATATGCTACTCATCTTGGGCGACTTCAATGCAAAAGTAGGTGAAGGAAATGAAGATAGAAGAAGAATCATGGGAAGAGAAGGAATCGGAGAAATAAATGAAAATGGAGAAAGACTGTGCAGTTTCTGTGAAGAAAACATGATGACCATCGGAGGGACAATTTTCCAACACAAAAACATCCATAAGGTGACTTGGAGGTCACCAGATAAAACCACAGAAAACCAAATCGATCACATACTAATAAACAACAAGTGGAAACGGTCACTACAAGATGTGCGAGCAAGGAAAGGAGCAGATATAGGAAGTGATCACAACCTTCTGGTAGCAAAAATAAAACTAAAATTAAGGAAAGCCAAAATCGGAGACACAGAAAGATACATTTTGATACAAGAAAACTGATAGACCAGCAAACAAGAAATGAATTCTCAATAATTCTTAAGAACCGCTTCAGTGTCCTACAAGACGAAGCAGAAATGTCCATATTAGAGTTCAATAAAACACTACAGGAAACAGCAAAAGAGGTGCTGGGATATCGGAAAAGGAGAAAAGAGGAATGGATAAGTGAGACCACATGGGAAAAGATAGAGCAAAGAAAAGAAATCAAGAAAAAATTACTGAACACCAAATCACAACGGCTTAAAGAACGAGTTTTAAGTAATTATGCACAAAAAGACAAAGAAGTGAAGGAATCATGCCGTCAAGATAAACATCAATATTATGACAACTTAGCAGAAACAGCAGAGAAAGCAGCATATACAAATGACATGAAAACCATATATAAAATCACAAAGCAGATGACAGGTAACTTCAATACAAGATGTGAAAGTGCAGTAAGAACACAAAATGGACAACTGGTCAGTGGAGAAAGAGAAAAAATTGAAAGATGGAGGGAACACTTTAACACCCTACTAAACAGAACACAAGCAGCACAAGCAATAGATATACCTGAAGCAAAAGCGGAACTAAACATCAATACAGGACCAATAACAATAAATGAAGTAAAAGAGGCGATAAAGATGCTAAAATCAGACAGGGCACCAGGTGAAGATGAAGTGACTGCTGAGATGTTGAAAGCAGAAGAAACAGAAACACCAAAACAACTTTGCCGGATATTACAACAAATTTGGGATTTAGAAAAAGCCCCAGAGGAGTGGAAAACTGGTCTTATAGTAAAACTACCAAAGAAGGGTGACCTCAGAGATTGCGGGAACTGGAGAGGCATTACCCTACTGCCACTCACTAGTAAAGTATTTTGCAGAATAATCATCAACAGAATTGTACCAACACTTGAGGAAAAACTTCGGAAAGAGCAGGCAGGATTTAGGAAAGGAAGATCATGCATAGACCATATATTTGTACTTAGACAAATATTAGAACAGGCAAATAAATGGCATAGCACAACATATGCATTATTCATAGATTTTGAGAAAGCCTTTGACAGTGTCAACAGAGATGCACTGTGGAAAATCCTAAGATGGCATGGCCTCCCCCATAAAATAGTTAATGTAATCAAAGCCCTATACGAGGGTTTTCAGTGCAAAGTTATCTGTGGAGAACATACCTCCAGCAGCTTTAGGGTACAAACAGGAGTGAAACAGGGATGTGTACTATCACCAACATTATTTATCTTGGCAGTAGACTGGTTAATGAAGGAGGCAACATCAGACAAACGCAGAGGATTACACTGGACCCTTGACACAGTGCTGGAGGACCTTGACTTTGCGGACGACATTTGTCTATTATCAAGCAGTCACAAAGATATGCAAGATAAAATAAACAAGTTAACCCAGAATGCAAACAACATAGGACTAAAGATCAACGTAGGAAAGACAAAGTTAATGAAGCAAAATGTGAACAACAGAAATGTACTCAGAGTAGATAACAAGTTAGTGGAGGAGGTTAACGAATTTGTATACCTTGGCAGCAGAGTAGTAGAAAATGGAGACAGCACAGAGGACATCAACAGCAGACTTACTAGAGCAAACCAGGCTTTTGCAATGCTACAGAATATATGGAAATCAAATAAACTAAGCATAAATATGAAAATCAGGATATTTAAGAGTAATGTTCTAAGTGTACTACTCTATGGAAGTGAATGCTGGAAAATCACCAAAACCATAGAAAACAAGTTGAATTCTTTCCAGACTAAATGTTTACGTAGAATTAAAAAAATATTTTGGCCAAACACCATAAGAAATAACATCTTATTGGCAGAAATGCAGATGAAATCACTGACAACAATTATTGAGGAAAGACGCTGGCGATGGTTGGGACATGTGCTCCGAATGACTGACAACTCACTACCAAAAATAGCACTAAGATGGACACCACAGGGGAGCAGAAGTAAGGGTAGACCAAAAGAGACGTGGAGAAGAACAACAGAAAGGATGTTGAGCAATAGAGGGCTCACCTGGGCAAGAGCAGAAAAAAAGGCGAAAGACAGGCATTTGTGGAAAACCCTTGCGGAAGCCCCATGTGCCCTGGGCACTTAAGGTTCAGAGAGAGAGAGAGTCTATTTCGGCTCTAGGGGAATCTGCTCTGGGTTGCAGACTGCTGACAATGTCTCTTCTGTCTATTATCAACAATCTCCCTGATATGCTTGCCTTTTGCTGAATTAGCTCTGCTGGCAATCTTGAGGTACATCTTCATTTGCACATACTTGTGTCTTACTCTCATGCTGGGCATATCAAGCAAGTAGCATACAGCTATGGTGCACCTTAGAACTGTTCTCATGGCCTCATTTTGGATTCTTTCAAGCTTGATTATCTGAGTCATGGAATAAAGTCAGAAGGTCGAAGTCATACTGAACCACCGACATCACCAATGCTCACATCAGCAGAAAGAGTGTCTGCTGTGGCAGTCCAGCACCCGCTATTGCTTTCACTGCATTGAGACCTTTCTTTACTTTCAGAATAACCATGTCCTCATGATGGTTGAAAGACAGGATACTGCATCATTACCATGCAAAAAGTTTATGGTAAGGTGTTTGAGAAGATATAAACTGACATGGGAATTGGAGAATGCCAGACAGCTTCCAGGCACATTAAATAGTTAATGACTTGAAAAGATACAACAAGCAACACCTCCATACTGGCATATGATGTTTATGACGGTTTTCAGAGGAAAGAAGAGATGGCAGTTGTTGAACTGGATCTGGAGGATGCCTATAACAGAGTTGACCACACACCACTCCTATAATTATTGCATAAGTATATAACAAGCATATAACTATAGAGTAACTTTACTATCAGTTGTGTCAAAAGTATTTTGCAAAGTTATTTTGAATAGAATTCAAGATATAGTGGATGCTGCAATGAGAGAAGAACAACCAGGGTTTCTTTACTCTAAGAATAATACTTGAAGAACATACTGAAAAGCAAAAACCGTTAATCCTGAACTTCATAGACTTTAAAAAGGCATTTGATAGCATACACAGAGAATCATTCTGGAGGATTTTAAGAATATATGGAATACCATCTAAAATTGTCAACATCATTAGTGACCTCTACAATGGATATGTTTGTGCAGTCAATACAGATGAAGGAATGAGTGAATGGTTCCAGACTGAAACAGGCATGAAACAAGGATATATATTATCTCCCTTGCTTTTTGGAATTACCACTGACTTCATAATAAAAAAATGTTGCTAAGGTAAAATGGGCATTGACTGTGTACATGAGACCCAACTGGAAGATCTTGATTTTACAGATGACATAACTCTTATCAGTTACAATATGAAATCAATGCAAGTAAAAACAGATAGCCTGTCTTCAATGGCTAGTAAAACAAGACTTGAAATTAACAAGGATAAAACAAAAATAATGAAATTTCCTATTAACGACAAAGGACAAATATACACAGAAGGAACAAATGTTGAAGAAGTAAACCTTTTTGCATATCTCAGCGGCTATATAGACCACAACAGACCAGAAAAGAAGTTAGAATTCGAATTGTCAAAGCAGCATTGACCTTTAAGAATCAAGTTAAGATTATTCAATTCAAATGTAATATCCACCCTCATTTATGCATGTGGAAGCTGGAAAACAACTAAAGAAATAGACAAGAAATTAGACTTCCGAAAACAAATGCCTAAGGAAAATATTCAGTATGAAGTGGAATGAATTCAAGAACAATGCAGAAATCAGACAGATGAGCAAACAACAACCTGTCTCATGGTTGATTAGAACCACGTAAAACTCTAAGGGGGACACTGTTAAGAGAAGCCAATTCAGTGGGCATAACATCCCTTGATGAGACTGAAAAACTCGCAGAAGACAGGACATCTTGCAAACTACCATGTGGGCTCTATGTGACATTTAACGGTATGGGAATGATGTAAGATATAACTATACACAAAACCACTGCAGTAAAGCTGTGACCACAAAATGTATGAACTAGGAAAAAAGTAGGAAGTTTTATTAATTAATGAGCAACACTTGTGATGTTTTGGCGTGAGCCTTAATCATATAAAAACACACACACACAGAGAAGACAAAGTATAAATTCACATGAATGCTATGTAAAAGAAAATGAATGAAAAAAATTGAATAAAATAAAATAAAATGAATGGAACACTTAGCTGTGACATGTAAGAAGCTGTGGCTTGTAAGAGGCTGTGTTCAGAAATGCGCATGGTGAATTGTGGAGAATGTTTAAATGGAGACTTGTGGTGTGTGGTAGGTGGGTCGTAAATAAGAGGAGGGGGGGACCATGGAGAGAAGAGAGAATGATACAATGGTAACTGAGCCAGGAGAGATGATTATAGTTGGGGTAGAGGGGTTGTAATGTGAAACCATGAGGAGGTTCTGAACTGTGCATTACAAATGAGAAGGGAGTGGGTCTTGGTGCAGAGGGATTATGATAGTGGAAGAGGGGAATGTTAGGTGTAACTGAGAAGCGAGTTCAAACCATGTGGTTCAAATGTTCCATATTTCTGAATGTAGCGGTTCTCAAGCGCTAGGCGGCTTCTGTCATAGGTGTGACATTGTTTGATGGCTGTTACCAAAAAACCAGATTTGCCTCTGTGGTTCTTCTTATCTTATATCTTATATCCTTCCCGTGCCGTTAGACGTCACATAGGGCTCGCAAAGTAGTTCGCCAATTTTTCCTGTCTTCGGCGAGTCTTTCAACCTCAACAAAGGATTTTATGCCTGTTAACTTGGCCTCTCTTAATAATGTCCTCTTCAGAGTTTCACGCGGTCTGCCCCTTTTTCTTCGGCCTGTTGTGTTCCACTTGATAGCTTGTTTTGGGATTCTCTGATCATAGCTCTTCGGAGTTGGCATCCCTGATGCTCGGTTGGTTTCTCTGCGAGTTTCCATAACGATATCTTTTTTTCCCATCTGGAGTTGCCTCTAGATAGGTCCCAGGATAAGGTTGTTAGCCTTATGCCCAACTCCCTGTACATGATATGTAACAGATCAAGCGGAATTCCGCTGATTTCTGCATGCCGGCGAGAGCGTTTTAAAAACGACCGCCATCTTGCACGTCACGCCGGAAGTACATTCCTCTGTGGTTAGGGGCATTGAAATGGTTATGGACCAGTTTCAAAGCATGCTGGGTGATATCATACAAATGTTTCTGTATGCAGTCCCCTAATCTGAGACCAGTTTCACCAATGTAAGTTATCCTGCACCGTTTGCATTTGCATACATTGGCATATATCACATTACGGGACTTGCACGTGAATCCCTCATGGAGATGAGGATAGGTTTGGGAAAACCTTTGTTGAGATCTTGTGTTTGATCAACCAAAAATTCCCATTTTCGTTCCCCAGACTACGGGCAGGTAACACAGTGAGGGCAGTTACATTTTCTGGTACCAATATATGCAATATTCTGCTTCAGGTGGCTGTTGACAAGGATTTGGTTCCCATTTGTATGTTAATAGGGCCAGATAGAGAAAATATCACGAGTGTCAGGGTCAAGACGGATTAGTGGCAAATGGCAATAAAGAATTTTCTTAACCATCTGACCATTTGGGTGAAAAGGAAGCACTAATTTAACTCTGTTGGATGGGGTAACAGATTTTTTTTTTCTGACTGCCTCTTTGCGGCTCACTAGTTGGATATGGAAAAATGCTTTCCAAAGGACATTTTCTGTATAGTGACGATAACGGAAAAATTATACTGATTTTTAGGAGTGATCTATAAAGTCCAAGTTATCCTGACATAGGCGCCTAAGATGGAGAAGTTGGGAGTATGGGATGGAGTTCTTACAAGTTTCAGAATGAGAGGAGGTTTAAAGGAAATAGATGTGGCTGTCGGGCTTGTAAAATACAGAGGTGACAAGACTGTCTGTGCCAAGAGATGTTTGATGTAAAAAAAGCTGACAGACTTGTCAGAAATTTCTTATGTGAATTTGATGTTCTTATTAAGTGAGTTGGCGAATTCATTAAAATTTTTTAGCTCGTCCTTTGGCATACTAGTGACTCCATTGCTATCATTGAGCACTTTTTATAAAATTCTGGGAGTCTGCCCGTGTAGGTTTCTCATAATTTAACTTCCAGAAAGCCCAGAAATAAACATGCATAACTATATCAAGAAAATAGCGGAGTGCTAAGAGACCATTCTCATGGGAGATAGAAGTGTAAGAGGACAAGACATCAAGGAGAAAGATGTGATAGGTGTGGTGCTGGGAGAATTTGACCACATCAGAAGTTGTTAAGGCGTGGTTGGTATCTTTCAAATAAGAGGGCAGTTTGTGTACTAGCGGCCAGAAAATGCTGTCCAAAAAAGTCAGAAATGTGCTCAGTGGGGCATGGACACGCTGATACAATGGGGCGTCCAGGATGACCAGGTTTATGGATTTTGGGAAGAAGATAGAAAGTGGATATGCCTAAACAGCCGTCCTTGATGTACAAGAGAATCACCTTGGGGTGGGAAGCCACCTTCAGTAATCAAGTCTTTGATGGTTGCTTCCACTTTATCGTTGTTGGAGCAGGTAGCATAGTTTTTATATGGTGCATAGAATTTTATGTTACTGAGTAGGGACATGCCTTCCTCAATATATAAATCTTTTCTCCAAATGACGAGATTTGATGTTTTATCAGCTGATTTTAGCACTTTATCTTCTTGACATCAGAGTTTAGACAGTGCCCTGGATTCTGCCTTGGTGAGGTTGAAATGTTGAAGTTTGGGTGGTCAGAGGTTTTTGATTTCATGCCACATCATATCAATGTATAGGTCTAAAGCTTTGGAAGTCCCTGAAGAAGGTGTCCAGCTAGATTTATGATGCTTGTAACAACCATCCCACAAACAGGTCATCAGGGTCTGGTGCATGTTGGTCAGATTCTTTGTTAGCACAGTAATATTTGAGACGTAATTGCCAGTAGAATGGTTTAACATCATGGAGTAAAAAATAGCACTCACATTGAGGGCGGATAGGGAGTACATTTAAGGCCTTTGTTGAGGACTTGTGTTTCATCATCAGAAAGGGGCAAGTCGGGAGGAATACAGACTACATTCAAGGTTGGAGGAGCAGGAAAAGAGGGGGTGTCATCTACAGGTGTGGGTGTGAGAATTTGATTGTGCTGTGTAACCTGGGAAAGTTGGTCGGGAGGTGTGAAAGAAGAGGACAAGTTGGGTGTTGAAGAAGTCTGATGGTCAAGTGAAATGGAAGTCTGTAGGTCAGATGTAGTGAAGTCTGTTGGTCAGGTGTGATAGAAGAGATGGATTGACTGGAGGGTGGATTATTTTTGGAAACAGAAGAGACTTGCCTCTGTGGTTCTCTCTCTCTCTCTGAACCTTAAGTGCCCAGGGCACATGGGGCTTCCGCAAGGGTTTTCCACAAATGCCTGTCTTTCGCCTTTTTTTCTGCTCTTGCCCAGGTGAGCCCTCTATTGCTCAACATCCTTTCTGTTGTTCTTCTCCATGTCTCTTTTGGTCTACCCTTACTTCTGCTCCCCTGTGGTGTCCATCTTAGTGCTATTTTTGATAGTGAGTTGTCAGTCATTCGGAGCACATGTCCCAACCATCGCCAGCGTCTTTCCTCAATAATTGTTGTCAGTGGTTTCATCTGCATTTCTGCCAATAAGATGTTATTTCTTATGGTGTTTGGCCAAAATATTTTTTTAATTCTACGTAAACATTTAGTCTGGAAAGAATTCAACTTGTTTTCTATGGTTTTGGTGATTTTCCAGCATTCACTTCCATAGAGTAGTACACTTAGAACATTACTCTTAAATATCCTGATTTTCATATTTATGCTTAGTTTATTTGATTTCCATATATTCTGTAGCATTGCAAAAGCCTGGTTTGCTCTAGTAAGTCTGCTGTTGATGTCCTCTGTGCTGTCTCCATTTTCTACTACTCTGCTGCCAAGGTATACAAATTCGTTGACCTCCTCCACTAACTTGTTATCTACTCTGAGTACATTTCTGCTGTTCACATTTTGCTTCATTAACTTTGTCTTTCCTACGTTGATCTTTAGTCCTATGTTGTTTGCATTCTGGGTTAACTTGTTTATTTTATCTTGCATATCTTTGTGACTGCTTGATAATAGACAAATGTCGTCCGCAAAGTCAAGGTCCTCCAGCACTGTGTTAAGGGTCCATTGTAATCCTCTGCGTTTGTCTGATGTTGCCTCCTTCATTAACCAGTCTACTGCCAAGATAAATAATGTTGGTGATAGTACACATCCCTGTTTCACTCCTGTTTGTACCCTAAAGCTGCTGGAGGTATGTTCTCCACAGATAACTTTGCACTGAAAACCCTCGTATAGGGCTTTGATTACATTAACTATTTTATGGGGGAGGCCATGCCATCTTAGGATTTTCCACAGTGCATCTCTGTTGACACTGTCAAAGGCTTTCTCAAAATCTATGAATAATGCATATGTTGTGCTATGCCATTTATTTGCCTGTTCTAATATTTGTCTAAGTACAAATATATGGTCTATGCATGATCTTCCTTTCCTAAATCCTGCCTGCTCTTTCCGAAGTTTTTCCTCAAGTGTTGGTACAATTCTGTTGATGATTATTCTGCAAAATACTTTACTAGTGAGTGGCAGTAGGGTAATGCCTCTCCAGTTCCCGCAATCTCTGAGGTCACCCTTCTTTGGTAGTTTTACTATAAGACCAGTTTTCCACTCCTCTGGGGCTTTTTCTAAATCCCAAATTTGTTGTAATATCCGGCAAAGTTGTTTTGGTGTTTCTGTTTCTTCTGCTTTCAACATCTCAGCAGTCACTTCATCTTCACCTGGTGCCCTGTCTGATTTTAGCATCTTTATCGCCTCTTTTACTTCATTTATTGTTATTGGTCCTGTATTGATGTTTAGTTCCGCTTTTGCTTCAGGTATATCTATTGCTTGTGCTGCTTGTGTTCTGTTTAGTAGGGTGTTAAAGTGTTCCCTCCATCTTTCAATTTTTTCTCTTTCTCCACTGACCAGTTGTCCATTTTGTGTTCTTACTGCACTTTCACATCTTGTATTGAAGTTACCTGTCATCTGCTTTGTGATTTTATATATGGTTTTCATGTCATTTGTATATGCTGCTTTCTCTGCTGTCTCTGCTAAGTTGTCATAATACTGACGTTTATCTTGACGGCATGATTCCTTCACTTCTTTGTCTTTTTGTGCATAATTACTTAAAACTCAGGGGGCCGGCTAGCGTAGTGGTTAGAGCACTCGTCTAGCAACCAAATGGTCGAGGGTTCGAATCCCCAGCTGAGCGGGATTCCCTTTTCCGACCAATACGGCCCCGAGGTCGACCCAGCCTCGTAAAATGGGTACCAGAGAAAATCTGGGAAGTAAAGGCAGCGAGGAAAGGAACTGGTCACCCTACCTCATACGCTGATGACCCAGCATAATGAGGTCTCTAACGCTTCACCCCCTACGGCATTTGCTATGGGACTATCTTTACTTTTTTTACTTAAAACTCGTTCTTTTAGCCGTTGTGATTTGGTGTTCAGTAATTTTTTCTTGATTTCTTTTCTTTGCTCTATCTTTTCCCATGTGGTCTCACTTATCCATTCCTCTTTTCTCCTTTTCCGATATCCCAGCACCTCTTTTGCTGTTTCCTGTAGTGTTTTATTGAACTCTAATATGGACATTTCTGCTTCGTCTTGTAGGACACTGAAGCGGTTCTTAAGTATTATTGAGAATTTATTTCTTGTTTGCTGGTCTATCAGTTTTCTTGTATCAAAATGTATCTTTCTGTGTTCTCCGATTCTGGCTTTCCTTAATTTTAGTTTTATTTTGCTACCAGAAGGTTGTGATCACTTCCTACATCTGCTCCTTTCCTTGCTCGCACATCTTGTAGTGACCGTTTCCACTTGTTGTTTATTAGTATGTGATCGATTTGGTTTTCTGTGGTTTTATCTGGTGACCTCCAAGTCACCTTATGGATGTTTTTGTGTTGGAAAATTGTCCCTCCGATGGTCATCATGTTTTCTTCACAGAAACTGCACAGTCTTTCTCCATTTTCATTTATTTCTCCGATTCCTTCTCTTCCCATGATTCTTCTTCTATCTTCATTTCCTTCACCTACTTTTGCATTGAAGTCGCCCAAGATGAGTAGCATATCATGCTTGGGTATTGTTTCTACTGTGGCTTGGAGGCTGTTATAAAAATCTTCTTTAATTCCTCTTCAGCTGCTTCTGTTGGTGCATAACAAACTATAATAGACAGCTTCGTGAATCTTGAGTTGAACCGTGCATATAATAATCTCTCATTTATTGGGGTCCATTTCAGCAATGCTCTTGATGCTTCTTTTGTTATAATAAATGCTACTCCTCCTTCATGAAGATCTTCTTTACCTGACCATATTATTGTATCTTCTGTGTGCTGTGTTGTTAATTTCCTTCTGCCTTGTCCTGTCCATCTTGCTTCTTGTATTCCTAGTATGTCTAGTTTGTATCTGTGCATTTCCTTGATGGTTTGTGCTAGTTTTCCAGTCTGGTTTAGTGTTCTTACATTCCAGCTGCCTATATGCATCTTTTGTTTAGGTTCCAGGAGGTCTGCAGTCGGGCTGGGGACTTCCAGTGGCTGGCTTTCATCCACAACCTTCATGGGCTCAGTTTCCTGATACGCATTTCTCCTTCCACCTGCATTTGCTTTTTCCCTTGCTTCTGTTTCTGTAGCAGTCTGATAGTTTTTTACCAGATAGGGTTGCTGGCCCTATGCTGAACCCTCCTTAGTCGCCTTTTACGATCATGCATGGTAGGGTACAGTGGTCCTATTCTTTGCAGATCCCGGGTACCACACGGGGGCCTCTGTGGTTGGGGCCATTGAAATGATTAGAGATCAGTTTCAAAGCATGCTGGGTGATATCATACAGATGTTTCTGCATGCAATTCCTTAATCTGAGACCAGTTTCACCAATGTAAGTTATCCTGTATCTTTTGCATACACTGGCATATATCACATTACGGGACTTGCATGTGAATCCCTCATAGAGAGTGAGGATAGTTTTGGGAAAGGTGATTATTTTCGTTTCCCACACTACAGAGCAGGTAACACAGCGAGGGCAGTTACATTTTCTGGTATCAACATATGCAAGATTCTACTTCAGGTGGCTGTGGATGAGTAACTGGCCTCGCTGTGTTACCTGCTCTGTAGTCTGGAAAATGGAAACCATCACCTTTCCCAAAACTATCCTCACTCTCCATGAGGGATGAATAAAATAACAAATGCAAGTCCTGTAATGTGATACATGCCATTGTATGCAAAAAATACAGGATAACTTACATTGGTGAAACTGGTCTCAGATTAGGGGACCGCATGCAGAAATGTCTGTACAATATAACCCAGCATGCCTTGAAAACAGTCCATAATTATTTCAATGGCCCTAAACACACAAGGCAAATCTGATTTTTTGGTAACAGCCATCAGTGGCATGCTGATGATAGAAGCCGCCTAGTGCTTGAGAACCACTACATTCAGGAATGCAGGACACTGAAACCATGCAATTTGAACAAAGAAAGAGAGAAAGATCAAGGCAAAGATGGCTGCAAGACATTGTTGATGATCTGCAAATGGATGCATCAGCAGCAGACCATCACAACTGAGAGGCCTACAGGAGTGCTGTTAGGGAGGCAAAGTTCTGCAAGGGACATGCAAATGAATGAAATTCAGCTATACCTAACATTCCCCTCTTCCACTGTCATAATCCCTCTGCATTAAGTCCCACTCTCTTCTCACTTGTATTACACAGTTCAGAACCTCCTCACAGCATCATATTACAACCCCTCTACCCCATATATAATCATTTCTCCTGGCTCGTTTACCATTGTATCACTCTCTCTCTCCTCTCAACAGTCCCGTTCCCCCCCCCCCCCCCCCTCCATTTATGACCCACCTACCACACACCACAAGTCTCCATTTAAACATTCTCCACACTTCACCATGTGCATTTCTGAACACAGCTTCTTACAAATCACATTCATTTTATTTTATTTTACTAAATTTTTTTTCATTCATATTTTTTTGTACATAGCATTCATGTGAATTTATATTTTATCTTCTGTGTGTGTGTGTTTTTGTATGATTAAGGCTTATGCTGAAATATCACAACAGTGTGCTCATTAATTAGTAAAGCTGTTCCTACTTTTTTCTTAATTCATATATTTTGTACACAACACTCCTGTGCTTTATGACAGAAATGGGCACTGATGCCTGGATCATGTGGTGGGTAGCCTCAGTGATTCTAAAGAGAACTGTGGCACTGTGATATGGATATAAATCATGGACTTCAGAGCCTAGGATCATTGCACCAGGACTACCCCAGGGCTCTTCACAGTCACCAGTGCTTTTCAACATATACACTGCCAGGATTTCATAATACACTAGACTGGCCATGGCTGAATACTCACATATGTAGATGACATCCTGACATATGTACATGGAATCTGCAGACAAAGGATATTTGCCCACATTCAGGAAAATCTGATCACATCATGGGTTAGGTAAGTGATAAACCCCAACAAGACCAAAGTCCAATCCTGTGGTGCTAAATTAACAGAGCAGCGCAACAACAAATATATCGAGAGTTAAAAATGCAGCTAAGAAATGCCTTCATGAATAGTGAGAATTTCATTTGTGGGACATACATATGAAATACAAATTTGCCACTTTCATGGTCAGTTTAACACAAATGGTGACTGCAGCGAGTTGTTCAACCAGGCTTTACAGCTTCAGGTTACTCACCCCTTCTTTACTCTTGTCAATCATCCTGATTCCATACTGGTTTATTTCCAATGTGCTCAGTGATGCCAAGTTGATCTCTCCTTTGTGAGACATGGCCACCTGGAAATATTTTACATCAGTTATCATTACATGGAATATGTGTTGACACCATGTTTATTTTACTGTACCCAATACACAAAAAATCAGTTAATTAAAGAAATAATAGTTTTCCCTCCTTCCCTCCATCCCTTCCTCCCTCCCTCTCTTCATTCCTTTCATGTCATACATGTTTATTGTACCAGTTGTTAGTAGATGTAAGAGGCATTGTTGCACTCAAGCTTCATGATAACTCTCAAGTCATTATTTTAAGTTGCAAATCCATCACTTACACTTTACATAGTTTTCAATGGTTACTCCTGTTTGGGTTGACTGACTTGAATCTACAACTCAGGTAATATAACTAATATAAAAAAAACACAGTGCTGTTAGGAACAGAGCTAAGTGGCATTCTTGGAAATGATATTACTGAAACATGTGTTGTCTTAAATGTCTTATTCATATTGTAAGGCACAGCTTTCAGTTTTGTTTACTAAAAAAACAAGAAATTGAAAGCCCAGTAAAGTAAAGACTTGAGTAAAGACTCAAGTCACTGACTCAAGTCTACAATTTTACCAAGCAGTGGACTTATTAGTCACAAATGGTACTATATCAAAGCTTGATATGATACTAATTAAAGCAGTACTATACATGCACACTGCAAATGGAGCTTGTTACTAATCATATTCAGTAAACATTTGCTTTTGTTTGATATCACCTGCTGAAACTTGGCAGCAGTATTTCATTGTCTGTAGCTGTTTTGCTCAAGTTCTCACTATAATTAAAACTTTTCTCTTAAAACTATATACTCAATTTTCCATACAACTAATATGTGAATTTCTGATGAGCATGTTTTCAATATCACCCTCTAGTGTGCTGACAGGTCAAGGAAAATATGGGCACTAACACCATATCCCTATGTGCCTCTAAGGCATGACAAGGTTACCTTTTTACTTTTTATGTTTTCTAGGGAGTAATACTGAAGCATGGAAGACATGTATATATGTATGTGTGTGTGCATGTGTTTTTGCATGCATGATTGTGTGCATGTGTGTGTGTGTGTGGGTAGTAGGTTTTTTGTTTGTGTACCATACTGCATGTTTCATGTTAAAATATTTTAAAAAAATTAAATTAACATGCAGAATCTGCATTTATTCCTTAAGTCAAAGAATGATATTAATATTTATATCATATTTATCCTATCATATTTTTCTTTAGAATAAATAACTGACCTTATGAATGGCCTGAACAAGTGTTTCATCACCTTTATGTGAAGTTACCTCAACAGAGCCAAGAAACCTCATGCTAAACTTCCAGTATTCATCCTCATCATCTGTAACATTAATTCAAGTTAAAATGTGCATGCAGTTCTGAAAGTTGCAGCTATTTAGACCTGTGGACTTTATCCAAACAGCAGGACTATTAACAAAAACATTAAAAACCTGTTAATAACTTCAATATGTGCAGCAACATGTTGCATGATATATACCACAGGGCTTTGTTATGTGTGTTAGTACACTATGAGGTGATGTGGCTAACATCATGCATGGCTGCCTTTCCCTCCACAACTCCGGAATATATTCATACCTTTTTCTACTATCAACTTTTTCCATTAGAAATAAGTGAATTAACTACCTTACTACTCAGACACTCTGCTATGATCAAGGCAAAAAGAATCAGATTAAAAAAACCTTGTGACTAGCATATTTTTACTTCTTGTTCAGCTTTCCGAGCCATTATGGTTCACTGCTGCAAATTAGGAAATGAGTTCATTCCTCTCTATTCCTAGTCTTCTCTCTCCAGTTGGTGATACCAGCTTCTTTTACATCCTCTTCTATGTCTTTCCATCTCTGTCTTGGTCTACATCTTGGTATTGTTTCTTTCATCTCTTGTAAATATATAATCTTCATCTGTCTGCTCTCTTCCATTCTTTCTACATGGCCCAGCCAGTGTAGTCTGTTCAGTTTCATGACATTTATAATTTGTTGGGATTTAAATATCCTGTTCAGTTAGTGTTCTTTACAGCTCTCCATTCTCCATTGTTGGTATCCTTTATGGGCCCAAAGATTCTTCTTAGGATCTTATTCTCAAAGATCTGCAACTGTTGTTCATCTTTCTTTGTTTTACTCCACGTTTCTGATCCATACATGATGGCTGGTCTTATTATGGTTTTGTTGATTGTTATTTTGTTGCAAGGTGAAGTATGTTTTTAATCCCTATCTGTACTCTGCTTTTAATTTCCTTGCTTACTATGTTGCTTCTGTTGAAGGTTGTGCCTAGATATTTGTATGTTTCTGCTTTCCTAATGATCATATCTCCAACATTTATATAATCTAGATCATCCTGCCTCTGGTCTCTTGATATCTTCATATACTCTGTCTTATCTTGGTTGATGGTCAAACCCACTTTTAGTACCACATCTCTCAGGTGTTTGCAGGTATTCATGACTTCTTGTATAGTTTTCCCCACCAGGTCAATGTCATCAGTGTATTCCAGTATTTTAGCTTGTTCTTTTGTACTGCTTTCTTCTTATTTTATTTATTTTATCTATGTCAAAGAGATAGACAGATAGTATGTCAAAGAGTTGGTTAGCAGGGTAGGGGTATCCTCTATCAAAGGAGAAATAAGATGCCTCTTTACCTCTGTCAGTCAACGGGATGCCCTTGGGCAAGGTGGAGTACCCGTATATCCCCTGATCAGGGTGACGTGAAGTCATGGGAGCAGGTGGTGGATGGAATGGGAGAGCAGCCGACAGATAATGTTGGTTTTGGTCACCATTCTATGATGGTAGGCAGATGATCTCAATGGCTACGATCACTGACTAGTACAGTCATTGCCCAGAAGGAAAGCAATGGTAAACTATCTTCTGAAAATATACCAAGAAACCCAAGCAGCAACACAGAAAGTCAAATAGGAAAAAGATCTGGTGATGAGGCCCCCAGGCCAGATAGATCTAATTTTAACACGGGCGAAGAGTGTGTGACAGAGGTTAGTATTAGTAATTGTGATGACAGACAAAATCCTGATGATATTACCAAGGAAAACCCCTACATCAAACTAAAAAGAAAAATAAGAGTAGGAACATGGAATGTAAGAAGTGTGTATGAGGAGAAGTATCAAATAATAAGTGACGAGATGAAAAGAATGGGGATACACATTTTGGGAATCTGTGAACATCGATGGAAAGGATCAGGATACTTCAAGAACAAGAATGATAATATCTTTATATACTCTGGTGGAGAATTAGGAGGAAAGAATGGAGTGGCCTTTTACTTGGACAAGTCAATTTCAAAAGCATTACTAGGTTACAATATAGTAAGTAACAGAATCTTCACTATCAGACTTAAGGGCACTCCTAGAAATGTAACAATCATCCAGATATATGCACCTACATAAGGAGCAGAAGAAGAGGAAGTATAAGTCTTTTATAACACATTGCAAACGACGATAAACCAGGTACAGAAAAATGATATTGTATTAATAATGGGGTGGGGGGGGGGGGGTGGTTAGTGCAAAGATTGGTACAGAAAGAGCATAAGATGAAGGATATGTTGTGGGGAAATTTAGCATAGGACATAGAAATAAGGCAGGTGACAATCTAATGGCGTTTTGCATGGAAAATGAGCTAATGTTCACTAACATACTTTTTAAACAACATCTAAGAAGACTTTACACATGGACATCACCTGATGGGAAAACCAAGAATCAAATAGATTACTTTTTAGTGCAAAGAAGGTGGAGATCAAGTATAACATCAGCAAAAACTTTATCAGGTGCTGAATGTGACACAGACCATGAGTTATTAATAGCAGACATGAAGATAAAGATAAAAATGGCAGTTATGGAATCAATACCACTCTGCTTTGATTTTACAAAAATAGCAGAACAATATGGTATAGAAGTGAAGAACTATTTTGAAATCCTAATGGCTGTACAGGAGAGGACACCAGATGAATTGGCTATGCAGGCTAGAGATTTCTTAATAACAACAGCTAAAGACATGGTTCCAGTAAAGAAAACACAAAAGAATGAATGGATTATACCAGGCACACTAGAACTGATAAAACAATGTAGAGAAATGAAGATGCAATGGAAAGTGACAAACAAAAACAAAACAAGACTGTCCATACTATAAGAACTTAATATTGAAGGTTGGCTAATAAAGAGGATTAAACAAAGAAAACCTAAATATTTTGGACACATTAGATGTCATGATAATCTACAGAAGACCATCTTGGAAGAGTACATAATACGAAAAAGAAAGAGAGGAAGACCAAGGAAAAGATGGCTGCAAGACATCATTGATGATCTGCAAATGGATGCATCAGCAGCAGGCCATCTTGCTCACAACCGATAGGCCTACAGGAGTGCTGTTAGCGAGGCAAAGTTCCACAGGGGACATGCAAATGAATGAATGAATGACGTCAAAGAGCAGAAAAGTACTGGTAATATGAAAAAGAAGTATATAATATCTTCACTGACTTCAAGAAAGCTTATGACAGCATAGATAGGAGCAGTTATGGAAAATTATGAAAGAATTTGATATACCTAATAAATTAATCTGATCAGAATATGCATGGAGGATGTACAAAATATAGTAATGTATAAAGGAAGAAAGGCAGAACCTTTCTACATAAGAGTTGGTTTAAAGCAAGGCGATACATTATCTCCATTAAAATTCATCCTAGTACTAGAAATCAGCATATTTTTACAACAAAGAAAATTTGTATACCATTAATTTTTCCTTCTTTCCAATTTTGTGTTGATGCTAAATACTTTATTACAGTATTCAAGGACTAAAAAGCTAACTTATTTCAATTATTTTTTTAAGCTTCTTACCAATCATTTTTACATATTTTATACATATTAAAAAACAGACCAGTTCTATCTGATGTTGTGAACCTTCAAAATATAACAAAACTCGATGCTACAAAGTAAAAAAAAACTGTCAAGATTTCTATCAGAAATCTCAGCTACCATAAATAAATTGTACATGAAATGCATATTTTATACAAATGTCTCAAACTAAAAGTCAATGACAACATCAGAAACTTTGAAAAATAATTTTTCATACGTTTAAAATTCATCATGTTTTTTCTTGTGAGAGATTGTAGAAATATTGTTCATGCATTTAAAATTCATAACGTTTATCTTGTGAGAGACAGAAGGAATATATGAGTTTCACTAACAACACCAGGGACAGTGTAGAGAATAACATGAGTCAGACAAAACTTTTAGCTTTATCATCAATTTAAGTGGCATTATGAATATAAAAAGTATTGTAAACATAGATGATGCTGAGTCCAGTTTGATTGATATAAAGCGTCTGACTAGTCAAAGTGGCACAGATGATGGGTGAAACTAATCAAAAGAGCAGATCATGCAGTCAAATACATGGATTCTAATTATAACTGAAATGAATAGGTGAAAAAAATGAGAGAATGCCTGTATTTGACAGAAATCACAGCTTTTGAAAAAAGCTTTCAACCGTATCCAACTAGTGAGCTGTAAAGAAGTATTCAGGAAAAAGCCTGTTACTCCATCTGACAGAGTTAAGTTAGTACTGCCTTTCCACCTGCATGGTCAGGTAGTTAAGAAAATTCTTTATCGCCATCTGCCACTAATCCAACTCGACCCCGACACTCGCGACATTTTCTCTGTTGGCATACAAACGTGAGCCAAACCTTAAAGACAGCCTTGTCCACAGCCACTTCAAGCAGAGCCTTACATATGTTGGCACCAGAAAATGTAACCACCCCCGCCGCGTTACCTGCCCGGTAGTTTGGGAAATGAAAACGATCACCTTTCCCAAAACTATCCTCACTCTTCATGAGGGACTCACATGCGAGTCCCATAATGTGATATATGTCATCGTTTGCAAAAGATGCAGGATAACATATATTGGTGAGACTGGCCTCAGATTAGGGGACCACATGCAAAAACATCTGTACGACATCGCCCAGCATGCTTCGAAACCAGTCCCAAATCATTTCAGTGGCCCCAACCACAGAGGCAAATCTGATTTTCTGGTAACAGCCATCAAACTATGTCACACAGGTGACACAAGCCGCCTGGTGCTTGAGAACCGCTGCATTCAGAATTATGGGATGCTGGAGCCATATGGGTTAAACTCACTGTTCAGCTACACTTAACATTCTCTTCAGTCATTATAATACCTCTCCACTAAGCTCCACCCCTTCTTACTTGTTAAACCTCCTCATAGCATCACTTTGCAACCTCTCTTCCCCAATCATCTATTTCAACTTCTCCTAGCTAGGTAAACATTATATCACTCTCTCTCCCCTCCCCGATTCCCCATCCACCACCCCCATTTACAACCCACCGACCACATATCACAGGTCTCCATTTAAACAGTCTCCATGTTCTACTAAATCCATTCCTGACACACACTGCTAGACAAGCCACACCTTACAATTTACAGCCAAGTACTCTTTTTTTTCTTTTTAATAGTATTCATGTGAATCTATACTTTATCTATTCTCTCTATTTCTTCGTCCTGTATGTTTTTATATGATTAACTTTGTAGTCGTTAAGTAATAAAGCTGTTCCTTCATTTTTCCTAGTTTATACATTCCAGATTTTGAAAAAGATCTCTAATGGAATTAAAAATGGTTGGAAAAAAAATATAGCAGAGACAACCAGCCAATGCATATATCTGAATAACAGTGATAGGCTGCACATGAAATGGTGAAGAGAAGATGGATCAATCAGGAAGCAGAGCTGTTAACAAAAAAATAGAAAAATTTTCAAGCAACTGCTTCTGTTACAATTAAACATGATCAGAGTAATTTAAAAAAGGATAAGGATTTAAAAGAGAAAAGACAATTTAATAGTTATTACACATACAGTAGTGCAATATATATATCATAAGATCACTAACAGAATGGGCTTTAGAAGTGAAAAAATACCTATATCTATGTTTTATAGATTATTGCAAAGCATTTGATAAAGTAAAACACAAAGAAATCATACAGATGTTAAAAGACATAAATATAGATGGAAAAGACCCAAGAATCATAAAACAGTTACATTGGAAACAAAAAGCTACAATCAGGATTGATAATCAAATAGGTGAGTATCAGAACATAGACGTAGGAGTACAGCACGGATGCATTTTATCCCCTGACCTTTTCTCCCTCTGAAAGGATTAACAGGCATAAAATCCCTTGATAAGGTTGAAAGACTCGCCGAAGACAGGAAAAATTGGCAAATTACCTTGCAAGCCCTATGTGACATTTAACGGCACGGGAAGGATATAAGGTATAAGATAAGTGAAAGGATTATGGGACACATTGTAAACATGCCTAGAATAGCAGTGGGTGGATACAACCTAAACAGTCTAAGATATGCAGATGACATGGTACTGATAGCCCAAAGTGAAGAAGAGATACAAGTCTTGTTAGACAAAACTGTAGAAAAAAGTGAGGAGAAAGGACTTAGTTTAAATAATAAGAGGACAGAAGTCACGGTCATATACAAGAAAGAAACACCAGCAAAATGTAGCATCAAAGTAAAAGGCACAGAATTAAATCAAGTGGACAAATTCAAGTATTTAGGAACAATAATAACACAAGACAGA
This sequence comes from Achatina immaculata, assembly GCA_009760885.1. Lineage (NCBI taxonomy): Eukaryota > Metazoa > Mollusca > Gastropoda > Stylommatophora > Achatinidae > Lissachatina > Lissachatina immaculata. The sequence goes on from CM019711.1 coordinate 26,790,372, forward strand.
AGATGCGAAACTGAAATAAGGAGCAGAATAGCCCAGGCCAAGTCAACATTTATGAAAATGAAAAACATACTATACAACAAAGCTCTGTCAATGAACACAAGGAAGAGAATTATTCAGTGTTATATCAAACCCATATGATTATATGTATGCAAAGCATGGATGATAACAAAGAACAATCAAAATCTACTGGAAGCTGCAGAGATGTGGTTCATAAGAAAAATGATGAAAATGCAATGGAAAGCCAAGAAAACAAATGAAGAGGTTCTAAGTGAGGCTGGGCAAAAAAAAGAGAACTTATTCAAAATTCATAACACGACAGACCAGATTTGTAGGACACATTTTAAGAAGATGCAAACTGGAACACTTAATAAGGACAGAAAACTGGAAAGAAAAAAGGACAGAGGAAGACAAAGAAACAAGATACTTGATGGATTAAAAGAGTGGCACAGAGCACAGTCCAAAACACAGCTTTTAGAAAAAAAGCAAATGATAGATGGTTGTGGAAATCAATGATAACCAATGCCTGAATGGCATGGATTAGAGAGAGAGAGGGACACATACAATGACATGGTAAGAAACTATAATCAGTGTCAATATGTCTCTTATTTATTTTATTACCAGATTCTTCCAAGAAATTTAAATCATTTGCATACATGGCAGGAAATATCCCTCTCTCGCCAGTTCGCAGATTAATACCTGAAATAGGCAAAAAGAAATAGTAATGGCACTGAGATATGTCAAACACAGATTTTTCTTCTGTTATTTGGTAGACAGAAATCACACTGGTAAATTAGATAGGCCTTTAGTGTTTATGTTACAAGCACACCAGACCTGCAGCCCTCTCACTAATACAGAACTGATGCCATGATAAGTATCTAGAGCTGCACTACCAAAACAGGTACTCTGCCAGTAGGAGACACTCCATCTCTGATATGTTGAGTTGTCTGCTATAAATTTACTACAGTTGGTTATCATGAGTTTATGTAGAGATGTAAGATATTATAAGCATGTATAGGTATGGTAGGGTTTATCATAAGTACACGTAGAGACCAGGGGAGGCGTGACATTATTTTGCATCTTAGAACAACGGTTTATCTGAAGCTCACTCTGAAACAGAGAACATGCACCAAACATTTGGAATGGCTGCTCAGTGTCAAATATAAAACAAATTTCTCTCATTTAAAATACAAGCTGTAAATCTTAATAGTTTCAAGCATCTGTTACAAAATAGTGATAGAAACATTTCAGAACTCTGCTCTCAAGTATGTAAGTATGTGTGTGTGCGTGCGTGCGTGTATGTGTGTGCATGTGGATGTGTGTGCATGCACATGTGTATGCATGTGTGTGTATGTACATGGATGTGTGTCTGTGTCTACATATACATACAAGGGACCAGAAATGAAAGAAAATGAAAATAAAATGTCTGAAACAATAGGGTCAGTGTCATCAATAAACAGTAAATGTTACCGTTGCCATGCAGACAACTGAAAACAGGGAATATCAAGACAGTGACTACACTGCAGACATACTCCAAGGAAGAAGCACATTCTGTTTGCTACAGACCTCAGACACACATCATGAAATATCTGTGGTGTATGACAATCAGTGCATATGTATGGCTCAAGTCTCCTATTTTAATTCCTTTCACATTTTTAATGCTTCTCAGGTTTTCACTTTATAAAGAGAATAGATCAGATGACAGTATGCATCTTTGTCTTATGCCTCAATTTATATCCTGATACTTACCTGTGTCATTGTTCACTATTATTGCTGATTTTTGCTTCCAGTACATATTCTTAATAATTCTCATATCTTTAGCATCAATATTAACTTTTCTAGTATTTGTATATATTTGTATATATTTGTATATATGCCTGTGAGACCTGGACACTTAACAAAACAGCTGAGAAGCACATAAATGCCTTTGAATGTAAATGCTATAGAAGAGTTCTCCAAATATCGTGGACACAAAAAAGAACAAATATATCTATACTACAAGAGCTTAATATTGAAGAAGGCTGGCTAGTAAAGAGGATTAAAGAGAGAAAACTTAAATATTTTGGCCACATTAAACGTCATGATAATTTAGAGAAGACCGTATTGGAAGGATACATAATGGGAAAAAGAAAAAGAGGAAGACCAAAACGAAGATGGCTGCAAGACATCGTTGATGATCTGGAAATGGATGCAGCAGCAGCAGGCCATCTTGCTCACAACCGAGAGGCCTACAGGAGTGCTGTTTGGGAGGCAAAGTTCCGCAAGGGACATGCAAAGGAATGAATGAATGAAAGTATTTGTATATAGCAGAAGATGAAAGATATGTTGTGTGGAAATTTAACATAAGACATAGAAATGAGGCAGGTGACAGTCTAATGGCATTTTGCATGGAAAATGAGCTAATGATCACTAACATACTTTTTAAACAACATCCAAGAAGACTTTACACATGGATATCACCTGATGGGAAAACCAAGAATCAAACAGATTACATTTTAGCAAAGAAGGTGGAGATCAAGTATAACATCAGCAAAAACTTTACCACATGCTGATTGTGACACGGATCATGAGTTATTAATAGCAGACATGAAGATAAAAGATAAAAATGGCAGTTACAGGATCAAGACCACTCCACTTTGATTTTACAAAAATAGCAGAACAATATGGTATAGAAGTGAAGAACCGTTTCAAAATCCTGTACAGGAGGAGATGACACCAGATGAATAGACTACGCAGGGCAGAGATATCTTAATAACAACAGCTAAAGGCATAGTTCCAGTAAAGAAAACACAAAAGAATGGATGGATTATAGCAGGAACACTAGAACTGATAAAACAAGATGCAATGGAAAGTGACAAACAACAACAAAGAGGAATATAAATCTTTAACAAAGGAAGTTCAAAGAAACATAAGATAAGATAAAAAACAATACATACAAGATTGTTATGAAAGAATAGGATATCAGAAGTGTGGAAGAAATAGTGAAATGTTTAAAGAAATGAAGACAGACATTGACAAGAAATGTCACACCTAAGCTAAATGTAATTTGTGACGAGATGGGGAATACCTTGATAGAGACAGAGGAAATTCTAGAAAGATAGAAGGAATATTGCAGAGGAATGTATGAAACAACCGACTGTGGAAGCAGAAATCAACAGTGTGAATTATTATTGGAGGAGAAATAACCTGAACCAACAATATAAGAAGTTTTATGGACAATAAAGAATCTGAAGAATGGTAAATCACCATGATGTGATGAGATAACAGCTGAATTTATTAAAGCATGAGGAAAGGAATGTGCAATAATCTATCATACACTATGTAAAAAGATATGGCATTCAGGTATTTGGCCAAAAGAATGGAAAAGAACCGTATTCATACCACTGCCAAAAAAGGGTAACCTGAAATTATGCACAAACTACAGAATTGTTGTCCTAATTATTCATGCCAATAAAATTCTGTTAAAAATTATAATGGGTAGACTTCATAAAAAAAATAGAAGTCAAAATGGTCGAAGCTGGTTTCAGGCAAGGAAGAGGATCAGGAGATAGTGTATTCAGTATATGATTAATAATAGAGAAATGCAGAGAGTTTAATGTAAACTTGTATTTATCTTTTATAGACTACTCAAAGGCATTTGATTGTGTATAACACCAGAAACTTTGGGAAATAATGGAAAAAATGGGATTTCCAACACATTTGATACAATTGACATCACTGCTATATCTAGACCAACAGGCAGCAGTAAGAATAAATGGTGAAACAACAACCTGGTTTGACATAAAACAAGGGCTCTGTCAGGGGTGCATATTGTCGCCTTACTTATTTAACTTGTATACTGAAAATAATGTTAGAGAAGATGTAGACAAAGAATATTACGATGCCATAACAATTGGTGGTTATGAAATACCAGAGATTAGATATGATGATGACAGAGTATTACTGTCCACAACACAAAAAGGAATGGAAAAACTAATTATGTCAGTCTGTAAGACCAGCAAAGAACAAAATCTCTATCTTAATGCGAAGAAAACTAAATTGATGACAACTGACAAAACAAACAAGGCAGCTGAAATATGTATCAATAAGTAAAAGATTGGAAGAAGTGGAGAGTTATCTTGGATCACTACTAACTAATAATGGAAATTCAATGAATGAAATTAAAAGGAGGACATCTATCACCCTTCCAAGATGGTCCATACTACAAGAACTTAATATTGGCTAGTAAAGAGGATTAAACAAAGAAAACTTAAATATTCTGGACATATTAAACATCATGATAATCTAGAGAAGACCATCTTGGAAGGGTACATAACAGGAAAAAAGAAAGAGAGGAAGATCAAGGTGAAGATGGCTGCAAGACATCGCTGATGATCTGCAAATGGATGCATCAGCAGCAGGCCATCTTGCTCACAACTGTGAGGCCAACAGGAGTGCTGTTAAGGAGGCAAAGTTCTGCAATCAATGAATGAATGAGTATTTGTATCATATCTTCAAGTCTAACTTTGTCAAAGGTTTTCATGTAATCAATAAGGCATAAGTATAAATCTGTGTTTGTCTGTAGAGATTCATTCTATTATAGTTCTTCATATAAAAATTAACTTACTTGTGCTTTTTCTTTCAACAAAATCATCTTGTTCTTCCATGGTTTCAGTTTTTAATTTTATTTTGTACTCTCCGGTTATTAGATACAATGAGGGAAATTAAAGGAGGACATCTATTGCTCTTCAAAAAGTAAAACTAAATAAGCTGTATAGGGGAACAGATAGAACTACAAAAATTAAATTTTTAAGGGCATGCACTGAAGTCAAAAGAACTGATAGACCTTGAAACTGAATTACCATTCCCACAACTAAATGTCAACCTAGATGAAATTACATTGCATGAAATTGAAACAGCAGTGAATCTAATGCCTAACAACAAACCTGTGAAGATGAAATAACAGTCGAAATGTTAAAAGCTATTAACAGTGACAACATGAACCAACTACAGAGAATGTTTAATAAAGTTTGGAAAGAAGAAAAGATCCCTTCTAAATGGAAAAAAGGAATCATTGTTAAAATACCAAAAAAACAAAGGCAACCTTAGCAATTGCAATAACTGGAGAGGAGTAACCTTACTATCAGTTGTGTCAAAAGTATTTTGCAAAGTTCTTCTGAATAGAATTAAAGATATATTGGATGCTGCTATAAGAGAAGAACAAACATTTTCAAAAAGGGAGAAGATGTCTCGACCAGATCTTTACTCTAAGAATAATACTTGAAAAACATATTAAAAAGCAAAGACAATCTTTCCTGAACTTCATAGACTTTAAAAAAGGCATTTGATAGCATACAAAGAAATTCATTGCGGAGAATTTTAAGAATATATGGAATACCATCTAAGATTGTCAACATTATTAGAGATCTCTACAATGGATATGTTTGTGCAGTCAAGACAGAAGAAGGAATGAGTGGATGGTTCCAGATTGAAACAAGGATATATATTATCTCCCTTGCTTTTTGAAATTGCCATAGACTTTGTAATGAAAAAATGTTGCACAGGTAAAACAGGCATTGATTGTGTACATGAGACCCAACTGGAAGATCTTGATTTTGCTGATGACATATCTTATCAGTGACAATGTGAAATCAATGCAAGTAAAAAAAGATACCCTGTCTTCGATGGCTAGTAAAACAGGACTTGAAATTAACAAGGATAACAAAAATAATGAAACTTCCTACTAATCAAGAAGGAAAAATACACAGAAGGAACAGATGTTGAAGAAGTTAACATTTTGCATATCTTGGCAGCTACATAGACCATGATGATGACACCAGAAAGGAAGTAATTCAAATTGGAAAAGCAGCATTGACCTTCAAGAATCTTGAGAACATATGGTATTCAAAAGTTATATAAGTACAAAATTCAAGTAAAGATTATTCAATTCAAATGTAATAGCCATCTTCATTTATGCACGTGAAGGCTGGAAAACAACTAAAGAAATGGACAAGAAATTAGACTCTTTTGAAAAATAATCTGTATAAAGTGGAATGAATTCAAGAACAATGCAGAGATAAGACAGATGAGCAAACCTGTCTAACTGGTGATCAGAAAAAGAAGACGGACATATGTTGGTCATGTGCTGAGAAGAAACAATCAGAGGATCTTCAAGCAAATTATCAAGTGGAACACAACAGGCTGAAGAAAAAGAGATCGACCACAGGAAACTCCAAAGAGGACACTGTTAAGAGAGGCCGGTTCAGTGAACGTAACATCCCTTGATGAGAATGAAAAACTCACAGAAGTCAGGAAATCTTAGCGAACTACCATACTATGTGACGTATAGCAGCATGGGAAGGATGTAAGATCTTTCCCATTGCAACATATGCCTGTGAGACCTGGACACTTAATAGAACAGCTGAGAAATGCATGTACCTTTGAATGTAAGTGCTACAGAAAATATCATGGGCACAAAAAAGTACAAATATATCCAAACTACAAGAACTTAATATTCAAGAAGTTTGGCTAGTAAAGAGGATTAAACAGAAAAAACTTAAATATTTTGGACACAATAAACATTATGAGAATTTAGAGAAGACTGTCTTGGAAGGATACATAATAGGAAAAAGAAAGAGAGGAAGACCAAGGGGAAGATTTCTGCAAAACATCATTGATAATCTAAAATGGATGCATCAGCAGCAGGGCATTTTACTTACAACCGAGAGGCCTACCGAAAACCTGTTAAGGAGGCAAAGTTCCACAAGGGACATGCATATGACTGATTGACTGATTCTCAGGTTAATGATTCTTGAGTGTTTTTATGATGTTTTAGTTTTTTAGAACATTTTATGTTTTTATAATGTCACAACATACTTGATGATTTTACTAAGAAGACTTCCCTGTTCTAGTTCTTATTGATGCTACTATAGATGTTTATGTGACTGGAATTTTGTGTATAATTTCAAATGGACTGCTCTGTTATTTCTACATGTGCACTTTTTAAAAAATAACAGAAGACAAAACATTACTTGCCTACATATTCTACATGTAATGACAATTTTAATCAAATATATGAGGGGTGATTGATAAGTTCTTTGCATAAGGTACAACGGATTATTTGTGGACAACTTTTTTGGGTTATTTCTCAAAATAGTCCCCTTGCAAGTTTATGCACTTAGTCCCATGATCCTGGAGCATATGGATCCCTTTTTGTAAAAGTCAGCATCTTGTGCCAGTAGAAAGTGGTCTACAGTATGAATGACATCATAATCTGAAGCAAATTTGCTACCACTGAGTTCCTTTTTGAGTTTGGTAAACAGGTAATAGTCCGAAGGGGCCACATCTGGGGAATAAGGAGGATGTTTAAGAAGCTGAAGGCCGCATTCATGAATGGCAGCCTGCCTCCGCCGACTTGTGAATTGGAGCATTGTCTTGATGAAAGATGACACGCTTTTCTTTAGTTTGACCTGCAGTTGCTTCACAAGATTAGTGTAATAGGCTCCATTGACCATTCTGCCCTTTTGAAGATAGTCTACCAATAGCACACCTTTAGCCCCTCCCCTTTATTTATGACCCACCTACCACACACCACAAGTCTCCATTTAAACATTCTCTACACTCCACTGTGCGCACTTCTGAACAAGTCACAGCTTCTTACAAGTCACACCTAAGTGCTCCATTCATTTTATTTTATTCTATCTTTTCCATTCCTGTTTTTTACATAGCATTCATGTGAATTTATATTTTATTTTCTCTCTCTATTTTTTCATCGTGTGTGTTTTTGTATGATTAGGTTCACACAGAAACATGACAACTGTGTGCTCGTTAAGTAATTATGCTGTTCCTACTTTTTTCCTAGTTTATACATTTTGTTATCACAGCTTTACTGCACTGGCTTTGTGTATAGTTATATACTTAGTTTTATATATTTATACATTAATTATTTAAATGAACTAATGTTCACAGATGACCAGTGTGTAGCACACAAGAACCTGAATTGCTTACAAGATCATATGAGTAATCTCCATCAGAGTTGTAAACATTATGATATGAAAATCAACGTTGCCAAAACAGAGACCATGACAGTTAGCAGAATGCCAAGCCCATTGAATGTGTATACTGAAGACAGCAAAATACAACAAGTAAAAGAATTCAAATATCTTGGATGCATGTTCACAGAAGATGGGAAGCTTGATAAAGAAATTGTTATTAGATCACAAAGAACCAATGTTGTTACATATCAGTTATCTCCGCTGCTTACACATACCAAAATCTCACTTGAAACTAAGAGAAAACTAATTAATAGCATATTCTTACATTGCTGTGCCAGACATGGGCACCTAATAAGAAACAACAGAATAAAAGAACCACATGTGAAATAAGATATCTTAGGGAAGCAGCAAACATCACCAGGTTTGACAAGCTAAGAAATGGCACCATAAGACAGATGGTGGGAACTGCATCAAACAGAGAAGCAAAAACTCAAGTGGTTCAGCCACCAGCCACTTAATGAGAATGACACACTCATAGCCAGCCATGAGAGCCTTCAACCAAAGAACTACAGTACACAGATCAAGAGGAAGACTCAGAAAGAGATGGATGGTATCAGTGAGACACTTGCTAATTATGGCATGACCGCCACTGAGGTGTCTTGTCATTTGTCCTCAAAAAATGCCAATTGCACCTCTGCTCAACACTTAACAGTACAAGAGTACTGGATAAAGTAAAGTACCAAGTTTGAGACATAAGAATGAAGAATGGTTAAAAAGATCAGGTACAGTGTTTTCTTCATGAAGTTATGATTATAAAATATACCAACCTTCACACCACAAATCATCACATTCCTTTATTACATGTATAGGATCCCCTATGCCAATATTCATCTCATCCTTATGCCGTGGTATGAAGCGATGGAGACCTCTGTGTGTTACCTCCAGCTCTAGAGAAGATACAGCTGTCATAGTAGATACTGAACACTTTTTAGGCTGCAATTCTGCAATAAAAATGAAAATGCTAGATATAAACATGTGAGTGAATACAGTTACTCAGTGAACTGAAGTATTCCACAGCATAAGTTTTAACCGTGAAAATTGTTTTTTTAATTTTTTTACTGAGTGATTTCCAGATAGAATATAATCTCTTTTACTCTTCATTCTCTCTCTCTCTCTCTGAACCTTAAGTGCCCAGGCCACATGGGGCTTCCGCAAGGGTTTTCCACAAATGCCTGTCCTTCGCCTTTTTTTCTGCTCTTGCCCAGGTGAGCCCTCTATTGCTCAACATCCTTTCTGTTGTTCTTCTCCATGTCTCTTTTGGTCTACCCTTACTTCTGCTCCCCTGTGGTGTCCATCTTAGTGCTATTTTTGGTAGTGAGTTGTCAGTCATTCGGAGCACATGTCCCAACCATCGCCAGCGTCTTTCTTCAATAATTTTACTCTTCATTAAGAACTACAAATGACCATACTGTAGAAGACTTGTAGATGTAAATTTTACATAACATTAAGTTAATAAAATGTATGGTTTGAAAATGAATACCTCACTGTATAATTAATCATTTACCAATTACCATAGTAATATGAGGAGCAGTCAAATGAAAATGAGTTGAGGCCACTAAATATCATGACATGATATAGGGAGACACCACCTTTGTGGTAGATAGTTTCAGTTTGAAGGTCATCGGGACCAGAAGTGAAGTTCATATCAGTTATTTGTTGCCAAGTTCAAGATCATACTAACACAGGTTATGCAGAAGGAAATACACCATACCTCACCTACCAATGTTTGCACCAAAAGGAAGAACAGCATGGGGTTATTTGTTCTTTGACAGTTGAAGGAAATTACCCAGTAGAAATCCATTGAAATGTATTCTTTCAGTCCACTGACTAGGCAGGTTAGCATTCGAAAAGGTATGCACATCTTATTGCCAGTGAGAATGTGCACTGACTAGCTAGAAAATAAAGTTTTGGCTGATTTCCTGAAGCTGATGCAGCAACAAATCAATTAACATGATGAGATATGACAAACCAATTACAGAGTCTTCCTTGAAGAAGAAATGCCCATAAACCTTCTCCTTTGTAATGGCACAAAAAAGATGTTTACTTTTGGTGAATCCTGCTAATGTTCCATGACCTGGTGGAAGTTTTGTGCTCTTGTAACCTAACCACTTAAATGGAATCTTGATCTGTTGCTGAAAATTACCTTCTCAGTAAATGAGTCATCGTCCTTGAACTTGCTTTGAAAGTCAATACAGAACTAGTGTCTGATGACTTTAACATTGTTTGTTAAAGCATGAACTAGTTGTAGCCTGTATAGGGGCTTACAAAGGCGCTTTTGCTTCACACACCACAGTATTGCCTTCTGTACCACAGCTCACTACTGCCTTGTTGAAATTATTTTTGTGGACTGCACTGACCAGCCTTGTGAATTTCATTCTCCTTCTCATAATACACAGATGTTTCCACTGTGTTTCACTGATACAGGCAACCTGTCTCTCCAAAGCAATGATATCATTGATAGGCTGTTGGTCTAGAAGGTGGTTCTTTTCTTTAAATGTGTATAAAAACTGCTGTAATGCTGTAACACTGCTAGTTTTTTCCTAATTCAAACATGCTAAATGATCATTCTGCTCCTGATTATTCCATCTTGCATACAAAGCCATCTGGTCTTTCTGAAATAGTGTGTAGTGCATGATTTAAAACTTTGAAAGTTTCTCCACAAATTTGTCTTCCCACAGTTAACACTCTTTCTCCAGGGAGCTGCATTTGTCTTCCCACAATAGTCTCTGGAAAGTGTAAAGGAACTTTTGGAATATCCTGTATATGCATACAAGAAAAATGAACATGGATTGGGTGAAACTGCAAGCTGATGTGCATTTTCAAACCAGTTTCATTTCATCTCCCAGGTACTGCACTCTTACTATTATTAAGAGAAATGTCTTAAAAGATGCATTCATGCATTAAAGGTAAAGACTGAAAAAATTCCCAGACATTTAGCTGAAATTACTATCTAATCATTATTAAATTTTCAAATATGGGGCATCAACTGTCATGAAACTAGGAAGCCACATAAAGACAGCTTCATTTACTTCTATTTACTTCACTGGCTAGCAAAACAGGACTTGAACAAGGAAAAAACAAAAATAATGAAACTTCCCATTAATCAAAATGGAAAAATATGCTTAGAAGAGACAGCTGTTGAAGAAGTCAACCAATTTGCATACCTTGGCAGCTACATAGACCAGGATGGTGACACTAGAAAGGAAGTTAGAATTGCAAAAGTAACACTGACCTTCAAGAATATTGAGAATATATGAAACTTAAAAGTTATAAGCATGAAAACCAAATTAAGATTATTCAATTCAAATGTAATATTCACCCTCATTTATGCATGCGAAAGCTGGAAAACAACTAAATAAATACACAACAAATTAGACTTTTTTGAAAACAAATGCCTAAGGAAAATACTTGGCATAAAGTGCAATGAATTCTAGAACAATGCAGGAATAAGGCAGATGACTGAACAACAACCTGTCTCATGAGCGATCAGGAAAAGGATATGGAAATATGTCAGTCACGTGATGAGAAGAAACCATCAGAGGATCCCCAAACAAACTATCAAGTGCTGAAGAACAGCAGGCCAAAGAAAAAGCGGTCGACCACAGTAAACTCTAAAGAGGACATTGTTAAGAGAGGCCAGTTTTGTAGGCATAAAATCCCCTGATGAGGTTGAAAAACTCACCAAAAACAGAAAAAGTTGGTGTGCTACCATGCGAGCCCTATGCAACATTTAGCGGCACGAGAAGGATATAAGATATAAGACAAGAAGATTTACTTCTATTCATTATATTTTAAAGTTTTACTTTAAAGTAATCAGGAAGCTACTGGATATCAAACATGTTATAGAGAGAGAGAGCAGGAATTACCTTCTTTAGTTGTTCTAATACCCTCTGGTTTTGTCACTCTAAGCTCCTCCATTTTGGTAGCCCCACCATCCTCTTTTTTAAGTACCTTTACTTCTGCCATCTGTGCAGCTTGAGAAATGTTAGTGTTGACACTGACTGCTGCCAAGATTGAAGCTGGTGCCATGTTTGTGCTGAAGGAGAACAAAATATCAAGCATCTTCTTAAAGTCTTCAGTTAAATAATGTTCCATTGTTATGGTTCTTAGTTTCATAATGTATGTCTTGCTCCTGTTTCTATTTTCAACTATCATTATCAAATCCAGCATGGTATTAATCTTATTAGTAACAGTCCTTCTCATGTTCTATGCAGTGCAAGAGCTGTTCCAAAATCAATCTGTGAATGGCTGGTAAAAAGACAGAAACAGAAAAAAATTTTATTACATACAGAACTTACATACATAACTGCATTATTTTTCAGTGTGAGAGACAAAGAGAGACCAGTTTTTGACCCAAAGTCAGGCACATGTCATATTGTGGCACAAGCTTTTGCAATACTTCACCAAAGAATAGCACTGACAGGATATCTAGCCAGTTTTTTATTTTGTCCATGAGCTCATATTTGTTTGTGAAGTGCTGGATCACCAGCCAGATCTTCATCTTGCTGAAGAGATGGTAATTACAGTACTTGGCATGAAGTCTGAGCTGTAAGGGTGGGTGGTCAAAAATCTCCCAGTTCAACTGCTTGAGAAAAGCCTTTATGCAAGCTACAGTGAATGTCATCCTTGTCCTCCCTCATTATGCTCACCTGTGTGCTTATCCCTGAACTTCCTGCACCAATCCTTCATAGAACTCTCACTCATAAATCTATCACTTGTACACATGATACAATCAACAATGAATTGTAGTGGCTGGTGCATCCTTCTTGCAGAAAAAAAATCACACCATGAACTTCATAGCTGGCGGAAATGGTGATTTTAAGTCCACATTGACTAGGTTGCTACTCACAAACAGTAGAATAAAATGCACTGTGCACTGGCACTTTGCAAGATAACAGTTTACTTGCTGCTAAAGAACCATGCTGCAATGGCAACCAGTTTATTTTCATCTGCCAATCAGAGGTTGATTTTGTTTATGTATTTTTATTTTATATTTTCATATTTAAATTTTATTTTTTAGATTCATTAATTTGGCTCTGTTTTAATTTCAAGTGGAGACTTTGAAATATTTATGGCTTCCTCATTTTGCTGACTAGCATGCCTTTTCACATTCATCAATGGCATTTATGTTAGCTTTATGACCATTCCAAGATATGAAGAGAAGTTAACAAAAGCAAAGACAAAAGCAGTTCTTCTACAATGTAATGATATAAAATAAAAGACAGTCCAAGTCTTTTCAAATGCCACACAATATTGTCACACAAGCTACACCTTATGTTCTTTTGAAGAGGTATTTCAGTAATGATTTGCTTCAGACCAGTACAGATTAAATAAAACAGATTGCCACTAAACAAAATGATGGATGAGAAAGATACATTTTCAGCAGCTGTTTTGTAACCCACTCATAAAATGTCATCTATCATCATTTAATATTTGCTGTATCAGCCATTTGCAAGCCAAAAGAATGCAGTCAAAGCTGCTTTTAGATGCTTCAGTCTTGATGAGTTTTGTTTGTCATCCTCTGTGAAATTTCTTGAATGGTAACTGCCAGGCTGATATTCTACGTGCAGTTTCTCTTTGATCTAAATTCCTAAAGTAAAATAAGCTACACTGTTTCTTCCTTATTTACTATTGTCTATGAATTTTTTGAACGGTAACTTACATCTTACATCATTCCTGTGCCGTTAAACATCACGCAGGGCTCGCATGGTATTTCACCAAGTTTTTGTATTTTCTGCGAGCTTTTCAGTCTCATCAAAGGATTTTATGCCTACTAAATTGGCTTCTCTTAACAATGTCCTCTTTAGAGTTTCATGTGGTTGATCTCTTTTTCTTCAGCCTGTTGTGTTCCACTTGATAGCTTGTTTGGGGATTCTCTGACTGTTTCTTCTCATCACACAGCCAATATATGTCCAACTCCTTTTCCTGATCACCCATGAGACTGGCTGCTGTTCTTATCTCTGCATTGTTCTTGAATTCATTCCACTTGATGCAGAGTATTTTCCTTAGGCATTTGTTTTCAAAAGAGTCTAATTTGTTGCGTATTTATTTAGTTGTTTTCCAGCTTTTGCATGCACAAATGAGGGTAGGAAAATATTTGAATTGAATAATCTTAACTTGGTTTGGTTTTTTTAAATGTTAATAACTTTTGAATGTCATATATTCTCAAGATTCTTGAAGATCAAAGCTGCTTTTGCAATTCTAATTCTAGCTTCCTTTCTGGTGTCACTATCATGGTCTTTGTAGCTGCTGAAGTATGCAGGTTGGTGTACTTTTTCAACAGCTGTTCCTTCTAAGTATATTTTTCTTTCTTGATTAATGGGAAGTTTCATTATTTTTGTTTTTTTCTTGTTAATTTCAAGTCCTATTTTGCTAGCCAGTTAAGACAGGGTATCTATTTTTTCTTGCATCAAACTCACATTGTCACTGATAAGAGTTATGTCATCTGCAAAATCACGATCTTCTAGTTGGGCCCCAAGTACCCAATAAATACCCATTTTAGCTGTGCAGCATTTTTTCATGATGAAGTCTATGGCAATTCAAAAAATCAAGGGAGATAGTATACATCCTTGTTTCATGCCTGTTTCAATCTGGAACCGTTTGCTTGTTCCTTCTTCTGTGTTGACTGTTAAACTGCAAGTTTGATATACTACATGCAGCTTCTCTTTGATCCAAATTTCTAAAGTAAAATAAACTATACTGGTTCTTCCTTATACATAACCCTGCGCAGTTATGATCATGTTTAGAAGAGGTAGTTGACTTCGCCTAGTTTGTCCATCTGCCCTCTATCCTTCCAATATCAATCAATTGATGTAGAATTGCAGTTTGTGCTCAATCTTTGTGAAACAATAAACTGGTGACCTGCCAAATAGCTATTACTATCATTATGAGGGGAAGGTAAAGAGAAACCATTGTTTCTTCATGCAGTCCCCTAATCATGCTGCACAAATCTACATAAAGCAGTACTCTAATGGAGCAGTCTCACTAGACAGGGTTCATCATATATGTCAGGTAACACTATATTGTCAGCAAGATACTTTGTGTTTAAAAAAGAACATAGTAAATCTAGGGATGTGGAACAATCCATTCAATGAATGCCAGTGGGAAAGAAGAAAACACTGTCCAGGAAATGCAGAGACTAAACATCAGAATACTATTACTGTGTGAGACTAAGTAATACATGCTCAGGAGAAAAGGAGTTAAAAGATAATAAAATTTTCTATTCAGAGAGAGAGTCTAGGGAAAGAGATGTGGTAATGATTGTAGACAGTAACATTTCAAATGCTGTTACAGGACTCTTGGAAATTTCATTTAATAAGAACGTAAAATTCAGTTATGAAATTTCTGACAAGTCTGTCAACTTTTTGGACATCAAAATATCTATTGGCACAGATATGCTTGTCACCTCTGTATTTTACAAGCCATACCTATTTACTTTACACCCCCTCTCATCCTGAAGCTTTGTAAGAACCCTATCCCATACTCCCAACTCCTCTGTCTTCGCCATCTATATCAGAATAACTTGGTCTTTATAGATAAGTCCAATAAATTATTATAATTTTTCCATCATCACCACTACCCAGAAAATGTTCTTTGGAAAGCATTTAACCACATTCAGCTAGTGAGCAGCAAAGAAGAATTCAGAGAAAAACTTGTTACCCCATCTGACAGAGTTAAATTAGTACTTTCTTTTCACCTGCATGATCATATCACCCCTCTTAGCATACCAATCTTAAAGACCAATCTTAAAGACATTCTTATTCATAGCCACTTGAAGCGGAACCTTGCATATGTTGGCACTAGAAAATGTAACTGCCCTCGCTGTGTTACCTGCCCTATAGTCTAGGAAACGAAAATGATCACCTTTCCCAAAACTATCCTCACTCACCATGAGGGATTCACATGCAAGTCCCAATATGTGATATATGTCATTGTATGCTAAAGATGCAGGATAACTTATATTGGTGAAACTGGCCTCAGATTAGGGGACTGCATGAAGAAACATCTGTATGATATCCACCATGCTCCAAAACCAGTCCCGAGTCTCTTCAATGGCCCAAACCACAGAAGTAAATCTGACTTTCTGGTAACAGCCATCAAACAACGTCACACAAATGACAGAAGCTGCCTAGTGCTTGAGAACAGCTACATTCAGGAATATGGGACAGTGGAATCACATTGTTTGAACTCGTTATTCAGCTACACCTAACATTCTCCTCTTCCACAATCCCTCCCACTAAGTTCCACTTCCTTCTCACTTGTTACACATAACTCAGAACTTCCTCACAGCATCACATCACAACCCCTCTACCCTAATTATAATCACATATTTCACCTTCTCCCAGCTGGATTACCATTGCATCACTCTCTCTTCCCTCCACAGTTTACCCACCCACCACCCTCAGTTATGACTCACCTAATACACATCCCAAGACTCCATTTAAATACTCTTTACACTCCACTATGCATATTTCTGACACAGAGATTTGGACAAGCCACAGCTTCTTACAAGTTACAGCTAAGTGTTCAATTCATTTTATTCAGTTTTTTTTTAACACAGCATTTGTGTGAATTTATACTTTATCTCCTCTCTCTCTATTTCTTTGTCCCGTGTGTTTTTGTATGATTAAGGCTCATGCTGAAATGTCACAACTGTGTACTTGTCAAGTAATAAAGCTGTTCCTACTTTTTTCCTAGTTTATACATTTTGCTTTACTGCAGTGGCTCTGTTTATAGTTATATACTCATACACTAATTATTGCATGAAAAGCCCACTGCTCTATACTCATGTTTTATTGATTACACGAAAGCATTTGATAAAGTTAGACATTAAGATATGATACAAATGTTGGAGAAAAACTGAATACAAATTGCATTATTAAGAATATTTACTGAAATCAAAGAGCAGCAATAAGAGTGAACAATGACATAAGCGAGTATCAGGATATAAAATGAGGCATAAGACAAGGGGGCATAATGTCACCAGATATATTTTTATAAATAGATCTAAATTATACATTATATGGTGAAAACATCATGAGAGGCATTAAAAATATGAAAGGAAATAAAATACGAGGCCATGATATCAATAACACTCAGTCTACTAATCCAGTTGTACCAGGTTCAAGTCCCAGTAGTGGACATTTTTTTCTGGTATCATCTTTAGAAGTACAGAAAGATCTCTACTTATGCTTCATTGATTATACCAAGGCATTCGACAAGGTGAAACATAATGAAATTATTAAAATGCTTAAAGACATCAATATAGACGGCAAAGACCTGAGGATTGTAAAACATCTATAATGGCAGCAAGAAACAGCAATTGAATTGAAAACAGAACTGGAAAATATCAACCTATAAAACAAGTGGTGCGACAAGGGTATGTACTATCTCCAGACCTTTTTCCTCTGTACAGCGAGAATATTCTAAGAATGATCATCACAGAACCAGGCATAAAAATTGGAGGATACAATATTAACAACCTTCGGTATGCTGACGACACAGTACTGATAGCTAAGAACCAACAAGACCTGCAAAATCTCTTGGATAAAGTTGCCAAAGAAAGTGAAAAGAAAGGTCTTACTTTGAACATCAAAAAGACAGACTAAAGTTATATCTAAGAAACAGAATCTACCAGCATACAGTATTAAATTAAATGGAACTATTCTAAAGCAGGTGCAGAAATTCAAATACCTTGGAACAGTAATAACTTCAGATGGGAAATGCAGAACAGAAATTAGGAACAGAATAGGCCAAGCAAAGACTGCATTTCAGAGAATGAGAAACATATTAACCAACGCATCCTTATCAATGAATGTTAGAAAACGAGTCCTAAAATGCTATATTGAACCTATCTTGTTATATGGAAGTGAATCATGGACAATAGGCAAGTCTGCACAAAAATCATTGGAAGCAGCAGAAATGTGGTTTATTAGAAGAATGTTGTGAATCCCCTGGACAGCAAAAATAACTAATGAAGAATGTATGAGAAGAGCTGGAGAGACAAAAAAACCTTGTCAAAAAGATAAGAGAGAGACAATGTACTTTCATAGGACGTGCAATGAGAAGAGGGGCCATTGAAAATATTATAAAAACAGAAAAAATAGAAGGAAGAAGATCAAGAGGAAGACCAAGAGAAATGATACTGGACAGTCTGATGGCATGGTGTGAGAGGAGATCACCAACTGAGCTGATGGCTTGCATGAAGGATTGTGTACTCTGGAAAAGCATAATAGCCAACGCCAGTCGGCATGGCACCTGATGATGATGATGATGATGATGATGATATCATCACATAAAAGAGGTAAGTCCAACCACCCTCCATAAACAGCTACAGAAAAATCTGGGAAGGTAAATGTGGGCAGGTGTGATAATGACCACATCTCACTTTCATGTGCTGCAGGTCTTGCAAAAATGGGCTTAAAACCATGTCTCCAATATGCATTCTTGGCATGGAAGTGGTGGAAATATGGTTTTTACCTTTTATAATATCAATAGCCTGAGATATGCAGATAACACTTCTAACAGCGGAATGCGAAAGTAGTCTGCAGAAATTTGTGAACAAATTCAGTAGAAGAGAGCAATAAAAAGTCCTAGAGCTAAACAGCAATGAAACAGAAATAATGGTAATTTTGAAAAAGAATAAACATACAACAGTACATCTTTTCAAATAGAAAGACACACTGACATAAGTAAATAAATTCATTTACCTTGAAACAACAATAAGAGATGATGGAAAAGCACAAGTGAAATAAATTCACAAATAGATAAGGGAAAGGGAGCTTTTTATATCCCCACAAGTGGACAAACAAATGGTGTGTAAGTATCAACACAGAGAAATCAAGCACCACTCTGTTCACCCTCTCATCTAAACAGAAAGCAGGTAAGATCTTTGTAAATGAAATACCCTTAAGGATGGACAACCAACACACTTACTTAGGAGTGACTCTTGACTCAAAACTGACTTGGAAGCAGCACATCAACAGTGCAGAAGCAAAAGCCAGAAGAAAACTAGCCATATTAAGAAAATTGAGTGGGACTACATGGGGAGCTAGTGAAAGAATCCTCAAGAATGTATATCAGCAAAGTATTCTACCACATTTAGAATATGGCTCAACATCTTGGTGCACAGCATCAAACACTACGCTGCATAATCTAGACAAGGTTCAAAATCAGTCACTACGGATTATCACAGGTGCCATGAGGTCCACACCAATAGTAGAAACGCAGAAAATAGTTGGTGTTCAACCGCTAAAGGAACGTAGAGACACAAAGGTCATGACCAGGGGAGAAAAATTCCTTAGCTCTGTAAGCCATCCCCTTTGATGCAGAAGTTAGGGCAATTATTGCTGCAGTTGAAAAACTATCAGACTCCACAATTGATACATGTCCTGTAGTAATTCTCACAGATGCAAGATCAGTACTGGAGGCTCTTCAGTGCAACAAACTACCAGACCTTAAGGATGCCTTGTCAAAAATTGGCTTACAACATGGAGTCACTTTGCAATGGATTCCCTCCCACTGTGGGATACCAGGCAATGAGAAAGCTGACCATCTGGCCAAAGAGGGCACTGAAATGGAGCAACCAGACATACCAGTCACCTATAATCAGAAGAAAAGCATGATAAAAACCTACAGGAAGCCACAAACACCACCACATGATGACTATCACATGCTAAACAGAAAGGAACAAGTCACCATCTTCCGTCTCTGAACAGGACACAGCCGACTCCGAAGTCATATGTATACAAAGTTTAAGGTTGGTACTACTAATCTATGTACATGTGCCCAGGTGCCCCAAACCGTGGAACATATCCTCCAGAACTGCATCAACTACGAGACACTGAGAAATAATTACTGGCCCAGTGAAACCACTAAAGAAGATAAGCTCTACGGTTCCATACATGAGTTACAAAAAACAGTGAAATTTATCCAAGAGACAGGACTGCAGATATAGACAGACAGCGCGAACGAAGAAGAAGAAGAAGAAGATATCCCCACAAGGACATTTATCTAAATGTGAGATCTTGAGTTGGTAGAGATGGTCCAGCAGCCTACAGTGGCCAGTTCTTAGTCAGAAAAGGACTGTTCATTGCTTCTTTTGTAATTGGTGGATTGGATCCAGTTCACTGTCTATGCCCAGCTTCTTGGCCCACAGCTGGTCACAGCAGCTTTGTATGATGGTCTTGGCCTCCCTGTAACTGACTTGATGGATGTATTGTTCCATTCTGCTACCCTGTTTGACTAGGGTGTCAACTTTTTCATTTCCAGCGATGCCACAATGGGAGGGTAGCAAGGCTATTTCTATGTGTTTTGAGAGATGGTTAATTTATTTTTTGATTTCCCTCATGATCTGCTCATTTTTGCTATTCTGTAATGCTTCCAGGAGTGATCTGCAGTCAGTGAAAAAAGCTATCTTTGTTGGCCTTTTTCTGTCCTCTCTAAGTTTTATGGTTGTAAAACTTGGACAGGCAACAAAATCTTCTGTTATTTCAATCTTGGCTCATTGTTGGTGAAGAATGCAGGAAAGTCTGCTTTGTTCACTCACAAATAATTCACTGCATATTTTAAGTCAGTTGGTATAACATCCACCCTCACTTATGCATGCATAAGCTGCAAGACAACTAAAGAAATAGACAAGAAATTAGACTCTTCTGAAAACAAATCCCTGAGGAAAATATTCAGTATAAAGTGAAATGAATTCAAGAACAACACAAAGTGAACAACAGCCTGTCTCACGGGTGATCAAAAAAAAGTGATGGACATATGTCAATCACATGATGAAAAGAAATAGAGAATCCCCAAACAAGCTACCAAGTGGAACACAATAGGCCAAAGAAAAAGAGGTCAACCATGTGAAACTCTAAAGAGCCATTGTTAAGAGAGGCCAGTTATATATATATATATATATATAAGTAAAGGTAAAGGTAATCCTGTCATGCCTTAGAGGCACATAGGGATATGGTGTTAGTGCTCATATTTTCCTTGACCTGTCGGCACACTAGAGGGTAATATGGTCAGTATCACGCCCAGCAGCCTTTCCTTCCCCAACTCCAGAAGAAGTCAGGTACCCATTTCTACAGCTGGGTGACTGGGGTGCCTCCGGCCGGATTCAAACCCCTGACTTTCACCATGAGAGATTAGTGCACTGACCACTGCACCACTCAGACACCCATATATATATATAAAAAAAAAAGTAAGTGTGCAGTGGTGTCAAGCGCACCAATTACGTTGTCAAGAGTGAAATGAAATCAAATTTGGCACAAAGTTTTGTCTGAGTGTTGTCTACTTCCCCGTACTGCACGAAGTTGATCGCACTATTCATGGGGAGATAACCACAGCTCCAGTAAAATCACGTGTGTGATCCATGATTGGTTTCTCAGAGATCTCTTCATGTAATCGTTGAAGAAAGAAGTAGTGGAATTCCAATATAAAAATCTTTTTTCATCATGCCAAGATTGAATGAACATCAGCGAGAAATAGCTGTTGGGATGTTCATTGCTGGATCAACAGTAACAGCAGTATCTCAATATTTTAATGTTCACAGAAACACAATATCATGCCTTCAAAGTCGTTTTAACCAAAATGGTTCCGTTGCTGACCGCCATAGGAGCGGCAGACCACGAGTTACCACCCTTGCACAAGGCCGCTACATCCACCTCATGCACCTTCATAACAGGTTTCTCCAGACAACATGGACTGCCTGCAACATTCCAGGTGTAAGACGTGTGTTGGGCAGGACAGTGAGGAACAGACTCAGAGAGGTAAATCTCTTACCTCATAGGCCTGCAGTTAGACCAGTACTGACAGTTCACCACAGACAAACCCGCTTGAACTGGGCCAGGCACCATGTGGCAAGGCCTTATCATCAATGGAGACGGATCCTATTCACTGATGAGTCCAGATTCTGTCTGCAAGGCCATGATGGGCGTGCTTTAGTGTACAGTCGAAGAGGAGAACGCTTTGCGAATAACTGTGTGCTAGAGGTGGATAGGAGAAGAAGAGGCAGTGTAATGGTTTGGGGAGGAATTTCCTATGCTGGCCGAACAAACCTAGTCATCCTCAATGGCAACCTTACAGGTTTACGATATAGGGATGAAATCATTACACGCCACGTAATGCCTTTTCTGGATGCTAATGGACAAGGCGTCATACTGCAGCAGGTTAACATTCGTCCACATGTCGCACGTGTGGTCAGGGACCACTTTCAGCAGCACCAGATTACTGTCTTGCCACGGCCAGCAGTTTCACCGGACCTATCACTATCGAGCACATTTGGGATGAACTGGATCGCAGGTTGAGAAGACGACACAATCGTCCTTGAAACCGCCAAGAATTAGCCCAAGCATTGCAAGAAGAATGGAATAACATCCTCAACAATTGATACAACTTGTCATTGGTTCGATGAGAAGGCGGTGTCAAGTAGTGATAACTGCCAGAGGAGAACACACACGATATTGAAATCCTGATTTTCTTTTCTTGGGGTGGTGAGCCACATTAGGTGAGTTTTTTTTCACTTTTTGTGACATGTGACTGGCCTGAAAGTTATTATTTTATCTGTTATTGGATAATCAAACATAATGTGTGCCAAATTTTATTTCATTCATCACCTGAGCACGCTCATTGTGCTTTTTAAAGCATTGCACACTTACTTTTTTCCGTGAGTATATATATAGAGACAATCATCAAAATGCGATGACCAGCAGCAAGGTTTTTCTTTCGGTGGAAAACTGTAAGTTAATAATATAGTCTGGCAGAGATGATGGGAAATACTGGGAAGGAGTGGGTATAATTATGTCATCATATGTATGTATATATATTATACATATATATACATAAATATAGCCAGTTTAGTGAGCATAAAATCCCTTGATGAGGATGAAAGTCTTGCTGAGAACAAGAAAACTTGGCAAACAACTATCTGAGCCCTATGTGATGTTTAACGGCACAGGAAGGATGTAAGATATATATACATTTTTAAAATCAATTTGACTAGAATGTGCATGGAGGATGCACAAAATATAGTAATGTATAAGGGAAGAAAGTCAGAACCCTTCTATATAAGAACTGATCATCTCAATTACTACTCAGTCTAGTACTAGAAAAGGTAATCAGAAAAGTGCAAGAAGAAAGCAGTACAGATGAACAGGCTAAAATAATAGAATATGCTGATGACATTGACCTATACAAGAAGTCATCAATACCTGCATACACCTGTGAGATGTGGCACTAAAAGTGGGCTTGACCACCAAGCAAGATAAGACAGAGTATATGAAGATATCAAGATACCAGAGGCAGAATGATCAAGAGTATATAAATGTTGGAGATATGATTATTAGGAAAGCAGAAACATACAAATACCTAGGCACAACCTTCAACAGAAGCAACATAGTTGGAGAGGAAATTAAAAGCAGAGTACAGATAGACATACCACCTAGACGTACTGGGCATCAGTGAAATGCGATGACCAGAAGCAGGTAAAAGATTGGTGGAAAAAGGTAAGTTAATAATACATTTAGGCATAGAGGATAGGAAACACCAGGAGGGGTAGGTATTATTATGTTGAATGTAGCAGCAAAGAGACTTGTAGAATGAGAACCAGTGAACAGTCGTATATTAAGAGCACGATACAACCTAAGACACGGAAGAATGACAAAAATACAGTGTTATGCACCCACGAACGATGCAGATGATGAGGTGAATGACAATTTTTATCACCAATTACAACAAATCATCAACAAAGTCCTCAAACACGACATCCTAATTGCAATGGGGACTTCAACGCTAAGGCAGGGAAAGATAACACCTACGTTGAAAAAGTCATGGGAAAAGAAGGAAGTGACATGACTGAACAGAATGGAGAAAGATTAATTGAAATGTGTCTAACAGAGGCATGGTCACTGGAGGCACAATATTTCCACACAAAAAGAGATACATAAAACAATGTGGATATCTCCAGATGATAGAACTAGAAACCAGAAAAGATCATTTTTGTATTAGAAAGCAATACAGAACATCTCTCATATATGTAAGGGCTTATAGGGATGCAGATGTTAACAGTGATCACAGCTTGTGTATAGGGAAAATGAAACTAAAACTGAAAAGCCAACACAAGAAATAAATACACAGAAAGATAAACAGCCACAGCCTACAAGAAGAGAATACTAACAGCAATTTCAATCAGGAACTTGCCAATCATTTCACAACACCCAGTGAAGTAGGGGAGATAGGTATAGATGAATTATGCAGCAAAAGCAATCACTGGACTGAAAAAACCAAACAGAAAAGCATGGATATCAGAAAACACATGGAAATATATACATGAAAGACGACTAGCTAAATTAGACATGTTGAATGTAAAAACAGATCTTGGAAATGATCTGGTGAAAGCAACATACAAAGAAATAGACAAGAAAGTAAAAAGTTCAGCTAGAAGGGATAAAAGAGAATACACAGATAAATTTGGCGAAAGAGCCAGAAAAAGCAGCAAAAACAGGAGGCAGCAAAACTTTATATAACATACAAAAGAGGCTAACAGGTACTGTTACATCTAAAGAAAGACCAATCCTGGAACCCTATTAATATCAAGTAAAGACCAAAACCAAAGTTGGGCTGAATACTTCCAAGAAATACTTAATCAACCACACCCAAAAGAATTGTTAAACCTTGAAACCGACTTACCAGCCCCACAACTAAATGTCAACTTAGATGAAGTTACATTGCATGAAATTGAAACTGCAGTGAATTTAATGGCTAACAACAAAGCTGAAGGTGAAGATGAAAAACATCCGAAATGCTAAAAGCTATCAATAGTGACAACATGAGACAACTACAGAGAATGTTTAATAAGATTTGGAAAGAAGAAAAGGTCCCTTCTAAATGGAAAAAAAGGAATCATTGTTAAAATACCACACAAAAAAGGGCAACCTTAGTGACTGTAACAATCAGAGAGGAGTAACCTTAATATCAGTTGTGTCAAAAGTATTTTGCAAGGTCATTTTGAATAGACTTAAAGATATAGTGGATACTGCAATGAGAGAAGAATAAGCAGGATTTCAAAAAGGGAGAAGCTGTCTTGACCAGATCTTTACTCTAAGAATAATACTTGAAGAACATATTGAAAAGCAGAAACCATTAATACTGAACTTCATAGTCTTTAAAAAGGCATTTGATAGCATACACAGAGATTCATTATGGAGAATTTTAAGTCTATATGGAATACCATCTAAAATTGTCAACATCATTAAGGACTTCTACAATGGATGTATTTGTGTAGTCAAGACAAAAGAAGGGACGAGTGAATGGTTCCAGATTGAAACAGGTGTGAAACAAGGATGTATACTGTCTCCTTTGCTTTTTAGAATTACAACAGACTTCATAATGAAAAAATGTTGCACAGGTAACACATGTATTGACTGGGTACATGAGACCCAACTAGAAGATCTTGATTTTGCTGATGACATAACTCTTATCAGTAACAAAGTGAATTCTATGCAAGAAAAAACAGATATCCTGTCTTCATTGGCTAGCAAAATAGGACTTGAAATTAACAAGAAAAAAACAAAAATAATGAAACTTCCCATTAATCAAAATGGAAAAATACATGTAGAAGGGACAGATATTGAAGAGGTACACCAATTTGCATACTTCAGCAGCTACATAGATCAGGATGGTGACACCAGAAAGGAAGTTAGAATTAAAATTGCAAAAGCAGCATTAATCTTCAAGAATCTTGAGAACATATGGAGTTCAAAAGTTATAAACACAAAAAAATCAAGTTAAGACTATTCAGTTAAAATGTAATATCCACCCTCATTTATGCATGTGAAAGCTGGAAAACAACTAAAGAAATAGACAACAAATTAGACTCTTTTGAAAACAAATGCTTAAGGAAAATACTCTGCATCAAGTGTAATGAATTCAAAAACAATGCAGAGATAGATTACTGAACAACAACCAGTCTCATGGGTGATCAGGAAAAGGAGATGGACATATATTGGTCATGTGAAGTGAAGAAACAGTCAGAGAATCCCAAAACAAGCTATAAAGTGGAACACAACAGGCCGAAGAAAAAGAGGCAGACAGCGTGAAACTCTGAAGAGGACATTGTTAAGAAGGGCCAAATTAAAAGGCATAAAATTTCTTCATGATGCTGGAAGGCTCGCCGAAGACAGGAAAAATTGGCAAACTATCTTGCGAGCCCTAAGGGACGTTTAACGGCACGGTAAGGATATAAGATAAGACAGACAGGGAATAAAATATAGTTCGCCTTACAACCCCTCCTAAAATCCAAAATCCTGTCCCAAAACACCCGAATAACAATCTACAAAACTATAATAAGACCAGTTGCCATATATGGATCAAAAAAGAAAGATGAACAACAATTGCAGGTCTTTAAGAACAAGAACCTAAGAAGAATCTCTGGGCCTATAAAGGATGCCAACAGCAGAGAACAGAGAGCTAGAAAGAACACTAAACTGAACAGCTTATTTAAATCACAATGTATTATAAATGTCTTGAAACCGAACAGACTATGCTGGCTGGGCCATGTAGAAAGAATGGAAGAGAACAGACAAATGAAGATTATGCATGCAAAAGAGATGAGGGAAACAAGACCAAGGGGTAGACAAAGACAGAGATGGAAAGACAATCACAGAAAAGGATATAAAAGAAATTGGTGTCGCCAACTGGAGAGAGATTAGAAATAGAGAGAAATGGAGGCAAACTTTATCTGCAGAAATGAGCCTTAATGGCTCGGAAAGCAGAAGAAGAAGATTATATCAGTACATATATATACAATTATATAAAATAACAGAATTGTAGGATCTGAAGTTCTGATTGTGAAGTGTCAAGACCAAGATAATACGAGAACACATTTCATGAGGTATCTAGAGATCACATTTGATCATTCATTATCCTTTGCACACCATGTGGACAATGCAATACAAAAAGCCAGGAATGCATTGGGAGGAGTTAAGCTAATGGCTGCAGCAGACTTTCCACAGTGCACTGGATGGATGCGCTGGTGCTGTCACCATTGAAGTGTGGTCTTGGCCTGCTCACCCTGTTTAATGCACAGCTCAATTGACTACAGTATGTACAGAACAAAGCAATGAGAGTGCTCTTGGATACTCCTGTAGCAGCTATGCACTTTCTGCTTGATATGCTGAGTGTGAGGTCTAAATACAAATAATCTCAGGTAAAGGCATAAATCAGAGTTGCTGGCATTAAGGACCATCCTCTCCATAAGGAACTGGGGTTGACAGAGAGAAGATGTATCAAACAAATTAGATCCTGGATGGCTCAGGTTGAGGATACGATAAAGTTAATTTGCAGATGAGGTGCCTAAAGGTGATGACCTCAGGTTATTATATAGAAGAGCTGTGAATGTCAAGATTGGCCACAGGGCACAGCTGAACTTTGGAGCAAGATCTCATCTAGCATCACTGTGGGTCTTCCATATTTATTTACAGTAATATAAACAGATGGCTCAGTGACTCAGAGCAGCAGAAGTGGTTGTTTATTGTCTACCAAAATGGGGGAGTAGTGGCACAGAGTTCAAGAGCCTTTGAAGTCAGCACATCAAGCATGTGAATGGAAATTGAGGCTGTGGCAGCAGCAGTGGAATGACTAGCTGCTCATGCTGTGGTTAATGGTGCCATTGTGACGGATTCACAGAGAATGCTTCATAAGACTGAGAAGAAATTGCTTTTCTGCTGGACAGGCTAAAATAAATGGCAGGCTCAGAACGGACAAGAGTGACATTGCTAAAGCTGTATTGGACAGACTGCAGGAAAATGAAGAGCAGGAATGGAAGGACTATGTAGATGTGAAGAGACTGCTGGAGCTAGGACAAATTAAAGGTGTTGATAAGAAATCTGAACTCTGTGGCAGAAAACTCATTGTAAACTTGACAGGAACTATTAGACAAACTATTTGGATGGATACTGTGGCATGTCATCATTATTATCATCACCATCACAATCATCATCATCATCTTTCACTCCCTTGAGAGCATAGGCCATGGATAAAGGCTCTCTTGTTGGATTTACTCTCTACTTCCTTCTATGTATATCCTTTGTTTCTGAGCACTGTCATAATTTCTCTTCTTCAAGTAAATCTAGGTCTTCCTCATTTTCTATTTCCTTGAGGACTCCATGACAGTGTTCATACTGCTATGCTCGTGTCGGGTTTCCTCAGAGTGTGGCCAATCCAACTCCATTTCCTAGACATGATTTGTAGGTTCATATGTTCTTGTTGTGCCCTTTCCCAGACCTCCTCGTTTCTGATCCTGTCCTGCCATTTAATGTTTAAAATCCTCCTCAAGCAGTAGTTCATGAATGTTTGCATTCTCTGTTGTATTGTCTTGATCATAACCCATGTCTCCGAACCATATAGTGGGACAGTCTTTACATTTGTATTGAAAAGCCTAAGTTTTGTCCTTCTTTTGATGTTCTTAGATAACCATATTTTGTTAAGTTGAATAAATGCTGTTCTGGCCTTGGTTATTCTAGCTTTAGCATCCTTTTCTCCTGCAGCATGTGGCGGAGCATAAATGGGATTGTCCAGAATGCAGTGACGCCAGAGTCTGAATTTTGAACATATATATATATATATATATACTCCGATTTGGTATCCTCCATGCTTGATTGAATTTGAGCCTTATGTGACATTTAATGGCACAGGAAGGATGTAATATATACATACAGTGGTCATTCCAAAAAGTTATTTTACAAGGGTAGAAAGGTTATTACTTCAAGAGCAACATTTTTTGGACATAACACACTGTACACTGTGTTCCATGATGGACATCTTATTTTTTAAAGCAGTGATCATGATGATTAAGGCATTTGTCTAAGTGTATGACAGGTTTTTGTGCCCATCTTGTAAAATGTGACACCCTGGACACAGAGCCACCATGACACCACTGTTCTGACATCCTCAACAATCATAAATCTGTGGCCATAAAGATGTTTCTTGTGAGCTGTGAAGAGGTGAAAGTCACTTGGCACCAGACCAGGTCTAAGTAAATGGTCCAAATTCTCTCACCGAAAATGTTGCTACAGCTCCTGAACAGTCAAGGATGGCAATGTTCACCACTGTTGTGTGCGTCACTTTGCATTACATCACTGGTTGACACTCACTCCCCCTACATGCAAACACACACACATACGCATTCTGAGCTTCTATGACACAGTGCAGATGTGGACTTTTGGATAATGATGCTTTGTTAATCATTGATGTTTAAATAATCAAACCAAAAAAAAAAATCTGAATAATGTGTAGAAGATGATCTTTACATCACAATGTAAAAGATAATGAAATTTTCTTTTGGCCTGTCAGCATTTATATAATTCCAATAGTCTCTTGAAAATAAAAAGCAAAACAAAAGACAATTACAAGGTAAGGAAAGTACCCACTTAGATAAATCAACCAAATTATTCATATGAAAGAAAATGAATCAACCAATGGACCTGATTCATCAAGGGCTATACACATTTATTTAAAAATGGAGCGTTTCAGATCTTCTTAATATGCTGATATTGTGAATAAAAATGTTACCATTTTTTAGCTTCTGGAGCAGTAAAATGATGCCTTGATTTATCAAATAAATGGCCAACGTGTTTCAGGGTGAAGGGGTAGGAGAAAGGAAGCTCGCTAACATCATCTGTCGGATACTGGCTGTCAGTCTTCGTATTAGTGTCTCCTAATAATACATCATGGATCTCCTCAGCAATTGATTTGCTCATTTCACTTGATATTTCTTCAACTGAAAACAAGAAAATAAACATGAGAAGTTAATAATCTTATTGCCATTAAGAATAAATAGTGAAGAATTGAATGAAATGAAAAAAATCATATTTTTTGGACTCACTAATAAACAATAAAACCGAGAAATGGAACTCAAAATTAATGTACTTTATTCTTACATCTTACATCCTTCCCATGCCATTAAACATCACATAGGGCTCGCATAGTTGTTTGCCAAGTTTTCCTGTTTTCTGAGAGTTTTTTAACTTCATCAAGGGATGTTATGCCCACTAAACTGGCTTCTCTTAATAATATCCTCTTTTGAGTTTCACATGGTCGACCTCTTTTTCTTCAGCCTGTTGTGCTCCACTTGATAGCTTGTTTTGGTATTCTCTGATTGTTTCTTCTCATCACATGGCCTACATATGTCCATCTTCTTTTTCTGATCAGCTATGAGACAGGTTGTTGTTTGTTCATCTGTCTTATCTCTGTGTTATTCTTAAATTCATTCCACTTTATACCAAGTATTTTCCAGAGCCATTTGTTTTCAAAAGAGTCTAATTTCTTGTCTA
This sequence comes from Achatina immaculata, assembly GCA_009760885.1. Classification (NCBI taxonomy): domain Eukaryota; kingdom Metazoa; phylum Mollusca; class Gastropoda; order Stylommatophora; family Achatinidae; genus Lissachatina; species Lissachatina immaculata. The sequence continues at coordinate 26,820,724 of CM019711.1, forward strand.
TTTCTTTAGTTGATTTCCATGCATAAATGAGAGTGGATATCACATTTGAATTGAATAATCTTAACTTGGTTTGTGTGCTTATAACTTTTGAATTCCATATGTCTACTTTATTACTGGGTCTTATATGTTTATTTTGGCCAATGGTAGTACATGATCAGAGACCTTCAACAAGCACACACGGTGTCATTTATTAAGTAAGAGCGCAGCATCATGTTTTTTTGGGTTTTTTTTTTCCACAATGACAATTTTATTTGTATTTTAATGTGGGACATCATAGAAAAGTGCTTAGTCAGAATACAATATTGCTATGTGCTGCAACTTCATGTCCGCCAGTTCAGCATTAAAGAAAAAACCGTCAGGTGGTATTAAACTGGGGATCCAATTATAAAGATATTTTAACAGCACTATGAACCCCTACACAGTTGTACATTTTATTGCCAGTCAAGATACTAAATTTAACTTTTTTACGTTTCAGTTTTTTTTTTAGCCATTCAACTAGTCAAGACTCTCTTTCACATCACCTAAGTTTCACGCTGTTGGCGAGATCTTCAGCTGCCGTGCGTGGAGCGGTGCTCTTCCCGGCCAATGAAGAAATTTGCAGATGAGGTTGCCGCGCAGCATCACTGCGGAAAAGGTGGTTGAAAGAATAAAGCGAAGCAAACAGTCAAATCACGGCACCTCTGGTCTGGAGGTCAGCCACGTCCTGAATGCAGTCATATCGGGTGAAATGCATGAACCAGCTTGTCCCAGAGGTTAAGTCACTGCTGGCTTAACTTTTCAAATGCCGTGCGTGGAGTGAAGCTCCTCCCGGTTAAGGAAGTAAATGCGGAAATAAAGGTTGCTGTGCGGCGCCGATGGGAAAAGGTGGTGGAAAGTGAAGTTTAAGCTGATATGTCCAGTAGTATCGCTACGAGAACTATACCACGGCACCTCTGCTCTAGAGGCCGCCTACGTCCGAAATACACCTACACTGGTGAAATATGCCTAAACCGGCACACACCAGGGGTCGAACTCGATGGCTAGACATGTCATGCCACCTCCGCTCTAGAGGTCGGTAACGCCTGATAACCACCCATACTGGTGAATTTTGCCTAAACCGGCTCATACCAGGGGTGAATCTTGAAGGCTATGAATGTCACAGTACCTCTGCCCTAGAGGTCCGTCCCGTCCCAAACACGCCCATACTGGGATAATGCCTAAACCGGCTCAACCCAGGGGTAGAAGTCACTAGTGGCGAGGATTCATCCTCCTGGACAAAAGCTCCATCCTGGGCACAACTAGGAAGGGTAGCGGCCACGACTGCAAAATGCTGAAGTCGGAGACACTGGACCAGGGAAGTCTAGATAGGCAACCACCTCTCACCCGGCGGGGATGTCTGCGTATCCTAATCACGCTGAGGTTTTCCGGTGAGAAAGTCCAACCCTGGACTGGATGGGTAACCACCTCTCACCCGGCGGTGATACATGGGTATCTCAAAACACGTCGAGGTTTTCCGGTGAGAAAGTCCAACTCTGGCCTGGGTGGGCTAACGCCTCTCACCCAGCGGGGATGCACTGATATTCCAAACACGCCGAGGTCTTCCGGTGAGAAAGTCCAACCCTAGACCAAACTGGTGCAATGAAAACCACGGTGTCACGCAATCCCGCTTCCGAGACCCACCAAGAATACAGGCTAAAGCACTGTGATACTCTGAACACCTTGTGGTCCTTTCGTGGAACTCGTGTGGTCTATTTTGGACCACACAGGGGACCACGGGACCTAACGAGGACCACATGCGTGAATTCAGTAGGTTCACAGTGCGGTTTTTGGTGGTAGAAGTGAACGAAGAAGAAGAAGAAGAAGACCTAAGTTTCAAATTTCTACTGTTAGTCAAGACCCTTTTCATATCTCCTAAATGTCAACTTTCTGTCATTAGCTAAGATTCTTCTTCATCTCTCAAGTGTTTTGACTTTTCATTACTAGTCAAGACCATGCCTATTTTCCCTGACATTTAAAGTGTTAGAAAAATCATACTTCATCTTTTATATTTTAACGTCCTGTTGCTAGTCAAGACCATTATTCAGCTCTTTTATGTTTCTTTTTTTTTTTTTTTTACTATCGAGACCCAACTTCATTTTCATGTTTCAATTTTTTTGTCAGTTAATTCTTTATGCAAGGACATAGAATGTAGATATCCTCTTTCTATAATTTAAATTATCATTTCAAGTCTCCAACTATTTTTCTCTCTCTCGCTCTCTGCAAGACACTTGTGATGATACTGGCATGGCAGTGACATGTCAGGGGATAGTGATAAAAATCCTTTAGTGCTCATCTGGTTATGTGCAACACGCATTTTTCTGTGCCATTACTGTCAAAATTCATACTCCAGCTTCACTGCACTTGGAACAATTTCATATATGCTCCTCCGCATGCTGCAGCATCCATCCAGGAGTAGGTCTGCAGATAGTTCCTGTCAAATGTTGATTGTTTATGATGCATTTTCTGCCACACAGTTTGGATTCTCTGTCAGTACCTTTAATTTGTCCTAGCTTTAGCAGTCTTTTCACAGCAACATTGTTCTTCCATTCCCACTCTTCATTTCCCCACAGTCTGTCCAATACAGCCTTAGCAATGTTCTCCTTGTCCATTGTAAGTCTGCCATTTATTTTAGCCTGTCCAGCAAGTCTGTCTGCCAAATCATTGCTATGTACTCCTGCATGCCCTGGACAGTAAAGCCACATTAGGCTTGTCACAGTTGACTGGCTTAACAAATGAACCTATTCTTTTTGAAGCAAATGTTTCTCAATTTTACAAAGCATACTCAGTGAATCCATCACAATGACACCTTTAACCAATCATGAACCATTCCATTGGTGCCGACATAGCCTCAATTTCAATTCACATGCTTGAAATGGTGACTTCAAAGACTCTCACGTCCTGTGCTACTACTCTTCCATTTCAGTAGACAACAAAACCCCAACCACTTCTGCTGTTCTGAGTCACTGAGCCATTGGTATATAGTACCATGTCAGAAGACAGATGATGAGATAGAAGTGATGCTGGACGAGATCTTGCACCTAAAGTTCAACTGCTCTTTGTGCCCAGTATCAACATTCACTGGCCTTCTGTATAATAACCTTTGTAGCTGAGGTCGGTCCTCTACCCATAAAAAGTAGTCACCTTTAGGCATGTCATCTAGATTGCAAATTGACTTTATTGTATCCTCCGCCTCTGCCATCCAGGATCTGCCTTGTTTGATGTGTCTTCCCTTTATCAACCCCATCTTCTTATGGAGAGGATGATCTTTCATGCCAGCAACCCTGGTGTATGCCTTTACCTGAGCATGCTTGTGTTTAGACCTCACACTCAGCATATCAAGCAGAAGGCTCATGGCTGCCACTGCCATTACTATGTCTAATATAAACAGAATATTATATAATGATTTGACAATCACAAGGCAAACTAAGCAGATCATGGATTAAAATTACATGTGTACAACAAGAAAAGGAATGATGTCACTGAAGCATGCCTTGCCTTGCAATTATCACACTGCAGTGGAAGAAGTGGAGAGTTTTGAATATCTTGGATCGCTACTAACTAATAATGGAGATACAATGAGGGAAATTAAAAGGAGGACATCTATCGCTCTTCAGAAAGTAAAACAAATACAGAATCTGTGGAGAGGAGCAGACAGAACCACAAAAATAAGATTTTTAAGGGCATGCATCTTTCCCATGGCAACATATGCCTGTGAGACCTGGACACTTAACAAAACAGCTGAGAAACACATAAATGCCTTTGAATGTAAATGCTACAGAAGAGTTCTCCAAATATCGTGGACACAAAAAAGAACAAATATATCTATACTACAAGAGCTTAATATTGAAGAAGGCTGGCTAGTGAAGAGGATTAAAGAGAGAAAACTTAAATATTTTGGACACATTAAACATCATGATAATTTAGAGAAGACCGTATTGGAAGGATACATAATGGGAAAAAGAAAAAGAGGAAGACCAAAACGAAGATGGCTGCAAGACATCGTTGACGATCTGGAAATGGATGCAACAGCAGCAGGCCATCTTGCTCACAACCGAGAGGCCTACAGGAGTGCTGTTTGGGAGGCAAAGTTCCGCAAGGGACATGCAAATGAATGAAGTGAAGCTATCAGGTTGACTGAGAAATCACAAGATGAGTTTAAATCATTATTTGTTCATATAGTGACCAAAATGTCCCATGCAAACGGTTCTCAAACATTTGCTTTTATGCCCATTAAGACACCTTATTTTTGTTTGTTATTTCAGATAAAACAACAAGACTTTGTAAATGAAGGTGGAGTCATGATTTGGGTAAATAACTACACTGTGCTTAATACAAACTCACCATGCACTGTGTGTGCTATACTCTCTTCACCTTGGCTTTCTTCAACATTACCATAATAGGATACCAGCACTGACTGTCGCATAACCTGTACAGGAGTACACAATGGTAAAATCACCAGTGATAGTGCACAGTACATATCATAGTGTGTCAGAGAGCAAGGATACATAAGAGAAGCCCAAACAGATATATAAGACTGAAAACATATTTTTGTATCACTAAATATCTCCAATTTGAAGATATAAAAGTAAAGAAAATGTACAAGTATCTTTTTCTATATACCATAATGCTAAAATTTTAGTTTAAAAAATGTTACTGTTACTTTCTCATATGTCAGATCTATAGTGTTAGTGCTAAACTGATGTGAGAAGAAATTGCTCAGAATGGAATTTTCAGTTTCTGATTCTAAAATGAAGTTTACATTGAAGCATCTAGTGAAGAACTTGAAAAAACTACCAACTTTAAATAATCATATTGAAACAAAAAAATCAGTCTGACTAAATGTGAAGAAAAAAGTACCATTTTGTCATTTACATCAATGTCTTCATCCAAGTCGACTGGAAGCTCATCTTCTGACACAGAACTGGCCTCAGCTGTGTATGTGGGAGAGTTATCTTCATTCTCGTCATCAGCATTTTCATCCTGATCAGCATTACAGAAAGGTGTTTCTACATGGCAGAAGTTTTCATTTCTGTCCATGTTGTTCTGGTGTCTCCATTGTACTTGTGAGACGCTATTGTTATATCTAGGTATGCTGGAACATTGAGTTGGAATACTGTCACCACCAACAAGTGTGCAAGACTGGGAAGTTCCATTTTTTAGCCTATGATCATCATCGAAGCTGGGAGACAGCTGAAAATACTGACAGTTGTGTTGTGGGATATGATCGCTACCCGAGTCAGGTGGTGGAAAATTATGGTTGCCATTTTCCCAGTTATTATCTATCACTTCACATAAGTGTATTTCTTCTTTGAAATCATTGCCTTCTTCTTCAACACACCTCTTGAACTCTGAATCTAAAGGCATGGTCTGGAAATTCTCAAGAGATACGTCACCAACATGCTCATGGTTGTATATGTCCTTGGCCTGTTTGTCAGGTGTGTTATGTCGCGAGTACCAGTTACAGCAGTGGTAGTGCCCACCATTGTTATGATGTTGACGGTTAGCGTATTTAATGTTCTGTTTTTGCAATACATTTTCTTCCCTGGTGTCCTGGTTGGCTGTAGCTTTATTACTGTCTATAAGCTCGGCTGTAGCATTGTCTTTGGCATCATCGTCGTGATCATCATCGGCAGAGTCGTCATCGTAAATTGGTGAGATATCTACAGCAAGTCTGCAGAGAGAAAAAAGTATGTGAACGTGGCAAAATAAGATGCCATAAGTGAACTTTATTAGATTTGCTGGCAGAAAACTCCAAGTGATAAAGTACTATTTTAGATATAAGTGATAAAGTACTATTTTAGATATAAGTGATAAAGTACTATTATATATATATATATATATATATATATATATATATATATATATATATATATATAACTAGTTAAAAAAGTAGTATTTAGCTGCACTATAATTACTGAGACATAGTACCATGTTACTACGTGCAAAAATGTGTATTTGTGTGAGCACGCACGCCACTCTGTTTGAGTGAAGTAAAGATAAAACTATATTTAGCACCCTTTATCGAGCGCAATTTTGCTTTAGAAATAAATAATTTAATGTTTTCCATAATTTCACACACACGCGAGTGCATTTTTGTACTTAATGAATTTCTCGAATAAGGCTCAGGTTTTTATCTAATTAACGATAAATTGGCAGTAATCTTTTCTGATCCCATATCTTTGAGTTTACAACGTCACACTGGCCCGTGAGACCTCCGTAATAACTATTTGATTAACTGTTAAACAAGTCTGATCTCCTCTGGTCTAGACATAACATGTCAAAATGGTCCCGAAGCAAGGGTATATAAAAGATGTGCAGATATACACAGGTCCACAGAGAGTAATCGACAAAACAAGGAACTCCAGTGTGGGTGAATGTTGCGTATTTCAGAGTGACAGGACAAACAGTCGTAAAGTTGGGCAGGGGATAAGAGTTTAACTAAATGAAATGAATCCAATTCAACCACTACATCCAAAACTTCATAGGATATTTCATTCACCTGTCGATCGATTCAATTTCGCACTCGGGCGGAATTTTTTTCAGACCGATCGTCACCAGGGATAACCCAGCTTGAAAAAAATGGGTATGTGGGATTTCCCTAGGAAAACAAAGGCAGCGAAGACAGACTCTAGCATCACTATCTCAAATGCTGTAGTTGTCTGGAAATATGAAGGCACTAATACTTCACATCCCCGCGGCATGCAAATGCTACGTGACTTTTTTTTTTTTTTTTGGGTGGGGGGATACTTGTGTAATCCCATCTGCTAGATAGATCTGTCTCATTAAAAATGTTGAAAAGTTATCACCCAAGCACATCGGACAAGTTCATAGTACTCTGATCTCCTTCGGTGAAAGATGATCTCAGCAGAGCTGATTTGTAGCACCAGCGTATCATTGACGTTTTGGAGGCAACAGACGGATAAATCTGAAAGTGATCGAGAGACCGCAATCCCATCGAGTCGACCAATCCTACCATAGATCTATTTCATTTCATAAAGCTACGTAACGTCTGCATATAAAAGCACAAAGAGATTATGCAATATATCGTATAATCTGTATGGTTTATCTTGTTTTCTGGCAGTTTCCCTGGTGGTTTCAGATAAACGAGTCTTTAAACTCGTAACGAGTTGGTTATGCCAACACTTTAACGAAATCTGAAAAAAAACCCAATCATTTGAAATAAACGAAACCTCAAGGGTAAACAGAGCATTTTGGTCAATGCTGTCTCCTCTTTGTCTTCCGACGAGAAATTTCACAAAGCTCTGGAGCGAAAGTGAAATATATATCTTCTGGTCGGCAGGAGAGTGGAAAGACGCTGACACAAGTAAATAAATTCAGTTACCTCGGAACAGTAGTAACAGCTGAAGGAATGTGAACAAATGAAATAAAATCAAGAACAACTGATTTTGACAAGAAGATAGTAACAAATAAGAAGGTGTCCCCTAGAAGTGAGAAAAAGAGAGTTTTACAGTGAAACGAACAATTACAAAAGGACGACAATGAACCAACAGAGATGTGGTTTGGAGAAAAATGTAACAAATACCCTGAAGAAACAGAAAAATAATCGAAGAGGTCATCAAAGTTGTTTGAGGACAATAGAAACCATATAATTCAAATTATCAGAAAAAGATAGTCAAAATTTCTTGGTCATGTCATGAGAAGACTGAAAATAAAGAACTCAGTAATGACTGGAGAATTGAAGGTGAAAGGTAAAATAGGATGGCCTTGGGAAAAATGTGTACTTGGACACTGACCAAATGGCATGGAAAGAAAAGTACATTTTGAATTGAATGAAAACACCACGGACGACGGCACAACATGGAGAAGTATGGTTGCCAGGGCTGTCCTGCGCGGCACATAATAATAAACAATTGAAACATAGTGAAGCAAAAATTTGAGAAAGAGTTTACATTTTATTAAGCAAATGATCTGTTTCCAATATAGAAATGTTTGCCTGCTTGGAAGCACATTACAAAAATATATTTATGGAGGAATGGTGGACAAAGACATTATGAATTCGTATTACATAAATATCGGTCTGTCGAAAATGTTTATGGAAATAGTTTTGTATAATCAGAAACGTGTTGTAATTTTAGCCAATTTTTTTTTTCTAAAATTCTGTGGCAGACAGGCCTGGGAAACATATAATCTATGAACAAAATGGAGTAGGCCTACGCCAGAGCACCTACCTGTACAACGAAAGACGAATGTGTGGGATAACATTAACACAGTTCAAATAGGCCAACAATTATAACAGAACATATTATCTAGAATCATTCATTTGGAAACATGATTTAAAAGTAATCAGAATTCAAGTGTTGAAGACAGAAAATCTGCTACAATTGGTGGTTTTTTTTTTTAAATATCAAGGACAACAATACAGAGATCTCGACAGCAAATAAACTGCAATTTATCACTTCTGGAAAGGCTAAAGATAATGTGCTGGACTTACGGAAACAAAACTACACACCTCCCTGCATTTTGAGCAACTCAGTGACTATCTTTTAACAAAAATTCAGTACAGTGGAAACTACTTGCATCATAATAAAATTCACCATATCATAAAATAATGTTCATTTTTGTCCAAGAACAGTCATGTTCTTCTGTAAACAAAGAAGCGAGTTTTTTTTAAAGGGGGGGGGGGGTAGCTACATCTCTCGCACCAAGTGTACTGGGCAGATATTAACGTTCTGATATCAGTCCAACAGAACAGATTAAAAAAAAAACACACACACACACGCACGCACACTCACACGCGCACATACAAACGATGAGGTAGCTTCTGTCATCAATTTCCGTGCGCTTACGGATATCCCGAGCAGGAGATAGGAGCACATATGGAATTTCCCGGAGACAAATATAATGATCCTAATAAATATATGCCAAGGCTTACAACAAAGAGGGATAACAAGAAATGCTTGAGAAGTTAAGATACAGATATACACAGAATAAAGATCGCAATAATTATGAAGAATGCGTACTTGTGCAAAGATGCTGAACCTCGTCGAACATCTCATCAACTCATGGTGATATACTGTTTTCAGTCAATAGCAGGCGCAATTTGACTATAATTAATGTGTCATAATGTAATGTTAGTTACACTACGTAAGTTTTGTTATTGATTCATTTTGCTATTGAAAAATATTCTATTTTAATGTATGGATAAGAGTTTAAATGGACAGCACTAGCTTTCCATTTAATATTTAATAAATTGTAATTTACGTGTATATGATGCATGAATTATACTGATTTTGAATGCTTGCAACTGAGTGAAAGTTGAGAGATGAGGGCATAACGTCAGCTGGGCCCGTGTGCTCAGTTCATCACTCTTGACAATCTAGTTTGTTTGCTTATTCATACAATAGATTCTATAATTAAATGTTTCTAAACTTTTAATGAAGCCTTAGCGGCGTCTTGAAACATATCCGTGCCATGTTGAAATCCCAGAACACTTAAAAGTGCATTCATATTACCACACATGCTGTCATCTAACGCATACAAGAAAACAAAGTCTGAGTTCAGGTATAAGACGTACCGCTTCCTCTTTAGTCCTAATTTAGACACTGAGACGAGAGCTTCTACATTTTAGCCATTTCATTAGTTTCATGGCTTCTTCAGTGGCACCAGTGCCGTCTTAACGCATAGGCCCACTTGGACACTGCCCAGGGACCCAAAATGCATGTGGAGCCCAATCAGCATATGGAAATCTATGAATTCCTAACATTACTTGCATAAGTTAGAGAGGAATGGTGGGGGCCCAGTGTATTACTTTGCCCAGGGGCCCTCGATGCTGTTTAAGCGGCCCTGAGTGCCACAGTGGTTAGTGCCCTCGTCTCTCAAGGTGAGGTTGGTGGTTTATATCCAGCCGGAGGCGTCCCAGAACCTATCTATGGAAACAGATACTAGCTCCTTCTGCTGTTGGAGGAGTCCCAGTCAGCCATTTGTAGAAAAAGATACTGGTTCCTGTTGCTGGGGAAGTATTAAAACATCAAATCTCTAAGCGCCTTTACGACGTGACCGAACTAATTTACATTGGTAGATAGAGGCGTATGGTGTAGTTTTACAAAGTGGCAGAGGGAGTGAGTAAAGTGAGAACAAAAAAACGAATAGAAAGTATACGAATGTATAAACATACAACTTTCGATATTTCGGCATGAGCCTTTTTCGAGGATTACATGCACAAACGAGATAAAAAACATAACTAAACGAAGAACTTATCTTAATATGGTCTCCTCAAGAAGTAGGAAACAGAGAAATGCGTGTCCACTAGAAGATGCATAGAGACCACGCGGGGCCACACAAAGGATAAGGCGATAGAGCTAATCGTAAAGAAGAGTTGGAGATAGAGAGAGTAGGAAAACTGGTGGTTGAAGGGGAGGGGGAAAGGCAATATGAACTTCTAGCCGCTAGAGGAGAAGGTGTCGGGGGGGGGGGATGGAAGCGGAGAGATAATGAACGAAGAACATAAACACCTGCAGGGAGAAAATGTGAAACTGGTGAATAGGACAAGACCCTATAAACACCAATATGTTGCCAGAGAAGAAGAGAAGGTGGCGGTAGGGAGGGGTAGCTAGGAGAAAGAAAGTAGAATTTTAAAAAGCGGGTGGAAAACTACAGAAGTCACAGAAAGCTGAAGGCAATGTTAATTCCAGTTGAGATCGTACATGAGCAGAACAAGAGAGGATTGCACTAATAGAAATGTCCTGTTTTCCCCTGTGGTTGCTAAGGCAAAAATGTTTAGCCACAGGTGTCCAGGCCCTCTTAGAAATATCATTAAGATGTTGGCGAAAACAATCTCCTAAACGTAAACCGGTCTCCCCTATGTACTTCATACCACAACGTTTGCACATAATAGCATAAATAACATTGCGTGAAGTGCAGTCAAGTCTTTTATTACTATCTGTTTCAGTCCTCTGCTACCTCTCCTTTCCCCCACCGCCACTGACCTCGCTTATGCCACGTACAAAAAGACGCGTTTCACCTCTCACGTTAACTTTCTTAACAATTGCCTTCATCTGAAGGTTATTCCTAAAGGTTTTACCTCTAAGTTTTCACCGGCCATGGGCACTCTCCACCCTAGGATTCGTCAGCTTCTTTGTGCTATCGAAACCAAATCCGCTTTTCGACGTATACGCTGTGTTGGTGAGGGGCACATTAAACTCCTCGGATGTTGATAGTCAGATCGCTCAACTCTCTGTCCGTCTCCACGAAGTTACACATGATAATTACCTCGTTTATTGCCTGATCCGAGAGATTATTCACTCCATTAGCAGACAATTCTACCTGCAACTTTCTTCTCTCATAAAGCAGAAACTTTCTGCTATCCGTCCCTCTAGTCTACCCCCCCCCCCCCCTTCCACCACCGCTTGTGCTCTCACTACAGTGATTTGTATCCCTCCTGATATTTCACTTTTGGCTGATGAATTGTCTGTCCTGGGGAATGGTTTACAGTTTGTTCCCCTACGTCCTTCTGCTAACAAGTTCTCACTTCTTCAAGATGTCCACCATTTCCATCGCAGACTGCGTTTGAAGTTCCATGTTCAAGACGCGTCCTAACCTTCATCATCCCAATTCACTTCTGACAATGACCCTTTCTCTCGCTTCTCTAAACACTGGACGCCTTCAGCAGGAGCGTCTCGTTCCTTGGACCTCTACATTGATCACACTCTCCATGAAATTCGCAAGCTTCGCCTTCCCCCTGTGCGGCACTCTAACCTGACCACCGGGGAGCAGCGGGCACTTTCACAACTCCAGCGCAGGCGAGATATCGTGATCAAAAGTGCAGACAAGGGCGGGGCCATTGTTTGTTGGAAGAAAGAATTGTACATCCAAGAGGCAATGGGTCAGCTGAGCAACAGTGAATTTTATGCCTCTCGCCCTCAAGATCCGACTCTGGCCAACAACCACCATGTTCGTGACATGATCAACGAACTCATCCACAAGACTGGTCTTTCTTCTTCTGGTACTCATCTTCATATCTGTGACAGCTGCCTAGGGAACCCATCCTTTTATCTACTCCCTAATATTCACGAACCAGGCAACACGGGAAGACCCATAGTGTCCGCTTGTCCCTGCTCTACAGAACAAATCTCTGACTTTCTTGACAGCATCTTTCAACATCTTGTCACTAATCTGCCCACTTATCTTAAGGACACGAATCATGCTCTCATTGCTTTTGAGACCCTTACACTCCTGCCATGTCATACCTACCGTATCTTCACCCTTGATGTAGTGTCTTTATACATATCCATCCTGCATGATCAGGGACTTCAAACTCAGTTCTTTTGAATTCAATGGCTTTTACTTCGACCAGATTAGTGGTGTGGCCATGGGTACCAAAATGAGCCACAAATACGCATATCTGTTCATGGGCCACTTCGAATACAAGGTTCTGAGAGCCTTTAGCGGCCCATTTTCCGCCTTCCTTCTATAGACGCTACATAGGTGACGGCACTGGGGTCACATCAAAGCCAGAGGAAGATCTTGACAACTTTATCAGGTTTGTTAAGGAGTACAATCTTGTAATTTCTTTCACCTCTCATGTCTCTGCTACTTCCGCTAACTTTCTCGACATTGCCGTTACTATCGGCTCTACCGGGCTCACTACTTCTATCCACTATAAATCTACAGACTCTCACAGCTATCTCTTGTACTCTTCCTCTCATCCCAGATCGTGTAAGGACTCTATTCCCTTTTCCCAGCTTCTTAGGTTGTGACATTTGTCTACTGATGATTTGGATTTCCAGGATGAAGGCCATAAAATGCTAGATTTCTTCCGCCACCGTGGCTATCCAGAACATGTTCTCTCGTCGTCTTGAACCGCATCACACATATATCGCGTCAACAAGCCCTCACTCCTAAACCGCACTGTAGCTCGGACAGAGTTTAACTGGTACTCACGCACCACACTCATAGTTTGGCAATTAAAACATACTGTTTCGCCATCTCCATCTCCTCCAGACCGAGCCTGATACACGTGAACTTTTTGAGGAACCCCCATTGGTGACATACAGACAGGACAAGAACCTCAGGAACCTTTTAGTTCGTAGTCGCCTTAAGATAGATGACACTTTTTATGATACCAGACGCTGCGGACGCCGTAGATGCAACACTTGTCCGTTTGTTGTCGAGGCTAGCCAGATCTTCTTCCCTAAGTCCATGTTTTCAGCTTTCTGTAACTTCTGTAGTTTTCCACCCGCTTTTTAAAATTCTGCTTTCTTTCTCCTAGCTACCCTTCCTACCCCCACCTTCTCTTCTTCTCTGGCAACATATTGGTGTTTATAGGGTCTTGTCCTATTCACCAGTTTCACATTTTCTCCCTGCAGGTATTTATGTTCTTCGTTCATTATCTCTCCGCTTCCACCCCCCCCCCGACACCTTCTCCTCTAGCGGCTATAAGTTTCTATTGGCCTTCCCCCTCCCCTTCAACCACCAGTTTTCTTCTCTCTCTCTCTCTCTCTCTCTCTCTCTCTCTCTCTCTCTCTCCACCTCTTCTTTACGATTGGCTCTATCGGCTTATCCTTTGTGTGGCCCCGCGTGGTCTCTGTGCATCTTCTAGTGGACACGCATTTCTATGTTTCCTACTTCTGGAGGAGACCATATTAAGATAAGTTCTTCATTTAGTTATATGTTTTTTGTCTCGTTCGTGCATGTAATCCTCGAAAAAGGCTCACGCCGAAATATCGAAAGTTGTATGTTTATACATTCGTATACTTTCTATTCGTTTTTTTTCTCACTTTACTCACCCCCTCTGCCACTTTGTAGAACTACACCATACACCTCTATCTACCTTTATTATTTAAACCAGTTTTACTGCAGTCGCCATCCGTTTTATCTGGTTTACACTGGAACCCCCTCGTACATGTCCAGAAACCGTTGCACTCCAGTGTTGATGTCAAATTTGGAGGATGATGTCAGATATTTCTCGAGCTTTGATATACAGCCAATATTTCTGCATATTATAACAATAATTTAAATGTCGAATTTCACTTTTTTTAAAAACACATTTATTTATTTAGTTTTAAAAATCTGAACTATTTTGAGAATTCACTTGCAATTGAAACGTGAATCTGAATGTTTTGAATTAATATCACTGAAATGTCTAATCATCACCATTTCGTGCCGTCTCTCCACGAAAGATTGGCTGAAATGAATCTCCAGTCTGCTCTGTTTCTTGCCGTCACTCAGCCACGCTGGTTGCTGTCCATCTCTTGATTTTGTCCACCCGTCTATGTCAATGTGGTCCTATTGTTCTCTTCCTTTCGATCTTGCCCTCATGAAGGGTCTTAAATGTAGTATTATGCTCTTGATGTGTCCAACGTATCATAGCTGTCTTGGTTTTATGATTTTCAATATTTCTCTTTTCACTGCTTGTTGGTTTAGCACTTCTTTGTTTTCTTTTCTGTCCACGGGACACACCCTATTCTTCTATATATCCATATTTCCAGGGTCTCTATCTTCTTTTCTGTTATCTTATTCAAGGTGCAGGCTTCTACATCATAAAGGAGTTCATTGTAAAATGTAGCATTTTGCGTAACGTAATCTCAGTTGCGGTGATATTTGTTCTGACTTAAGGATCTTCATCGTTCTGTTGAAGGTATTTTTGGCCATTCCTATTCTTCTGTATGTCATCCGGGTGACGTAAAAGATAGCGGGAGCTTTTTAACGCTCACGCCGGCAAACTTTCTTATGAATCTTATGCGTCGACACATATCGTAAAACGGGAGTTGTGCATAAGGCCAACAACCATTTTGAGACCCATCTAGAGGCAACTCTAAATGGGGAAAAAAACTGTTACGAAAGCTCGCAATAGACGTATTGGGCATAAGTGAAATACGATGGTCAGAAGCAGGGAAAAGATCGGTAGAAAAGCGTTAAGTCAATAATACATTCAGGCAGAGACTATGGGAAATGTCAAGAAGTAGTGGGTATAATTATATCCACTGTAGCAACAAAGAGCATTACAGAATGGGAACCAGTGAGTAGTCGTATATTAAGAAGCACGATACAAAGTAAGGCATGGAGGAATGACAATCATACAATGCTATGCACCCACGAATGATGCAGATGATGAAATAAAAGACGATTTCTATCACCAACTACAACAACTCATTAACAAAGTCCCTAAACACGACATCCTAATTGTCATGGGAGACTTCAATGCCAAGGTAGGAAAAGATAACACCGATGTCGAAAAAGTAATGAGAAAGAAGGGATTGATATGGTAAATCAGAATGGAGAAAGATTACTTGAACTATGACTAACAGAAGGCATGGTCATTGGAGGAACAATATTTCCACACAAAGAGATACATAAATCAACATGGATATCTCCAGATGATAGAACCAGAAATCAGATAGATCATATTTGTATTAGAAAGCAATTCAGAACATCTCTGATAGATGTAAGAGCATATAGGGGTGCAGATGTCAACAGTGATCATAATCTATGTATAGGGAATATAAGACTAAAACTGAAAAGTTAACACAAGAAAGCAACACTCAGATAAACAGTCATAGTCTAGAGGATGAAAACGCGAAGGGTAATTTCAATTTTGAACTTACCAAACAGTTCGCTGCACTCAGTAAGGTAGAGGTGACAAATATAGATGAATTATGAAATTCTTATAGCGCAGCCATAATCACAGCAACAACAAAAAAAGTGCTGGACTGCAAAAAACAAGTAGAAAATCAAGGATATCACATAACACATGGAAATACATACATGAAAGACGAGCAGCCAAATTAGCCATGTTGAACGTAAAGACAGATCTTGGAAAAGATTTGACAAAAGCAACATACAAAAAACTAGACACTAAAGTAAAACGTTCAGCTAGAAGGGATAAAACGAGAATACATGGACAATATGGCGAAAGAAGCAGAGAAGGCAGCAAAAACAGGAGACAGCAAAACTCTACATAACATACAAAGGAGGCTAACAGGTAAGATTTCACCCAAACAAAGACAAGTCTTTAGCAAAATTGGCACACTATTAACATCAAGTAAAGACCAAAAGCAAAGCTGCATCAGACATTTACAAGAAATACTTAATCGACCACACCCAAAAAAGTTGATAGACGTTGAAAATAATTTAGCAATCCCACAATTAAATGTCAATCCTGATGAAATTACATTGCATAAAATTGAAACAGTAGTGAATCTAATGGCTGACAACAAAACTGCAGGTGAATATGAAATAACAGCCGAAATGTTAAAAGCTATTAACAGTGACAATACGAGCCCATTACAGAGAATGTTTAATAAAGTTTGGAAAGAAGAAAAGGTCCATTCTAAATGGAATCATTGCTAAAATACTACAGAAAAGGCAACCTTAGTGACTGCAGTAACTGGAGAGGAGTAACCTTACTATCATGTGTGTCAAAAGTATTTAGCAAAGTTAGTCTGAATAGAATTAAAGATATAGTGGATGCTGCAATGAGAGAAGAACAAGCAGGATTTCTAAAAGGAAGAAGCTGTCTCGAGCAGATCTTTACTCTAAGAATAATACTTGAAGAATATATCGAAAAGCAAAAACCATGAATCCTGCACTTCATAGACTTTAAAAAGGCATTTGATAACATACACAGAGATTCATTGTGGAGAAATTTTAAGAATATATGAAATACCATCTAAGACTGTCAACATCATTAGTGACCTCTACAACTGATATGTCTGTGCAGTCAACACAGAAGAAGGAATGGTTCCAGACTGAAACGGGTGAAACAAGGATGTATATTATCTCCGTTTCTTGTTGAAACTGCCATAGACTTTATAATGAACAAATGCTGCACATGTAAAACGGGCAATGATTGTGTACATGAGACAAAACTGGAAGATCTTGATTTTGCATATGGCATAACTCTTATCAGTGACAATGTGAAATCAATGCAAGGAAAAAAAACCAGATATACCCTGTCTTCAATGGCTAGTAAAATAGGACTTGAAATTAACAAGGAAAAAAATAATGAAACGTTTCATTAACCGTGAAGGAAAAATATACATAGAAGGAACAGCTGTTGAAGAACTAAACCAATTTGCATATCTCGGCAGCTACATGGACCATGATGGTGACACCAGAAAGGAAGTTAGAATTCGAACTGGAAAACCAGCATTGATTTTCAAGAATTCTGAGAACATATGGTATTCAAAAATAAACACAAAAACCAAGTTAAGATTATTCAATTCAAATGTAATATCCACCCTCATTTGTGTATATGAAAGCCGGAAAACAACTGAAGAAATAGACAAGAAATTAGACTCTTTTTGAAACCAAATGCCTAACGAAAATACTCTGTACAAACTGGAAAGAATTCAAGAACAATGCAGAGATAAGACATGAGCAAACAGCAACCTGTCTCATGGGTGATCAGAAAAAGAAGATGGACATATGTCGGTCATGTGATGAGAAGAAACAATCAGAGAATCCCCAAACAAGCTATCAAATGGAACACAAAAGGTCGAAGAAAAAGAGGTCGACTGCATGAAAATCTAAAGAGGACATTGTTAATAGAGGCCAGTTCTGTGGGAATAACATCCCTTGATGAGGTTGAAAAGCTTGCTGAAAACAGGAAATCTTGGCAAGCCACCATGCGAGCCCAATGTGACGTTCAGCGGCACGGGAAGGATGTAAGATTCCTCTGTTAATTTCCATTTCACATTTTTCCATCGTCTGTTATATTGTTTTCCAAAAACCCGAAGCTTTTTACATATTCAGGTAATTCTTCATTTATTTACGGATGCTTTTATTTCTTCTCCGTTCATTACAGAGACAGATTTGTGTTTCCTATATTTATTTTTAGTCCGTATTTTTTTTACTTTTTCGTTTGTTCGTGTCATTAGGTTCTGTAGGTCTTCTTTTGGTTTTCTGCTATCAGCACTGTGTCGTCTGCATATCTGGAGTTACTGACTGCTGTTCCATCAAAGTTTAGTCCAGATATCTCACTAATTTCTTTGAATAACTTCTCTATATAAAGGTTAAAAAACAAATTGAATTCTTTCCAGACTAAATGTTTACGAAGAATTAGAAAAATATTTTGGCCTAACACCATAAGAAATAACATCTTGTTGGCAGAAATGCAGATGAAGCCACTGACAGCAATTACTGAGGAAAGACGCTGGATATGGCTGGGACATGTGCTCAGAATGACTGACAACTCACTACCAAAAATAGCACTAAGGTGGACACCACAGGGGAATAGAAGTAAGGGTAGACCAAAAGAGACATGGAGTAGAACAACAGAAAGGATGTTGAGCAATACAGAGCTCACAATACAGGCTGCAAGAGCAGAAAAAAAGGCAAAGGAATTTGTTGAAAATTCTTGCGGAGGAAACCCAATCTACCCTGGGCACTTAAGGTTCAGAGAGAGAGAGAGAAAGAGAGAGAGAGGTTCTAAGGACTGCAAACGCGCCACAAACAGCCTCTGGCAGTCAAGTCCAGCTCCTGGCCTTCCCGTGGCAGAACTGTTTAAACTGACAGGAGAAGGGGCGAGGGCGAATATCTGGCGCCTGAAAACCTTTTTTTAAATAATTTTTTATAAATAGGAAACTACGAGGCTTTGGTACAGTAAAGTAAGAGAACAAATTTTGTATGATTAGACCTCGAAAAAATCGTAGACAAAGCACTTTAGTGAGACGTGAGAGAAAGAAAAATCACAAGAGAATTACCTGGGATTCGAACAAGGACTCCGGTAGGACGAGCAGCCGTCTAGCCCCTAGAGAACAGTAAACACGTCTCACTAAAGTGCTTTGTCTACGATTTTTTCGAGGTCTAATCATACAAAATTTGTTCTCTTACTTTACTGCGCCTGAAAACCAGTTACTTAGGGTAGATGAGTGGCACGTTTGGTAGCTCATCTGCCGCTGTTGGCGAGATCTTCAGCTGCCGTGCGTGGAGCGGTGCTCCTCCTGGCCAATGAAGAAATTTGCAAATGAGGTTGCCGCGCAGCATCACTGCGGAAAAGGTGGTAGAAAGGATAAAGCGAAGCAAACAGTCAAATCACGGCACCTCTGGTCTGGAGGTCGGCCACGTCCTGAGTGCAGTCATATCGGGTGAAATGCATGAACCGGCTTGTCCCAGAGGTTAAGACACTGCTGGCGAGGCTCTTCAAATGCCGCGCGTGGAGTGAAGCTCCTCCCGGTTAAGGAAGTAAATGCGGAAAAGAAATAAAGGTTGCTGTGCGGCGCCGATGGGAAAAGGTGGTGGAAAGTGAAGTTTAACCTGGTATGTCCAGTAGTATCGCTACGAGAGCTATACCACGGCACCTCTGCTCTAGAGGCCGCCCACGTCCGAAATACACCTACACTGGTGAAATATGCCTAAACCGGCATACACCAGGGGTGAAACTTGATGGCTAGACATGTCATGCCACCTCCGCTCTAGAGGTCGGTAACGCCTGATAAACACCCATACTGGTGAATTTTGCCTAAACCGGCTCATACCAGGGGTGAATCTTGAAGGCTATGCATGTCACAGTACCTCTGCCCTAGAGGTCGGTCCCGTCCCAAACACGCCCATACTGGGATAATGCCTAAACCGGCTCAACCCAAGGGTAGAAGTCACTAGTTGCGAGGATTCGCCCTCCTGGACAAAAGCTCCATCCTGGTCACAACTAGGAAGGGTAGCGGCCACGACCGCAAAATGCTGAAGTCGGAGACACTGGACCAGGGAAGTCTAGATAGGCAACCACCTCTCACCCGGCGGGGATGTTTGCGTATCCTAATCACGCTGAGGTTTTCCAGTGAGAAAGTCCAACCCTGGACTGGATGGGCAACCACCTCTCACCCCGCGGTGATACATGGGTATCTCAAAACACGTCGAGGTTTTCCGGTGAGAAAGTCCAACTCTGGCCTGGGTGGGCTACCGCCTCTCACACAGCGGGGATGCACTGATATCCTAAACACGTCGAGGTCTTCCGATGAGAAAGTCCAACCCTAGACTAAACTGGTGCAATGAAAACCACGGTGTCACGCAATCCCGCTTCCGAGACCCACCAAGAATACAGGCTAAAGCACTGTGATACTCTGAACCCCTTGTGGTCCTCTCGTGTATCTCGTGTGGTCTATTTTGGACCACACAGGGGACCACGGGACCTAACGAGGACCACAGGCGTGAATTCAGTAGGTTCACAGTGCGGTTTTTGGTGGTAGAAGTGAACGAAGAAGAAGAAGAAGAAGAGAGAGAGAGAAAGAGAGAGAGAGAGAGAGATTTCATTCATTCATTCATTTGAATGTCCCTTGCGGAACTTTGCCTCCCAAACAGCACTCCTGTAAGCCTCTCGGTTGTGAGCAAGATGGCCTGCTGCTGCGGCATCCATTTGCAGATCGTCAACGATGTCTTGCAGCCATCTTCGTTTTGGTCTTCCTCTTTTTCTTTTTCCCATTATGTATCCTTCCAATACGGTCTTCTCTAAATTATCATGACGTTTAATGTGTCCAAAATATTTAAGTTTTCTCTCTTTAATCCTCTTTACTAGCCAGCCTTCTTCAATATTAAGCTCTTGTAGTATAGATATATTTGTTCTTTTTTGTGTCCATGATATTTGGAGAACTCTTCTGTAGCATTTAAAGGCATTTATGTGTTTCTCAGCTGTTTTGTTAAGTGTCCAGGCTGTTTGTGTTTCTTATTTCCAGAAGATAGTTTACCATTGGTTTCCTTCCGGGCAGTGACTGTACTAGTCATTGATCGTAGCCATTGTCCCTACATTGAGATCATCTGCCTACCATCACAGAATGGTGACCATAACCAACATTGAGTGAGAGAGAGAGAGAGAGATAAAGGTTAAAAAGACATGGAGAAAGGACACATCTTTGTATCTACTGATGTTGAGTAGTTTGTGTTAAACAGTGCAACTGCTGTTTGTTCCCAAAATAACTTGCTTATTATTCTGATTCCTTTTCCACCACCAGACAATCTTTCAGACATTCCATCAATTGTTTATGCCTGACTCTGTCGAAGGTCTTTGTGTAATTTATAAAACAAACATGAGTGTTTTTCTTTACTTCTCACTTATCAGCATAATGCTGAATCTCGCTCCACTTCTTCTTCTTCTTATCGGCCTGCTTATGTCATTAGCGTAGCAGGGAGTTTCAGACATTGGTCCAGAGTAAGGTGAAAGGCCTAGTTAGCTGTCATGTTATGTTTCCTCTGTGTCTTTCAACCCTTCTATCCACCTTTTACTTGGTCGTCCTCGTGCCCTAAATACAGATGTTTTCGAGTTGTATGCACGTGCAAGATGGTTGTTCTGGAGTCATGCGTATTAACTGCCCGAGTCACTTAGTTCTCTGATTTTCAATGTAGTCCTTGATGGGAGTTGTTCCCACCATTTGCCGGATGATTTCATTTTGAACTTGACTCCTTGTCTTGCTTAGCATTTTTCTTAAGCATTTAATCTCACATAATGTTATCTTTCTGTCATTGTATTTGGTGAGCGTCCATGGACTGATAGCACAGAACTGGGGTGAATATTGTCTGAAAGAGTTTTTTTTTCTATGTTTTTTTCTGGTGTCCATCGAGACATTTGGATATCAAACTGATAGGTAATATTATTTTCCTTGTGAATTTTACATTCTGTTTTCCTGTCTGTTTTTCCATCCTGTGAAATATGGTTCATAGATATTTGAATTCAGTAACCTGCTTGAGTTTGGTGTTAATTATACAAATGTTACATTCTCCTGGGGTTCTTCTTATCACTATTGTTTCTGTTTTTTATATACTTATTTTCAAATTGTACTCTTTGCAGCTGCCGTCGAGGCTGCAGATGTGATTTTGTAGTTCTTGGTACTATTTTGGTGTATTAAGCTTTGGTCGTCTGCGAACATCAGTTTATTTAATTTATCCAGTTCCGCCTCAGAATATTTGGTGATCTGGACCATATATGTGATAAAATGTAGAGGAGAGAGCATGCATCCTTATTGAACTCTCTATGTCACATTGAGCTAGTTATTCAAACTAGCGAGTGCTCTGACCGCACACGTATTATCATGGCAGAAGGCTCTGATGTTGTCAAATAATTGTTCCCTTATTCCATATGATTCTAATACTTCCCATAACTTGTTCATGTTGAGTCTGTTAAATGGCTCTTATTCATCTATAAAGGTCACCGCGATCTCTTTATCGTGTTCTATACCTTCCTCGCTAAGCTGTCGTCTCAATGAAAAAACTGCGTCCGCACCCCCTCTTTTCTAAATCTAAACTGTTCTTCCCCAAGCAATGGCTATTCTATGTACCTTGTACCTTGTTCTACTACCTTCGCATATATTTTCCTCACATGGCTTAGAGGAGAGACAACCCCTACAAGTGTTTCAATCTTTTTTTTTCTTTCCCTCCTTTCTTTTTCCTTATCGGCACTATCACAGTTCTCTTGTTCCGCTATTTATTATAAGTCCAAAACTGCTGATTATGCCAGTGAGACCTGGACACTTAGCAAAACAGCTGAGAAATACATAAATGCCTTTGAATGTAAATGCTACAGAAGAGTTCTTCAAATATTATGGACACAAAAAAGAACAAATATATCCATACTACAAGAACTTAATATTGAAGAAGGCTGGGTAATAAAGAGGGTTAAAAAGAAAACTTAAATATTCTGGACATATTAAACGTCATGATAATTTAGAAAAGACCGTCATGGAAGGATACATAATTGGAAAAAAGAAAAAGAGGAAGACCAAGGCGAAGATGGTTGCAAGACATCATTGATAATCTACAAATGGATGCATCGGCAGGAAGGTATGTTGCTTACAACCGAGAGGCATACAAGAGTGCTGTTAGGGAGGCAAAGTCCCGCAAGGACATGCAAATGACTGACTGACTGCTGATTACTGATTTTCACTTTTATTTTGTTTCTAGTTTTCTAGAATGATTTCACATAATATCTTTGTCACATGACTCGTTAAACTGATGGTGCATTCTAATAGTGCTATAAATATTGAAGTTTTAAGATCATGTGATAGGTATCTCTTATTGTACATTGTTACACAAATATGTGATCTTCTCTATTCCTCCAGGACTTCTAACATTTCTTTGCTGATGTTGTCCAAGCCAGTATCTTTCCAGTGTTTCACTGTTCTCTTTCCTTTTCTACTTCTGATTTTAGTATGTCTAATTTATTATTATTCATTAGTATTATTTTTTGTTTTGCAAAAATTTAATTCCAGTATTTCATCAAATACGCTGCCTGAGTAGGCAATCAGCGACGCATAGCTGATATGCTAGCGTCAGGGTTGGCGAACCATAGCTGACTAAGACCCTGTCCTACCTTTCTGTTGGTACCCACAGTAACAGGCACACCCTTGTTAACGGGGGTGATGGGGAAGGGGGATCGCCATAGTCCCCATGGTGGTGGAGTCTACTAAAAGAAGCATTACACACCCCTGTGCTTTTTAGCTGTACTCCGAGACTTAAAAAAATAGCTGCCGTAACCCGCTCCCAAGCCGATACGATGCTGTTACTCAAACACCTTCACAGCATCAGCTGCAAAAAAAAAACACCAGATCGCACTTACAGGGAGATTAAAGAAAGAAAGAAACTGTGACGAATTAAACGTTTCATTCGCCATATATGAAGTTAAAAGGTCAATTAAAGATGTCCATACCTAAACATCGACAGTAGTACTCCAAGAAATCTAATAGGTCACAGTATCAATGATTTTTTTTTTAGATTCATTTGCACGAAAATGAACAAATTATAAATAAGTATTGAATAAATTCACTCAGGACAACATACCATGTTGATTCTGTAAATAAAGCACACAACAACTGAGCAGTTTTCTAAAAATATATTAGTTTTACCGGACCAAATCAAACCCAACTGAAATCTAAGATGGCGGCTGTGCTGCTGTTATTTGTATGGGGATTATGTGAAGTCATCACTGACGTTTTTAATTCAGAGGAAATAAATGTTTTAAACTCATTTTTTTAATCTGTCAAAAATGCACTGAAACCTATAGTCGCTGAATAAACCAAAGTCACTTAGTTAAAATCATGCTCTCGTCTGACTTTTGTCAAGACAACTAGACATTATGTGATCCATAGGACGATCATATGAAATCATGGGGCCTGGTCAAGTACAGTTCGAAAGAAATCTAAAATATAAAAAGGTGGAACATTTTGATAAAAGTTGATTCATCTGTTCATTGTAACCTCTCTCTCTCTCTCTCTCTCTCTCTCTCTCTCTCTCTCTCTCTCTCACACACACACACACACACAAACACACACGCACACACTCACATACACTTTTTCTTTCATGCCTTCGTTCCGTTAAAAAAAAAAGAAAAACAGAAAAACGAAGCGACCTTTTAAGTTCATTTTCTGAAGTATGCATGACGACACATCTCTGTATTAGGATTATAATATCAGGTATATTTTCAACATCTGCAGCAACCGGTTACAGAAACGAAATTTGAAAAAAAAAATCACATGAATAAACAAATAAGAATTACGAATAAATTACTTCACGTACTATCGACGGCTTTGTAGCATTTCTACATCACACACAACAACAAAAATTGAAGGGTGGGATGGTAATGTCGGCCACAAATTAAAGCTATAAATTTTAAATTAGCATTTCTCTGCAGTAAAACCAAGCTATTATTTTTTTTCTTAAAAAAACTGTACATAAACCTCCTGCTATATGAAAATATGGATTAGTAGGAAAAACAATGATCACAAAGTTTTAGTCGCTGTGACAAACACAATTAATCATTAATGTTTGTGTTTGCTCTTTCATACTGTTGTTACAAATACGTGTATTTGTAGTAATGTAAAAATGAAAGTAACTGACTTAAACAGCTTACCTCATGGTAATGTCAGAACAGAGAGGTCTGTATAGCTTCATCATCTTCACACCTATCTAATGCGCGGCGAACGATTCGGATTCTTGTTCAGTTTATGGTCGGTTGCAGAGATGCAGTGGCCTGTTACAGCAATACATAGCATTTTCAAGTCGCCATATTTGTCAAAAGCTTCTAAAGATGTACGTCTCTTTCGGCGCCATATTGGATCATATTATAATATATGGCGCTTTGAACCACGAGAGCAGGCAGCATTCTACTTTATATCAAGTTTGCTTAATTGCATCACGCCATTCTATTAAAAAAGTTGTACCATATTCTTGTGAAGAGGAAGTGGATAGCGAGACTTGACTGTATGAAGCTAAAATAAATGGGACGCAGACTGTACACACAACACACAGAAATACACGTACTTCTAAATAAATTCACGCAGTTAAGCTGTGATAAATTAATTTCTTTTAGTCGTCTATACAAAGTTGTAACAACCAGTTTTTTTTTCTGTTGTTAAAGAAAGTAGAACATGCTTAGTAATTTTCAATATAATTGATGGCTCAGGAATTTTTACCCAAATATTTCATATTGAAATAGTTTAAATAAATTGTTAAATATTTCTGCTTTACTATTCATCACCAAGACATAACTATGGCATCGTGGTTTTTTTTTAAAATGCAAACAAAATGAACTTTATTCAATATTTTGAAAACATTTTAAGATGTTGCAGATGCAGGGAACTGCAGGAGGTTGTTAACAGCAGAGGCGAGTGAATGTTGTGAAGCATGGACATAGCATTGAACTGAGAGGGAGTTTAGGTGTCTCGCTCCAAGACCCTGAGTGAACTCACAAAGCAAATTTCTCAGCAGACTGAACCATGGTGACCCTCGCCGGTTGGCTAGATCGATCCTGTTACAGCGAGGACTAACGAGAGACAGGACAGGGTCTTGGCCAGCTCTGATCCACCGACCCTGAATATTGTGCCACCACTCTAACATAGTCATACTTCCTCACAAACATTTTAAGTAAATGCAAGCGAGACATTCAGATATCCGGATTTCTAAAAGCAGGAAAATCTGATATAAATTATTCTCATATCTGTGGGCGTATAAAACGGATGGAAGAGAGCTCGCACTGAACAGAATGCTGAACCATCTAACTGACGGACAAAGTGATCGATAATGTAGCCAGCTAGAGAACTGGATCGATAAGTCTAGCCAAGCTATAGCGTTGTTAGTCCGCGGTACCACACAGAAGGAGAGAGGAAAACATTAATATACTTAACTGCTTAAAGTAAGGAAAATCCAGTTTAAAGTGAAGATTGCCAGCCAGTGGCTATAAGTGCAGGAAGCAATAAAAAACATCTCCAGTCATTATAAAATCAGCAAGATCCACTAACGACTTGATGTTTTATTTCTTCTGTCCAAATTGAATCAGTCTACTTTTCTCTGCTCGAAGTCATCAGTTTTCTTTCTTTCGTTCTTTCTTTCTTTCTGTCTTTCTTTCTAATGATCCATCGAGTGTGAAAAGTATGAAATGGGTTCCTGCGTCCTGAAATTCATTCAGCATAGTTATGTGTGGTACGTCGTTTAGTCTATTTGTATTTTGCCTTTAATTTGACTGTGAACATCATAAAAGGTAAAGTCACCAATATATGAATCATTTTAAGCGGTTGAGATGTCATTTCGCTTCACTAGTTCATTTGTTTGATAGTTGGTACTATCTGTGAAGAAAATCTGATGAAATGGAGAAGGGGGGGGGGAGTATAATTAAAACTAAAAAGTGATAATAAGCATTCAGTAAAATATAACGAGAAAGGGGTGAACGAGAAGCAGTGATCAAGCAGAATGAGACAGCGATCGGCGACGTATCGCTGACGGCCTGTGCCAGGGTTTGCGAACCGAAACTAACCAAAACCCTGCTACTTTTCAGTGGGAAGCACTGCCCCAACCCCTAATCCCCCACCTGGAAACATACTGTAGTTTGGATGAGTGAATATAGATCGAATATGAAAGCTCACTAGATCCCGGGAAACGAGCTGTACTGAAGACGTTTGTGTCAAGTCGAAAGGCCGCAGATACCACAGCCAAGCTGCAAAACTATGACACAACGTAACCAGCGCTCTTTTGAAGGTGAAAACAAAAGAAAGCGACGAAATAAAAACACATACAGAAAAGCAGGCACGCACGCACGCGCGCGCGCGCACACACACACACACACACACAGACAGAGACAGACAGACAGAGATGATAATATTTTGTCGCTAAATATATTTTTTTCAAATTTATACGGCACGATGACAGGTCTCATGATTACTACTTGTTTATTTATCGAGCTCATCATGTTATTGCCTGCGGTTTCCAGTCTGTCAGCATGCGTACAGTGTAAACTAAGACTTCGACGTTATAGAACTGATAAGTTGTTTAATCAACAAAACGTACTTATCGTACTTATCCTTAGTCTGGAGATACACAATGTCAGTCTCGCAACCTTGTCGCTAATTTCTTCCCACTGGATCTTGTTCTTTCTTCTTCCCACTCAATTTCTTAACAAATTTGTATTGTTATATTCGTAGACATTTCTTTTCTGAATGCTGGGGTAACGTATCGAAATGAACGTCTTAATTTTCCCCATAATTTATTGACGCAGAAATGCAGAAGTGCCTCTGTCTTTCCATGTTACACTTGACAGAAGATACAGACAACATATTCCTGCCGCAGTAGATGCTGAGATCAAAGCACTAATTAGTGGAATCATCAGAAAAAATGCGATATTCACACAGAAGGATCCGTTGGTCGGGGTAAGAATTATGCTTGTGCCTTTATAGTCAACTAAGATGGCAGAACAGCGAAAGAGGCAGCCTTACAGTGGAAACCATGGCTGTGACAAAAGCTCTGAGCTGGCTCAAGTCACAAGACAATATGCAAGCAAGCATCTTAAGTCACTCGATGAACATGCTATAGAAAATTCAGGCTGGCTCTATAAGGTAACAGTGGCTCGAATCCCTGCGGATGTCACACATCTATCGAGTGACATTTATTTTTGTACCAGGCCATGCAGATGTTACGGGAAATGAAAGAGCGGATCAATCGGCCGACTCATCTATCGTGAGGCAATGGATCGAGCTGACATCGACAATGCTATAAGAGAAGCTGGTCGAACAAGGGACTTCACTGAAACTGTGAATCAGCGTCGTTGCTAGAATGAAGGAGTCCAAAAAAGATTGCAGTAGCAACAGTGGTGGCGAACAATTAATGATTAATGACGAGCTACGGTAGGATATTGTGTTGTGATCCTTCCCCTGCCGTTAAACGTCATATAGGGCCCGCATGGTAGTTCGCCAATATGTCCTGCCTTCGGTGAGTTTTTCAGTCTCATTAAGGGATGTTATGCCCACTGAATTGGTTTCTCTTAACAATGTCCTCTTTAGAGTTTCACCTCTTTTTCTTCGGCTTGTTGTGTTCCATTTGACAGCTTGTTTAGGGATTCTCTGATTGTTTCTTCTCATCACATGACCAACATCTTTTTTCTGATCACCCAGGAGACAGGTTGTTGTTTGCTCATCTGTCTGATCTCAGCTTTGTTCTTGAATTCATTCCACTTTATACGGAGTATTTTCCTTAGGCATTTGTTTTCGAAAGAGTCTAATTTCTTGTCTATTTCTTTAGCTGTTTTCCAGCTTTCACATGCATAAAAGCTGGTGTCAGCAAAAGCGGGTGTCATTTATTACTGTATGCTGAAAGAGATATTGAAAAGGAGATCCGAATACCCATGGATTTGTCCAGAGTACATGAATGAAGATCCTTCCTAACTAACTATCATAAAACTACATTATTTTTATACATAGTGTCCATTACGTTCGATGCAAGCAAGGGAGTAACTACAGAATGGTCAAGGTGAAGACACACGAATCTCCAGCCGCGAGGAGGCGCCCGTGAATATTAAATAATATTTGGCCATATCCTTTTTTGTATCGATAAATTTACGTACCATCGGAAGCAAGGCTGAGAAAAGAGAGAAAATTAAGTACTTCTAGATGCTAAACCTGATGATCTCACTAACAGCAAGTGGAACTACTTCTAGTACTGCTACGTCAATAAGAACGAGACCCAAATATACTGAAGAAATGGACACATTGCTCCAGAGTGCGAACTGAAGACCGTACAAATAAAACACCAGAGAGAACTTTTCTCACAATCAGACAGAGAGCATTGCAAAAATGATGATCTTTATAAAACAAAATCTTCAAATCCTGCAGAATTTATTCCTTTTATTGATAGCAGTGGCTGGTTTAAGGGTTAAAAAATAGCTACAGTTTCTAGAACATTCATCTGAATAGCAAAGGTGCAAGTGCAGATGACAAACTGCTATAAGTATCTTCCAACGATAAAGAAAATAATAGAAGGAGGAGGTTATACTTTAGACCAAATTTTTAGTTTTGATGAAACAGGTCTGTATATCAAACGTATGACGTAAAGAACCTACATTTCAAATGCTGAAAAAAACTTGCTCCTGGATTTATAGCTGTAAAAGATCGAATAGAAGTGAAGCGTAGTACCGACGCCAGCGGAGACTTCAAGAATAAGCCTATGATAACTTATCACTCTGACAATCAATGGGCTGTAACATGGGCTATTATTTGTCAGCTATTTATTAAAAACCATAGTCTTACATCTTACATCCTTCCCGTGCCGTTAAACGTCACATAGGGCTCGCATGGTAGTTCGCCAAGATGTCCTGTCTTCGGCAAGCTTTTCAAGCTCATCAAGGAATTTTTATACCTACTAATTTGGCCTCTCTTAGCGATGTCCTCTTTTAGAGTTTCACGTAGCTGACCCTTTTTCTTCGGCCTTTTGTGTGCCACTTGATAGCTTGTTCTGGGATTCTCTGACTATTTCTTCTCATCACATGACAGACATATGTCCATCTCCTTTTCCTGATCACCCATGAGACTGGTTGTAGTTTGTTCATTTGCCTTATCTATACGTTGTTCTTTAACTCGTTCCACTTTATGTTGACTATTGTTAATTTCAAGTCCTATTTTGCTAGCCAGTGAAGACAGGGTATCTGTTTCTTCTTGCATCCAGTTCACATTGTCACTGATAAGAGTTATACCATCAGCAGAATCAAGATCTTCGAGTTGGGTCCCATGTACCCAATCAATACCAGTGTTATCTGTGCAGCATACAGTATCACACACATTTTATTACGAATCATATACAAAAGATTCAAGTTCAGCCAGTCAGTCATTTGCATGTCCCTTGAGGAACTCTCCTGTAGGCGTCTCGGTTGTAAGCAACATACCTTGCTGCCGATTTGCAGATTATCAATGATGTCTTGCAGTCATCTTCGCCTTGGTCTTCCTCTCTTTCTTTTTTCCAATTATGTAACTTTCCAAGGCGGTCTTCTTTAAATTATCATGACGTTTAATGTGTCCAAAATATTTAAGTTTTCTCTCTTTAATCCTCTTTACTAACCAGTCGTCTTCAATATTAAATTCTTATAGTATAGATATATTTGTTCTTTTTTGTGTCCATGACATTTGAAGTACTCTTCTGTAGCATTTACATTCAAAGGCATTTATGCGTTTCTTAGCTGTTTTGTTAAGTGTCCAGGTCTCACAGGCATATGTTGGGATGTGAAAGATACAAGCTCTTAAAAAATCTTATTTTTGTAGTTCTGTTTGTTCCTCTCCATAGTTGTTTTACTTTTTGAAGAGCGATAGATGTCCTCCTTTTAATTTCCCTCATTTTACCTCCATTATTAGTTAGTAATGATCGAAGATATTAAAAACTCTCCACCTCTTCTAATTTTTCCTCATTGATATATATATATATATTTATTTCAGCTGCCTTATTTGTTTTGTCAGTTGTCATCAATTTAGTTTTCTTTGCATTAAGATAGAGGTTTTGCTTTTCACTGCTCTTATGGACTGACATAATTAGTTTTTCCATTCCTTTTTGTGTTGTGGACAGTAATACTGTATCATCAGCATATCTAATCTCTGGTATTTCATAACCTCCAATTGTTATGGCATATTCTTTGTCTACATCTTCTCTAATATTACTCATTATATTTTCGGTATAGAAGTTTAATAAGTCAGGCGACAATATACACCCCTGATGAACCTTATTTTACGTTAAACCAAGTTGTTGTTTCACCATTTATTCTTAATGCTGCTTGTTGGTCTAGATACAGCAGTGATATTAAATGTGTCACGTGTGTTGGAAATCCCATATTTTCTATTATTTCCCAAAGTTTCTGGTGTTAGTTGACATTATTATAAATTTTCTTCATGAATTTAACTTTGTCGTTAGCAAGGTAAAAAATTGTATATGCAGTTAAAAACAATAGACAAACAAAGCTGTATAAATACTAAAATTATTCAGGATAGGAAAGTTTTACAGGAAAAAGTAAAATCTAGCTTCGGTGTTTACTACAAGCATAACGAAAAAAAAAAAACGATCGATTAGATCACAGCTCAGATCTGCCACGAAATTTTCGTCAAATCTTATTTTGGTAAAATAGAAAATTTTTACAGGAAGAAGAATTTAAACTTCTAAAGCTTTAATAATTCTGAATACTGCACTGATGATGGCTGAGCTCCACCCACATGTAAAATTCATCTTTTTTACTGTAAAAAATTGCATCTATAATGCAGCAACTAGATCATTATGTGATTGCAACATTTGAATCTTTTTACTTAAGTACAACATTTCAGATACTAACAAGGGCAACTTAATGGAAAAGTGCAGAAAATCTAAAATAATTTTGCAAAATATGTAATATAAAAAACATTTATAACTTTGCATAAGCTTGGAAGGATGAGTCCAAACTGTTTATATATTGTGCTAGGTGGAAACTTACCCAGAATTTAGCTTGTGATTTTGAAGGTTAGAAATTCACCACCATCTGCTTGTCAGCAAGCGAAGCAGGCAGGGTTTGAGTAATCTGGAAGATGCTAAAGAACTTCTAGATGCTGAAGGTCAGCATCTTACTGGTGAACACTTACAACAACTTATTCCAGGTATGCATATTGAAGATGTAGGCCAAGTTAGCGACAAAAACTACCAGGTTTGAGTAAGCTGGAAGATGCTAAAGAACTTCTAGATGCCGAACGTAAGCATTTTACTAGTGAACAACTTATTCCGGGTATGCATATTGAAGATGTAGGCCAAGTCAACGACAAAAACTGCCAGTTCTTCCGTGACAATAGACGCAGCACAGCCATGATCTGTCAAATGTTTTAGTCCTAATGAAAAAAAAACAGTTTAAGAGCTTCAATTAAAGGATTATAATGTCGAAATGAATGGCCAAAAGAATGGAAAAGAACTGTATTCATACCACTACCAAAAAAGGGTAACCTGAAATTATGCACAAACTACAGAACTGTTGCCCTGATTAGTCATGCCAGTAAAATTCTGTTAAAAATCATAATGGGTAGACTTCGAAAGGAAATAGAAGAAGAAGTCAATATGGTTCAAGCTGGTTTCAGGCAAGGAAGAGGATCAAGAGATCATATATTCAATCTAAGATTAATAATAGAGAAATGCAGAGAGTTTAATGTGAATCTATATTTATCCTTTATAGACTACTCAAAGGCATTTGATTGTGTACAACACCAGAAACTTTGGGAAATAATGGAAAAAATGGGATTTCCAACACATTTGATACAATTAACATCACTGCTGTATCTAGACCAACAAGCAGCAGTAAGAATAAATGGTGAAACAACAACTTGGTTTGACATAAAACAAGGGGTCCGTCAGGGGTGCATATTGTCACCCTACTTATATACTGAAAATATAATGAGGAATGTTAGAGAAGATGTAGACAAAGAATATTACGACGCCATAACAGTTGGAGGTTATGAAATACCACAGATTAGATATGCTGATGACACAGTATTGCTGTCCACAGCACAAAAAGGAATGGAAAAACTAATTATGTCAGTCCGCAAGAACAGCGAAGAGCAGAACCTCTAGCTTAATGCAAAGAAAACTAAAGTGATGACAACTGACAAAACAAACAAGGCAACTGAAATATGTATCAATGAGGAAAAACTGGAAGAAGTGGAGAGTTTTGAATATCTTGGATCGCTACTAACTAATAATGGAGATACAATGAGGGAAATTAAAAGGAGGACATCTATCGCTCTTCAGAAACTAAAACAAATAAAGAATCTGTGGAGAGGAGCAGACAGAACTACACAAATAAGATTTTTAAGGTCATGCATCTTTCCCATAGCAACATATGCCTGTGAGACCTGGACACTTAACAAAACAGCTGAGAAACACATAAATGCCTTTGAATGTAAATGCTACGGAAGAGTTCTCCAAATATCGTGGACACAAAAAAGAACAAATATATCTATACTACAAGAGCTTAATATTGAAGAAGGCTGGCTAGTGAAGAGGATTAAAGAGAGAAAACTTAAATATTTTGGACACATTAAACGTCATGATAATTTAGAGAAGACCGTATTGGAAGGATACATAATGGGAAAAAGAAAAAGAGGAAGACCAAAACGAAGATGGCTGCAAGACATCGTTGACGATCTGGAAATGGATGCAACAGCAGCAGGCCATCTTGCTCACAACCGAGAGGCCTACAGGAGTGCTGTTTGGGAGGCAAAGTTCCGCAAGGGACATGCAAATGAATGAATGAATGTCGAAATAAGCTTAAGCTTCATCTCCTTCTTCTTCTTCGTTCGGTTCTACCACCAAGACCACCCTGTGATCCTACTGAATTTACGCCTGTGGTCCTCGTTAAGTCCCGTGGTCCCCCGTGTGGTCCTTGAAAGCAGATCCCCGAGAGGACCACAAGAGGTTCAGAGTATCGCACGGCTTGAACCTATATTCTTGGTGGGTCTCAGAAGCGGGATTGCGTGATACCGTGGTTTTCGTTGCACCAGTTTAGTCTAGAGTTGGACTTTCTCACCGGAAGACCTCGACGTGTTTTGGATATCAGTATATCCCTGCTGGGTGAGAGGTGGTAGCCCGCCCAGGCCAGAGTTGGACTTTCTCACCAGAAAACCTCAGCGTGATTAGGATACGCATACATCCCCGCCGGGTGAGAGGTGATTGCCTATCTAGACTTCCCTGGTCCAGTGTCTCCGACTTCAGCATTTTGTGGTTGTGGCCGCTACCCTTCCTAGTTGTGACCAGGATGGTGCTTTTGCCCAGGAGGACGAATCCTCGCCACTGGTGATTTCCACCCCTTAGTTGAGCCGGTTTAGGCATATTATCCCAGTATGGGCGTATTTGGGACGTGACCGACCTCTAGAGCAGATGTACCGTGACATGCGTAGCCATCAAGTTTCACCCCTGGTGTATTGCTAGTTTAGGCATATTTCACCAGTGTAGGTGTATTTCGGACGTGGCCGGCCTCTAGAGCAGAGGCGCCTTTGTATGTGTAGCTCTTGCTGGACATACCGATTAAACTTCACTTTATCCTTTCCTTCACATTTTCACATCGGCATCGCACAGCAACCTTTACTTCTTTTCTGCAGTTTCTTCCTTGACCGGGAGGAGCTTCACTCCATGCGCGGCATCTGAAGAGACTTGCCAGCAGTGTCTTAACCTGTGGGTTAAGCCAGTTCAGGCATTTCACCCGATATGAGTGCACTTAGGATGTGGCCAACCTCAAGACCAGAGGTGCCGTGATTTGACTGTTTGCTTTGCTTTATCCTTTCTATCACTTTTTCCGCAGTGGTGCCGCGCGGCAACCCATTTGCATCTTTCTTCATAGGCCGGGAGGAGCACCGCTCCACGCACAGCAGCTGAAGAATCTCGCCAGCAGCGGTGGATGAGCTACCAAATGTGCCTCTCATCTAGCCTAAGTGTCTGGTTTTCAGGCGCCAGATATTCGCCCTCGCCCCTTCTCCTGTCAGTTTAAACAGTTCTGCCACGAGAAGGCCAGGAGCTGGACTTGACTGCCAGAGGCTATTTGAGACGCACGCCGTTGGAGCCGAAAGCGAATTCTCCACCCCACCTCCGGCAATAACAGTCCTTAGAACCTCGAAATAAGCAAAAACGCTGACTGTCACCTGCAAGACGTTCATCGTTTCATAATTAACAACTCCGATCAACTTACACGACGGCGGGACGGTGTTTACTTCAAATTTCTTTCATAATTAACGGTTTTATTTGGCTCACCCTTGCAGTTTCTGTTGGCTGGAAAACTATATTTTGTAATGTTTTGGATTTTTCATCTTCGGGTGGATAAGATGTATTTTTTAATAACTAGGGTGTTATATTTTATAACATGTGGAGCGGTATATTTTCTAATGGTTTGGGTGTCGTATATTCTGGTAGCTGATGACTGGTTCCAGTGTCTTTCTCATGCTATACTTTCTGCTAGATGGGAGAAAATACTTTTTCTTGTGAGTAGGATAATATATTTTCTTGTGATTGAGATGCTATGCAGGAAACTCTCTACTGTAGACAGCGGAACAACAATACAACTCCTTCATCAGAGGAAGTACCTCCTCCCCCCTTCCCTCAGACAAGTGTTTCGGCCCTATTAAACTCCTGGCACATTATGAGGGATGAGCTCCTCTGGGTCATGACTACCAGAGGTCTTGTGAGTTGTTGCCTTTATTTTTTCTCGTCCTGGAATTAAACCCGTGGTCTTCCAATTGGTACTACTACAGGCACATAGAGATTTGGTGTTAGTGGCTACAATTTCCTTAAAGACACATAGAGATATGGTGTTAGTGCCTACAATTTCCTATAGAGGCACAAAGAGATATGGTGTTAGTGCCCGTATTTTCCTTAGAGGCACATAGAGATACGGTGTTAGTGCTCACAATTTCCTTAGAGGCACATAGAGATATGGTGTTAGTGCCTATAATTTCCTTATAGGCACATAAAGATATGGTGTTACTGCCTATAATTTCCGTATAGGCACATAAAGATATGGTGTTAGTGCCTACAATTTCCTTAGAGGGAAATAAAGATATGATGTTAGTGCCTACATTTTCCTTAGAGGCAAATAGAGATGTCGTGTTAGTGCCTACAATTTTCTTACAAGTACATAGAGATCTGATGTTAGTACCCACAATTTCTTTACAAGCAAATAGAGATATGATGTTAGTGAGTACAATTTCCTTGGAGTCACATAGAGATATGGTGTTAGTGACTACAAATTCCTGTGAGGCACAGAGAGATATGGACACTAACACCATGTCACTATACGCCTCTAAGATAAATGTGGCCACTAACATCATATCTCTATGTGCCACTAAGGAAAATATGACCACTAACACAGTATCTCTATGTGCTTCCATGGATAATATGATCATTAAGACCAAAACTCTATGTGCCTCTAGGGAAAATTTGATCACTAACACACATCTCTATGTGCCTCAAAGGAAAATATGGCCACAAATCCCATATGTCTATGTGCCTCGAAGAACAACATCGGCACTAACACCAAATCTCTATGTGCCTTAAAGGAAACTGTGGCCACTAACAATATATCCCTATGTGCCTCTGAGGAAATTATAAACAGAAACGTCATATATCTATGTATCTCTAAGGAAAATATCGCCACCAGTATTAAATCTCTATGTTCCTTAAAGGAAAATAAGACCACTAACATCATATCTCTATTTGCCTTAAAGGAAAATATGGGCACTAACACCACATCTCTATGTGCCTTAGAGGAAAAATGGCCACTAACAAAATAACTCTATGTGTCTCTAAGGAAAATAAGGCCACTAACACCGTCTCTCTATTTGCCTTAAAAGAAAATATGGCCACTAATCTTTATGTCTCTAAGGAAAATATGGGCAATAACAACATATCTCTATGTACCTATAAGGAAAATATGGGCACTATCACCATATCTCTATGTGCCTCTCAGGAAAATATGGTCAATAACACCATATCTCTATGTGTCTCTATGGAAAATATGAGCAATAACAAGATATCTCTTTGTGTCTCTAAGGACATTATGGGCAAAAACAACATATCTCTAAGTGTCTATAAGGAAAATACGGGCACTAACACTATATCTCTATGTACCTCTAAGATAATATGGCCACAAACATCATATCTCTATGTGCCTCTTAAGAAAATGTGGGCACTAACACCATATCTCTATGTGAATCTACGGAATATAAGGGCACTAACAACACATCTCTATGTGAATCTACGGTACATGAAGGCACTAACAAAATAACTATATGTGCCTCTAAGGAAAGTATGGGCACTGACACAATATATCTCTGTGTCTCTATTTGAAAATATGACAACTACCAACATATCCCTATGTGCCTCTAGGTAAAATATGACACCTAACACCGTATCTCTGTGTGTCTCTTAGAAAAATTATGGCCGCTATCATCATATCGGCAGTAACATCATATTTCTATGTGTCACGAAGGAAAATATGGGCAAAATACAATTTATCTATGTGTCTCTAACTAAAATATGGGTAATAACAACATATGTCTATGTGACTCTAATGAAAATATGGGCAATAACATCATATCTCTATGTATCACTAAGGAAAATATGACCACTAACACAATATCTCTAAGTGCCTCCATGGTTAATATGATCATTAAGATCATAACTCTATGAGCCTCTAGGGAAAATTTGATCACTAACACCATATCTCTATGTGCCTCAAAAGAAAATATGGCTACAAACATCATATTTCTATGTGCCTCGAAGAAAAATATCGGCACTAACACCAAATCTCTATGTGCCTTAAAGGAAACTGTGGTCACTAACAAAATATCTCTATGTGCCTCTAAGGAAATTATGAGTAGAAACGTCATATATCTGTGTATCTCTAAGGAAAATATCGCCACCAGTACCAAATCTCTATGTTGCTTAAAGGAAAATAAGGCCACTAACATCATATCTCTATGTGCCCTAACGGAAAATATGGGCAAAACTCCATATCTCTATGTGCCTTAAGGAAAATATGGGCACTAACACCATATCTGTATGTGCCTTAAAGGTAAATACGGCCACTAACAAAATAACTCTATGTGTCTCTAGGAAAATAAGGCCACTAACACCGTCTCTCTATGTGCCTTAAAAGAAAATATGGCCACTAAACCATATCTCTAGGTGCCTCTAAGGAAAATATGGCCACTAACACCATATATCTATGTGTCTCAAGGAAAATATGGCCAGTAACACTATATATCTTTGTGTCTTAAATAAATATATGGCCACTAAAACAATATCGCTTTGTTTCTCTAAGGAAAATATGGCCACTAACACCATATCTCTATGCGTCTTAAAGGAAAATATTGCCACCACCATATCTCTATGTGTCTCTAAGGAAAATATGACCACAAACACCATATGTGTCTCTAAGGAAAATATGGCAGCTAACACCACATCTCCATTTGTCTCTAAGAAAAATATGACCACTAACACGATATCTTTATTTGTGTATCTAAGGAAAACATGACCACTAACACCTTATCTCTATGTGTTTCTAAGAAAAAAATGGCCACTAACACCGTTTATGTGTCTCTAAAGAAAATATGGGCAATAACAACATATCTCTGTGTATCTGTAAAGAAAATATGAGAAATAACAACATATTTCTGTCTGTCTCTAAGGAAAATATGGGCACTATCACCATATCTCTATGTGCCTCTCAGGAAAATATGCGCAATAACAACATATCTCTGTGTGTCTCTAAGGAAAATATGAGCAATAACAAGATATCTCTTTGTGTTTCTTTGGACATTATGAGCAAAACAACATATCTCTAAGTGCCTATAAGGAAAATATGGGCACTAACACTATATCTCTATGTACCTCTCAGCAAAATATGGCCAATAACACCACACCTCTATGTGTATCTAAGGAAAATATGGCCACTAACACCATAACTCTATGTGCCTCTAAGGATAATATGGCCACAAACATCATATCTCTATGTGCCTCTTAAGAAAATGTGGGCACTAACACCATATCTCTATGTGAATCTACGGAACATGAGGGCACTAACAAAATATCTCTATGTGTCTCTAAGGAAAGTATGGGCACTGACACAATATCTCTCTGTGTAATAGTACCTGTTAGCCTCTTTCGTATGTTATACAGAATTCTGTTGTCTCCTGTTTTTACTGCATTCTCTGCTTCTTTCGGCATATTGTCTATGTATTCTCATTTATCTCTTCTGACTAAACTTTTTTACTTTATTGTCTAGTTCTTTGTATGTTGCTTTTGTCAAATAGAGGACTATAGAATTTTTTGTTAAACATCTTTGGGAACTACTGGGACCAAAACTACTCCGCGGCTACGTAATGGCAGCGTCGTACTGGCTGCCCGGAGTGATTAGATCAGCAACTGCATAGTACAAAATGTTTCTGTATTTGTAGGATTTGTTTTTTTTTTTTGCGTGGGCTTTGTTTAAGCTATTGCTTAGTACATATCAGTGAATACCTTTCTGTGCACATTTCACATTTCGGATGTGAACTCAGGCCTCATGGATTCTTTCGTTATTCTGAGTTCATATGGATGTGAAAAGACTTGTACTGTTTCCTAACAACGCGTCCATAAAACCGGAAGGGATCTCTCCAAGCGGAAACAGTGAAACCCCTAGAAGTTTTAAATTTCTACAGGAAAATCAGAATACAGACTGAACAAGTCATTCTAACACCAGAGTTAAATAACATTTGTCAAGCTTCCGTTTAGAAGGAAAAAAACATAACTGTCGACCGCCATATACAAAATCCTGCCAAAAGAAACGGATGAACTTTTACCATTTTGTTCAGATATTTGAAACATTACAGGCTTAAGCAGTTCTAGCTACGTGATTCAGTCTGGTGTATAGTGTAACATTTATATTGACATGTACAGTTTTCTTTTTCACAGAACATTGCCACCAGAAAGATACCAATATCACGAACTGAAATCCTCTAAATGCGACAGCTGAGAGAACATACAATCTTGATATCCTGGCGTATATGACAGGTTAGTTCCAAGTGATAGCTACACAAGTGGCTATAAAACAAACGAAGGGGCTTTGTTAAGCACGAGATACTGGTCTGCTAAGAGCGTCGACGACGTTGTAGATAAACAGTGACTGAACTTTCGTTAATGAAACAATGTTAGCAAGGTATAAACACACAGTTTAATCCAGTATCCAGTGAGCTTGACTTATCCTTGGACCAGAGAAGCTCAACAAAATATATTTTCTAGCCAAGTCTGGAAGCTTGTTAAAACTTGACATTATTGCTGATAGGAGAAACGTAGTGCAAAAGAGCTGCCCAGAAAAAGACTATTAATTCTCGACAGGCTGGGAGTTCTG
This sequence comes from Achatina immaculata, assembly GCA_009760885.1. NCBI lineage: Eukaryota > Metazoa > Mollusca > Gastropoda > Stylommatophora > Achatinidae > Lissachatina > Lissachatina immaculata. Next base: position 26,860,811 of record CM019711.1, read on the forward strand.
TGAATTAACACAAGAGTTCAGTTAAAACCTGAAACACTTGCTAAACACTGCACTGAAGCTGATTGTATTTCTGAGTGAGTATAATTTCGTCTTTATAATTGCTGTCATTGAAGTCATAACCGTCCGTTATTATACTAGAGTCCTGAATTTTAAGAGTTTGTCCAGGGAGTCGAATTACGTATGTTGGGGCGCTTAGAGGTCCCCATTGTGTCCCCTATTGTGTCCCACATTGCCCGCATTCTCATGTTTGATCTCGCATGCTGAGAAATATCCAGAATTTTAAACAAAATTATCTTGGTAAAAATGTTATTTTAAAGGAAGTTCAGTTTGCAGAGAAGTACAAGAAATGGGGCTGACTGGCACATCTGTACCTGAAGCTTTGAACCTAGTATGCTGATTAAAACTATATTAGAGTTTTAAAACTATGTTAGAGTTTAACTTTATTTCCCCTTTCCCCTCCCCATCCTCCTCCCCCCTCCCCCCCCCCCCCCCCCCCAAAGGATTGTGTGAACCGTTTTTTAACTTAGAAAAAATGCTTAGATTATAACGGTCAATGGTGTCACAGGTTGGTCATAAGACCAACAAGCCATGCTCATACAAAAAATGATAATTAAATGACAAATTTACCATCAGTTGTACGAGTAACTGTAAAAGGTAACATAGAATATTACGTGACGAAGGCATTACGTAAATAATTATGCATTTTCAGTGTTCGTGTTTTGCACTTTCAGTAAGTTTTTACTACTGCATACAGTTCTCGAACACACTTGTATGGTGGTGTTTATATAACCTTAACGTTCAGCAAACACCACTTACGTATTGCATGAGCAAAGAAGATACACGGTTTCTTTTAGAGTTGGTTTCGAGAAAAATTTAGAAACGATCCAAACAGGAACAGGAATTGACTATTAGTCAGTGAAAATCACGCATCAAATAAACACACCATCAGCTTCTTATCAATTCAATGGATTTCTGTAACTATTCAACTTAGACCTTAAAAATGAGAAATAATCTAGCATATATTTGTCTCATAGCTCATTCACTCATTTGCATGTCCCTTGTGGAACTTTGCCTCTCTAACAGCACTCCTGTAGGCCTCTCGGTTATAAGCAACATGTCTTGCCCTTCCAAGACGGTCTTCTATATATTATAATGACGTTTAATGTGTCCAAAATATTTAAGTTCTCTGTTTAATCCTCTTTACTAGCCAGCCTTCTTCAGTATTAAGTTCTTGTAGTATGGATATATTTGATCTTTTTTGTGTCCATGATATCTGAAGAATTCTTCTGTAGCATTTACATTAAAAGGCATTTATGTGTTTCTCAGCTGTTTTGTTAAGTGTCCAGGTCTCACAGGCATATGTTGCGATGGGAAAAATGCATACCCTTAAAAATCTTACTTTTGTAGCTCTGTCTGTTCCTCTCCACAGACCCTTTAGTTGTTTTACCTTCTGAATAGCGATAGAATATTGTTCTGATCTATCACAACACTATATCTAATTAAAATATAATTAAATCTAACTAAATCTAATTTAAAAATAGAAAGACCGCTTGAAACTCTGAAGAGGACATTGTTAAGAGAGGCCAAATTAGGCATAAAATCCCTTGATGAGATAGAAAGACTCGCCGAAGAAGGAAAAATTGGCGAAGTAACTTGCGAGCCCTATGTGACATTTAACGGCACGGGAAGGATATAAGATATAAGATAAGAAATCGACGATGATGATGATGAGGTTTTGATATGACAGCCAAAAATTTCCACAAGGCAGGGGAATTTGTCCTTTTGTGTGTGTGCGAGCGCGTGCGTACGTGTGTGTATCTGTGTGCACATGCGCGGGGATGTGTTCGGCTGTTCACTGTGAATTGCGCGTTGTACTGTAAGATTCTGCACTTCAGTTGCTATCGTTTCATCTACGCGGAAAGTTACGACCGGATTTGTAGTCGGTCTGGTCTTCTTGAATGACTATTGTTATTGCTCTTTTGTATTAGGGATTGCCAAAGCAGCTACATGTCAACTGATGACATAGATTATAGTAGTGTTCGAGATTTTTTTTAAAAGCATAACCCAGAACCAGCTGTAGTAAGTGATCATTTTTGACTTGTGAAAAAATTTGAACAAAAGTTGAAATTAAATAGCCAGATGGCGAGATTATTCGTCTGCCGTGCGTGGGGGTGAAACTACTCTCGGCCAATGAAGAAAGATACGATTAGGGTTGCCGCACGGCTCCGCCGTGGAAAAGGCGATGTAAAGTTTAAATTGTATGGCCAGTAGTCTCGCTGTGAGGGCTACTCATATCAAGGCTCCTCTGCTCTAGAGGCTGGTCACATCCTATATACACCCGAACTGGGGCAATATGCCTAAACCGGCTTAACCCGGGGGGGGGGGGGGAGAGACGATGGCTATCCATGTTACGGCACCTCTGCTCTAGAGGCCGACCACCTTCTGTGTACACCTGAGCTGGGATAATATGTCTAAACGGGCTTAAGTCAGGGGTGAAACTTACTAGTGGCGAGGATTTGTCCTCCTCGACAAAAGCTACGCTCTGGTCATCACCAAGAAGGGTAGTGGCCACGACCACCAAATGCTGAAGTCGGAGAAAATTGTCCAGGGTAGTCTAGATTTGGCAACCTTCTCTTACCCGGTGGATTTCATATCCAAACCACGTCGAGGTTCCGTTGAGGAAAGTCCAACTCGAAGCTCTCTGGTGCAAAAAAAACCACATTGTTACAGAACTCCACTTCAGTGACCCACCAGGTAACTGGATAGATTACATTATGATCAACAGAAGATTCAGGAACTCACTAATCCATGAAAAAAAGACCAAGCGCAAACTGCAAAAGTGATCACACCCCGGTTGTAGGAAAAGCGAGAATCAGGCTAAAGAGGTTAAAAGTAGCAGATAAAAACAAAGAACTAGATAGAAAACTGTTACGGCAATACAATAACAATATAGGACCATAGTATATAATAAATATAATGCTATATAAAAGATTGAAACCATTGATGAACAATGGAATATGCTTAAAAACTCTATTCAGCAAACGTCTATCGAAATCCTAATTCCAAATAAATGACACGCTAAACAGGGGTGGATGATAGAAGAAACTTTTCAACTAATGGACCGGAGGAGAAGTCTTAAGGAAGATAAAGATGAATATAACAAAATAAATAAAGAAATAAGACACAAATTCAATAAAGCTAAAGAAGAGTGGCTAAATAAGAAATGTAATGAAACAGAGACACACCATCATGGAAACGCAAGATATATGTACAAATAAAGGAGTTAACAAACAAAAGGGGATACCACAATACTGGTTGCCTGAAGTCAAAGAAGGGCATACAATAATGGACAGAGATGAAATGGCAAGATGGTGCTAATACATTACAGAACTCTATTAGGACAATAGAAGTGAAATAGATATACGAAATAATAATGAAGGGCCTCACATATTAAAATCAGAAGTGGGAGAGCATCAAACACATGAAAAACAACAAACCACCAGGACCAGATAAAATCACAAAGGAAGAATTGGAAGCATTAGGAGAGCTTGGCATAGAAATAATTACCAGATTGCTCAATAACATCTATAACAGTAACTATGTCCCATTAGACCTTTTGCAAATCAATTTTCATTGCCCTACAAAAGAAACAAGGTGCAGTTGAATGTGAAGATCATCGAGCAATTAGTCTTACGAGCCATGTTACCAAAATCCTGCATCGTGTTGTCAAGAGAAGAGTCAGGGGAAAAATAAAACCAAAAATCGCTGAAGAACAGTGTGGCTTCGTCGAAGGAAAAGGAAATACCAGGAAATAATGCCATATATAAATATATATATATAGAACACTGACGGAAAGATCAATAGAAGTAAAGACGGACCTATACTTATGCTTCATAGACTACTGTAAAGCATTCGATAAAATGAGACACACAGAAATTCTAAGAATGCTGGAAGACATCAACACAAATGGGAAAGATCTGAAACTCATCAAAAACATATACCGGCAGCAATGAAGGTTGAGAACCAAATAAGAGTATTCCAAGACATAAAATTGGGAGTGAGACAAGGATGTATTCTATCTCCTGACCTCTTTTCCTTGTACAGCGAAAACATAATGAGAAATATAGAAAGCCTGTCAGGAATATCAATTTGGTGGGTACAAGCTTAACAACTTAAGGTATGCAGACGACACAATCCTGATTGCTAAAAGTGAAGGGAACCTACAGGCTCTTCTGGACATCATGGTTTGTGAAAGTAAAAGTAAAGGTCTCAGCCTGAATAAAAAGAAGACTGAAGTGATGGTCATCTCAAACAAAAAAGAATACCACCAAAATGTAGCATTATCATCGATGGCACAGAACTGAAACAAGTTGACATATTTAAGTACTTAGGAACAATTATAACAGCTGATGGGAAATGTCACAACGAAGTAAAAAGCAGACGTCCTCAGGCCAAGTCAGTATTCAGAAAATGAGAAACATCTTGTGCAACAGATCCATATCAATAGAAACAAGATTCCGAGTACTTAAATGTTACATCGAGCCAATTTTGTTTTATGAATGTGAAGTATGGTCCATGGTCCCTTCTAGCTGAACTTTTTACTTTCTTGTCTATTTCTTTAGATGTTGTTTTCGCCAGATATTTTTCAAGGTGTGCTTTTACATTCAACATGTCTAATTTGACTCCTCGTCTTTCATGTATGTACTTCCATGTGTTTTATGATATCTATGCTTTTCTATTTGGTTTTTTCAGTCCAGCGCTTGCTTTTGCTGCTGTGATTATGGCTGTGCTGTAAGAATTCCATAATTCATCTATACCTATCTCCTCAACTTCACTGGGTGTTTTGGAATGATTGGCAAGTTCCTGATTGAAATTGCTGTTAGTATTCTCCTCTTGTAGGCTGTGGCTGTTTATCTTTCTGTGTATTGATTTCTTATGTTGGCTTTTCAGTTTTAGTTTTATTTTCCCTATACACAGGCTGTGATCACTGTTAACATCTGCACCCCTATATGCCCTTACATCTGAGATGTTCTATATTGTTTTCTAATACAAAAATGATCTATCTGGTTTCTAGATGATAGCATCTGGAGATATCCACGTTGTTTTATGTATCTCTTTGTGTGGAAATATTGTGCCTCCAATGAGCATGCCCTCTGTGAGACATATTTCAATTAATCTTTCTCCGATCTGGTAAACCATGTCAATCCGTAAGAATAGTGAAGAGCAAAACCTCTATCTTAATACAAATAAAACTAAATTGATGACAACTGACAAAACAAACGAGGCAGCTGAAATATATATCAATAAGGAAAAATTGGAAGAGGTGGAGAGTTTTGAATATCTTGGATCACTACTAACTAATAATGGAGATACAATGAGGGAAATTAAAAGGAGATCATCTCTTTTCAGGAAGTAAAACAACTAAATAAGTTGTGGAGAGGAACAGGCAGAAGTACAAAAATAATATTTTTAAGGGCATGCATCTTTCCCATCGCAACATATGCCTGTTAGACCTGGACACTTAACAAAACAGCTGAGAAACACATAAATGCCTTTGAATGAAATGCTACTGAAGAGTTCTTCAGATATCATGGACACAGAAAAGAACAAATATATCCATACTACAAGAACTTAATATTGAAGAAGGCTTGCTTGTAAAGAGAATGAAATAGAGAAAACTTAAATATTTTGGACACAGTAAACGTCATGATAATTCAGAGAAGACCGTATTGGAAGTCTCCATAATGGGGAAATTCGAGAGGAAGACCAAGGCGAAGATGGCTGCAAGATATCGTTGATGACCTGCAAATAGATGCACCAGCAGCAGAGCATCTTACTTACAATCGAGAGGCCTACAGGAAAGCTGTTAGGGAGGCAAAGTTCTGCAATGGACATGGAAATGACTGACTGAAATTAATTAATTATTTTTACTTTTTACAGTTTTTTTCATAAAATATTTATCTCAACAGCATTTCATACTATAGCAACCTAAGATTCGTAACCTGAGATTCGGAACCACTTCTTGAAAATAATTCTCGGAAATGTTTCCTATCTTGTAGCTGTAACTCTAATCAAAGACAGGTATCCCCGATTACAGGGCATTCCCATATGTGCTCCACCTTCTGTTCCAACACCCACTAAAATGTGCACCTACTCGTGGAGCTAGCCACACACTGGTTGTTGGTCACATGCGCTAAACTACTTCTTTCGGAAGTTTCTTTGGTTCCTACTTTACTGCCAGTTATTATTTTGTTTACTCTCTGTAGCTGCAAGTTTTCTTTCAGAAATCAATTCTCATAGCCCTCCTCTTTTTCTTCAATACACTCTGAATTATCACTCCCTGTAATATTTTCACATACTTTTCTGGTGGTCCGGGATTTTGTGTTTGTACATACTTCTATCAGTTGTAATCTTTCTGTATTTAACCTTTATTTAACAGCACTACTGTTAGTCTAATCACATCTTTCGTTATAGCTACTGACTTCCATTTGCCATCTCTGACAAAATCAAATTTCTGTGGTTTCCTGTACTCGATATTATTTCTTCTCCCTTGTCTCTCAGGCGCGCGAGAGAAATCGTCATTTAGCACCGAACTGGCAGACTTAGTCGCTTTACTCTGAAGGATATACTGACGAAGAGACTGGAACACCTATGGGCCTGTCCGGAGTGCAGTGATGATGATCAATCATAACATAACATAGCATAATATAACATAGCAAAACATAATATAACATAAAATACTTTTTATGTCTTGCATCATGTACTGCATTTATTTTGTATGAAAGTTTTAAACACAAACAGTGTGTTTCAAAAATGTTTCTTCGACAAATTTTTTACATAGAACCAGAATGTTACTCCAATTCCAGCTTCGAATTAGAATTCTTAATATTGAGGAAGGCTGACTAGTGAAGAGGATTAAAAAGACAAAACTTAAATATTCTGGACACATTAAACGTCATGAGAATTTAGAGAAGACAATATTGGAAGTGTACATAATTAGAAAAAGAAAGAGAGGGAGACCAAGGCGAAGATGGCTGCAAGACATCGTTGATAATCTGCAAATAGATGCATCAGCAGCAGGCCATCTTTCTTACAACCGAGAGGCCTAGCTGTTAGGGAGGCAAAGTTCCGCAAGGGACATGCAAATGACCGACTGACTGATTGACTCTAGCTTCGAAAAGGCAGTTAGTATGACCTTACACTCCCTGAAAACCGAAGCCATCGGAAGTTGGACAATCCGACTGTTCATTAATGTTTATTAGCACCAGTGTTTCCCAGGCTTTGTTTTGGGATGCCGTCCCCTTTTCTCACAGACCACATCCTAACTCCCTCCCCTCCTACCCGTACAACGACGTCCTACTAGGATATGCATTATACAACTAAAAACATACGCTATCAAAACCAGCTTATTTAATAATATGAAGGAGTACCTACAGCTGCATTATTTTCTGAACGAACTTTTAACGTGATGGATGAGTTTCAAAGAGGGACACAATATCTGGTTGAAAAATGAAAAATACTAAGAAGAAAGGTGTAGTAACACATAGTTTTCCCTCAAGGTCCCCTACTGTCCCTTTTCTTCCACTGCTCCCCCTCCTCCCTTTTACAGATCTTTTTCTTTTCTTTCACCATAGCCCACAGGGCCGAAGTATGCGAAAGCTGGAAAACAACTAAAGAAACAGAAAACAAATTAGACTCTGTTGAAAACAAATGCCTAAGGAAAGTATTCTGTATAGAGTGGAACGAATTCAGGACCGGTGCAGAGTTATCTCTGCAGATGAGCGAACAACAAGTTGTCTCATAAGTGATTTTAAAAAGCAGATGGACATATATCGGCCACGTGATGAGAAGAAACAGCCAGAGAATCCCATCAAGCTATCAGGTGAGACACAATGGGCCAAGAAAACGAGGTCGACCACGTGAAACTCTAAAGACATTGTTGAGTGAGGCTAATTCATATTCTTATATTCTTATATCCTTCCCGAGCCGTTAAACGTCACATAGGGCTCGTAGGATAGTTCGTCAATTTTTCCTATTTTCGGCAAGCTTTTCAACCGCAAGGGATTTTATGCCTAGTAATTTGGCCTCTCTTAACAATGGACAATCTTTAGAGTTTCATGTGGTCTGCCTCTTTTTCTTCGGCCTGTTGTGTTCCACTTGAAAGCTTGTTTTGGGATTATATGAACGTTTCTTCTCATCACGTGACCAACATATGTCTATCTTCTTTCCTGATCACCCTTGAGACTGGTTGTTGTTCAGTCATCTGTCTTATCTCTGCACTGTTCTTGAATTCGTTTCACTTGATGCCGAGTATTTTCTTTAGGCATTTGTTTTTAAAAGAGTCTAATTTCTTGTCTGTTACTTTAGTTGTTTCCCAGCTTTCACATGCATAAATGAGGGTTGATATTATATTTGAATGGAATAATCTTAACTTGGTTCTTGTGCTTATAACTTTTGAATGCCATATGTTCTCAAGATTCTTGACGATCGATGCTGCTATTGCAATTCTATTTCTAACTTCCTTTCTGGTGTCACCATCCTGGTCTATGGCTGTCAGAGGCTAAAAAAAAATCCCTTGGTAGAGTTTTAAAAAATCGAAGAAAACAGAAAAAAAAACTTTGCAAACTACCATGCGAGCCCTATGTAACGTTTAACGGCACAAGAAGGTCTAAGAAGACAGGAGGGCGTTATCGCCCACTCTGAAACAGTGACTTAAACGAACCAGTCAAGACCAGCAATTTAATGTACACATTTTAAAATAGTTACCCGCGCCAATTCGTGGGCATAAAGTGTGGTAGAACTCCCCCCCCCCTCCCCTTTTCCACCCTCGCTCTCTGCCTCAAAACTTAAGTTGTGACACCACAAACCACGTGACATTATATTCTGTAATTTGACTGGCTGTTCTCATACAACGAAAGGAACATCCGGGGCTTTTATGAGACGCTTTGATGGAAATTTGATGTCATTATTTGCGATAGAATCATGATCCGAACCCAGAAATGAACAAAGCATGTGGCAGGGAAAGCTAAGAAGTCTTCTATAAAAGAAAAGTTAGTGCTACTAGGAAGAAAAAGCTGACGCTTTTGAAATACATTGAAAGGTGTGTTAATTCTGTCTACAGCGTCTTTCCCACTTTAGTTGCACGAGTGCATCGTATCATACTATAACTAGCTCATATCATGGTCACAAAACCAGTACTCTGTATAAAATAACAAGTTATCACTGCATTCCACCAGCTCCACTGACTAGTGATCTCATAGTTTCGAACGTTATTTAGGTACTGTCAGGCCTGAATGAAACCGGCGAAGTGTCCATTTGACTGATCGAAGTTACAGCGGATAACAGCAAAAGGAATGATACATCAGTTTATACAGCTCTGCTATTGTCCAGGCTGTCAAGAAACAGTTTGACAGGATTATCTCAAATGCTGAAACAAGTGGAAGTGAACTGTAACTGTAATCAGAGACTGCATCCCCGCACTCCGGACATTCCCATATGTGCTCAGCCTTCCGTTCCAATGCTCACTGAAACGTGTGTATGCTGATGGAGCCAGTCACACTAGTTCTGGGTAACACGCGCTAACAACATCTTTCAGAAAAACGTTCACGTCCCCTCTTCTATTCCAATTCGATCATCCTCCCGATGTGAGTGTCGTCATTCAACCTCATGTCGTCCTACATACGCAGCCTATCCAAGGTGGCTCTTACAATCTCCTACTTGTCAATTCTTAGGGTTCTCTGAATTGATGCCGTGCCTTCCACCTTGTCCGCTTTCTCATTGCCTTCCACTCCTGCGTAACTCAGGCAGCATATCCTGTAAAGAACTAATTTTGAATACTTATAGCCGTGCGCAGAGGGAAAAATCTGCTATAAAGTTCGCACCATTTTTGCACTCAGTGAACGAATTTGGAAGTGACGCACAGAAAAATGGCCTGACGAAAAGAAAACGGTTGAGACGGGCAAGATAGAGGTTCCAGAAATGTAACCACGCAAGTTTTTCGAAATAGTAAAATGTAGATTGTACTCTGTCCTTTGTAGGAAATGATTAGTATTGGTTAAATTATTCCTTATTATTACAGTTTCTTCTGAATTCAGTTTTTGAGAGAGTATGTGGTATTATCTGTTGTAAGAAGCAAACATGTCCTTCAACATCTTGCCAAGTGAGAGGTCGTCCCACTGAATTCTAAATATTTCAATATTCCTCACGTTATATACTATATATTAACATCTTTACATGTCTTCTTCATCTTCAGCTTTCCGAGCTATTAAGGCTCATTGCTACAGATACAGTTTGCCTCCATTCCTCTCTATTCCTAATCTTCTCTCTCCAGTTGGTGACACCAGTTTCTTTATATCCTCTTCTGGTTGTCTTTTCATCTCTGTCTTGGTCTTGTTTCCCTCATCATACATACATCATTTTCGTTCGTATGTTCTCTTCCATTCTTTCTACATGGTCCAACCAGCGTAGTCTGTTCAGTCTCAAGACATTTATAATTTGTTGGGATTTATATAAGCTGTTCAATTCAGTGCCATTTCTAGCTCTCCATTCTCCACTGTTGGTATCCTTTATCGGACCAGAGATTCTTCTTAGGATCTTATTCTCGATGATCTGCAGTTGTTGTTCATCTTTCTTTGTTAATACTCCACGTTTCTGATCCATACATGACGGCTGACATTATGGTTTTGTATATTGTTATTTTGGTGTTTTGGGACGGGATTTTGGATTTTAGCAGGTGTTGCAAGGCAAAGTATATTTTATTTCTATCTGTACTATGTTGGTTATGGTCACCATTCTATGATGGTAGGCAGATGATCTCAATCTAGGGACAATGACTATGATCACTGAATAGCACAGTCACTGCCCGGAAGGAAAGCAATGGTAAACTATCTTCTGAAAATATACCAAGAAACCCAAACAGCAACATGGAAAGTCAAATAGGAAAAAGATCTAGTGGTGAGACCCCAGGCCAGATAGTCCTAATTTTAACACTGGGGAAGAGTGTGAGACAGAGGTCAGTACTAGTAATTGTAATGATGGACAAAATCCTGACAGTGTTACTAAGGAAAACCCCTGCATCAAACTAAATAGAAAAATAAGAGTAGGAGCATGGAATGTAAGGAGTATGTATGAGGGGAAGTATCAAATAATAAATGATGAGATGAAAAGAACGGGAATACACATTTGGGTAATCTGTGAACATCGATGGAAAGGACTAGGACACTTCAAGAGCGAGAATGATAATATCTTTATATACTCTGGTGGAGAATTAGGAGGAAAGAGTGGAGTGACTTTTTACTTGGACAAATCAACATCAAAGCATTACTAAGTTACAATCCAGTAAGTGATAGAATCCTCACAATCAGACTTAAGGGCACTCCTAGAAATGTAACAATCATCCAGATATATGCACCTACATCAGCAGCAGAAGAAGAGGAAGTACAAGACTTTTATAACACACTGCAAATGACGATAGAACAGGTACGAAAAATGATATTGTGTTAATAATGGGGGATAATGCAAAGATTGGTATAGAAAGAGCAGAAGATGAAGGACATGTTGTAGGGAAATTTAGCATAGGACATAGAAATGAGGCTTTTTGCATGGAAAATCAGCTAATGATTGCTAACACACTTTTTAAACAACATCCAAGAAGACTTTACACATGGACATTACTTGATGGGAAAACCAAGAATCAAATAGATTACGTTTTAGTGTAAAGAAGGTGGAGATCAAGTATAACATCAGCAAAAACTTTACCACGTGCTGATTGTGACACGGACCATGAGTTATTAATAGCAGACATGAAAATAAAGATAAAAAAGACAGTTGCAGGATCAAGACCACTCCGTTTTGATCTTACAAAAATACCAAAGATAAAGATAAAACAAGACAGTTGCAGGATCAAGACCACTCCGCTTTGATCTTACAAAAATACCACAACAATATGGTATAGAAGTGAAGAACCGTTTCGAAATCCTGATGGCTGTACAAGAGGAGATGACACCAGATGATTTGGCTACACAGGCCAGAGATATCTTAATAACAACAGCTAAAGACATGGTTCCAGTAAAAAAAAAACACAAAAGAATGGATGGATTACAGCAAGCACACTAGAACTGATAAAACAACAGAGAAATGAAGACACAATGGAAAGTGACAAACAACAACACAGAGAAATATAAACCTTTAACAAAAGAAGTATGAAGAAACATAAGAAAAGACAAAAAACAATACATACAAGATTGTTGTGAAGAATAGAAGGACATTAGAAGTGTGGAAGAGACAGTGAAATGTTTAAAGAAATGAAGACATTGACGAGAAATGTCACACCTAACCTAAATGTAATTTGTGATGAGATGATACTATACTATACCTTGACAAAGAAAATTCTAGAAAGATGGAAGGAATATTGCAGAGGAGGAATGTATGAAACACCTGACTGTGAAAGCAGAAATCAACAGTGTGAATTTTAATTAGAGGAGAAAGAACCCGAATCAACAATTGAAGAAGTTTTATGGGCAATAAAGAATCTGGAAAATGGTACGTCACCATGATGTGATGAGATAATAGCTGAATTTATTAAAGCAGGAGGAAAGGAATATGCAACAATCTATCATGCACTATGTAAAAAGATATGGCGTTCAGGTATTTGGCCAAAAGAATGGAAAAGAACTATATTCATACCACTGCTAAAAAAGGGTAACCTGAAATTATGCACAAACTACAGAACTGTTGCCCTGATTAGTCATGCCAGTAAAATTCTGTTAAAAATCATAATGGGTAGACATCGTAAGAAAATAGAAGAAGTCGGTATGGTCCAAGCTGGCTTCAGGCAAGGAAGAGGATCAGGTGATCATATATTCAATATAAGATTAATAATAGAGAAATGCAGAGAGTTTAATGTGAATCTATATTTAGCCTTTCTAGACTACTTAAAGGCATTTGATTGTGTATAACACTAGAACTGTGGCAAAATAATGGAAAAAATGAGATATCCAACACATTTGATACAATTAACATCACTGCTGTATCTAGGTCAACAAGCAGCAGTAAGAATAAATGGTGAAACAACTTGGTTTGACATAAAACGAGGGGTCCATCAGGGCTGCATATTGTCGCCTTACTTATTTAACATGTATACTGAAAATATAATGAGGAATGTTAGAGAAGATGTAGACAAAGAATATTACGATGGCATAACAATTGGAGGTTATGAAATATCAGAGATTAGACATTCTGATAACACAGTATTACTGTCCACAACACAAAAAGGAATGGAAAAACTAATTATGTTAGTCCATAAGAATAGTGAAGAGCAAAACCTCTATCCCGATTCGAAGAAAACTAAATTGATGACAACTGACAAAACAAACAAGGCAGCTGATATATGTATCAATGAGGAAAAACTGGAAGAAGTGGAGACTTTTGAATATCTTGGATCACTGCTGACTAATAATGAAGATACAATGAGAGAAATTAAAAGGAGGACATCTATCGCTCTTCAGAAAGTAAGACAACTAAAGAATCTGTAGAGAGGAACAGATGGAACTACAGAAATAAGATTTTTAAGGTCATGCATCTTTCCCACTGCAACATATGCTTGTGAGACCTGGACACTTAACAAAACAGCTGAGAAACACATAAATGCCTTTGAATGTAAATGCTACAGAAGAGTTCTTCAGATATCATAGACACAAAAAAAGAACAAATATATCCATACTACAAGAGCTTAATATTGAAGACCGCTGGCTAGTAAAGAGGATTAAAGAGAGAAAACTTAAATGTTTTGGACACATTAAATGTCATGATAATCTATAGAAAACCTCTTGGAAGGGTTCATAATAGGAAAAAGAAAGAGAGGAAGACCAAGGCGAAGATGGCTGCAAGACATCATTGATGATCAGCAGCAATCCATCTTGCTTACAACCAAGAGGCCTACAGTAGTGCTGTTAGGGAGGCAAAGTTCTGCAAGGGACATGCAAATAAATTAAATCTGTACTCTGCTTTTAATTTCCTATCTTACTATATTGCTTCTGTTGAAGGTTGCATTTCTGCTTCCCTAATAATCATATAACCAACATTTATTTCCTCCGGATCATTCTGCCTCTGGTCTCTTGATATCTTCATATACTCTTCATATGCTCTTATAGATATATATATATATAGTCTTATCTTTGTTAATGGCCAAGCCCACTTTTAGTGCCACCTCTCTCAGATGTATGCAGGTATTAGTGACTTCTTGCATAGATTCCTCCAGTAGGTCAGTGTCATCAGTGTATCCTAGTATTTTAGCTTGTTCTTCTGTATTGTTTTCTTTTTTCTGATTACCTTTTCTAGTACTAGTCCACATATCTATTCATGTAGATTTATGCCTCCTTCCTTCATCAATTCTGCAGCAATTCAATCTGAGTCCGTTGCTTTGTTGTTTTGTAGAAGCATGATGCTGTAGATGACGTCTGAGTCCTCTTTTTTCAGGTTCACAAGTCTGTATTTCTTCGCATGGTAATGTTTTATAGGCTCTTTACAGTTTAGTAGTTTTTCAAAATATTCTTTCCATCTAATACAGATTTTCTCTTCATAATTTATCATGTTTCCATTACTATCCTTCAAGCACTGCAGAGGTTGTTTATCTTACACCTTACATCCTTCCTGTGCCATTAAACGTCACATAGTTCGTCAAGATTTCTCGTCTTCGGCGAGTTTTTCAATCTCTTCAAGGAATGTTATGCCCACTGAACTGGAGTCTCTTAACAATGTCCTCTTTAGAGTTTCACGTGGTTGACCTCGTTTTCTTCAACCTGTTGTGCTCCACTTGATAGCTTGTTTGAGGATCATCTGATTGTTTTTTCTCATCACATGACTGACATATGTCCATCTTCTTTTTCTGATCACCCATGAGACAGGTTGTTGTTTGCTCATCTGTCTTATCTCTGCATTGTTCTTGAATTCGTTCCACATTATAATGAGTATTTTCATTAGGCATTTGTTTTCGAAAGAGTGTAATTTGTTGTCTGTTTCATTAGTTGTTTTCCAGCTTTCGCATGCATAAATGAGGGTGGATGTTACATTTGAATTGAATAATCTTAACTTGGTTTTTGTGCTTATAACTTTTGAATACCATATGTTCTCGAGATTCTTAAAGGTCAATGCTGCTTTTGCAATTCGTATTCTAACTTCATTTCTAGTGTCACCATCCTGGTCTATGTAGCTGCTGAGGTATGCAAACTGATTGACTTCTTCAACATCTGTCCCTTCTATGTGTATTTTTCCATTTTGATTAATGGAAAGTTTCATTATTTTTGTTTTATCCTTGTTCATTTCAAGTCCTGTTTTGCTAGCCAGTGAAGACAGGCTATCTGTTTTTTTTTTTTTGCATGGAGTTCACATTGTTACTGATAAGAGTTATGTCATCAGCAAAATCAAGATCTTCTAGTTGGGTCCCATATACGCAATCAGTGCCTGTGTTACCTGTGCAGCATTTTTTCATTATGAAGTCTATTGCAATTCCAAAAAGCAAAGGAGACAGTATACATCCTTGTTTCACTCTGGAACCATTCACTCATCCCTTCATAGGTTTTGACTGCACAAACATATACATTGTAGAGATCCTTAATGATGTTGACAGTTTTAGATGGTATTCCATAAAAACTTAAAATTCTCCACAATGAATTTCTGTATATGCTATCAAATGCCTTTTTAAAGTCTTTGAAGTTCAGTATTACTGGTTTGTGTTTTTCAATATGTTCTTCAAGTATTATTCTTAGAGTAAAGATCTTATCTTCTCCCTTTTCTAAATCCTGCTTGTTCTTCTGTCATTTTGGTATCCACTATATCTTTAAGTCTATTCAAAATGACCTTGCAAAATACTTTTGACACAACTGGTACTAATTGTTAGTCACCAAGATTGCCTTTTTTGGTATTTTAACAGTGATTTCAGTAGGGATTTGAAATGTTAGTGCCTTCACATCTGCAGACCACCACAGTGTTTGAGGTAGGGATGCCAGCACCTTGCCTCGCTGCCTTTGTTTTCCTAGGGAACCCCCAGGTACCCATTTTTTTAGGCTGGTTTGACCTTGGTGCCGGTCAGTGCGAAAAAACGAAAAAAAGAAGAGGGAGAAAAATATGAAGACATCATGTTTTCCTGGTGACATTGTGTTTTAATTAGGTTGGAATTGAGCTTTTATACGCTTTTTTGAGCTTTTGGATGATTTTTTTTTGTCCTGCATAAAATCACAATTTAACATAAACTGGAGGTAGCACATGAAGACATGTCAAAGAATTCAAGTCTGTAATTATTAAGACCTCCTAGATCCATATTTCTATTGTTCCTCTTGCTCATAAGGTTTGAATGATTATGCATGTCTATGACATTAAAAAAAATTCCATGGCGTAAAATAAGATTCTCGGTTTTGTGATAACTTTTTGGAAATATGACAGAGGTACCACTCTAGATTAGCTGGAGAGAATGGAGAAAGTGCAGAATTAGCTATTTCTCGAGCTAATAGGATTGTGAAGCTAATAGGATTAAAATTGATATAATTTTATTTTCTATTACTAATCTGATGCTGTGAGGCACATATTTTGATTAGCGGGAGAAATGCTGATGTTTTTTTTCGCAATTTATTTTTTGTTGATGGGTTAATTTAATGTTTTATAACCAATTTACTTATATTATAAACATCTTTCTTTGTTTCTTCTCAGGTGCTTTTCAGCAAAAAATGGCCACTTTTTCTCAGTACAGAAATATCACCAACGTCTGCCTATACATGCTCTTGCTTATTTTGACTCATGCTAGCGTCACAGTAGCAAACTACGAACGAACTTGCAATTATCAGAGTCGACCCCACCCAAATGGGTTATGTGGAAGCGCTCTGCCAGATGTTATCCGCAACCTGTGTACCTCAACAAGTTCTAGAATGCTTAACAGATACATGTCGAAAAGGGATGCTGACACATGTAAATATCGAATAACGAATTGTTTTGTATGTTTCACAATCACATATCAAGAGTACGATCTTCACTTTATTTTGTCCTCCTTGCATTAATTTTTTTACTTGGTTTGTTGAAGAACATTAGCTAATGTTATTGGACAGGTAGGATATAGGGTGAATATTAGAATCGAATCTTAATTAAATAAAGGCAAGGAGAGTAACTGTTGGTTCAGATTGGTAGATCAGCAATCATGCATGCACAAGGGGTTGTAATTTGTGCAAGTAAAGAAATAAGGATAAATAATATGATAATATATTTACTTTATTAATTACTTTATCGAGATCTCAAAAGTAATGTAGTATTTTTTTAAAAAAATTTTAAACAGTGATAAAACCTACTAGGTATACAGCTTCGATATGCCGTATGCACACAAAATTATTGATCAATTTTATAAGAGCATATTTTCATCAACACTGAACAGAAATACATGATGTAAATGAAATACATGACATCACTGTTTGAAAGAGGAATATTTGCACTTTCATACTGACTTTAAATGCTTTCGATGTACGTCCAACATGTGGCACAGCAGATGTCCCATTCTTGCCAAATCCTCTCCAATATGTCTTGTCTGATGTTCTCGCTGGCTATGTTGATGCGCCTTCGCAATTCCGGCAGTGTCTTTGGAAGTGGAGGAGCATAAACATTGTCCTTGATGAAACCTCACAGGAAGAAATCGCACACTGTCAGATCCGGTGACTGGAGTGGCCATGTGCAGAAGATGTCTAGGGCCGGCAAACGACCAATCCATCGACCTGGCAGGTGTTCATTTAGGTATTCCGGAACCTGCAAATGGCCACTTTTTCTCACTACAGAAATATCACCAACGTCTGCCTATACACACTCTTGCTTATTTTGACTCATGCTAGTGTCACAATAGCATGTGATGGGGCCCCATCTTGATGGTTAATGAACCCCCGTTCCTCCTCATTTGTGAGTTATGGCATTAACCAGTTCTCAAACATATCCGAGTACACCGTTCCTGAGACCCCGTCCTCTGCCATGAAGAATGTGTCAAACATACTCTTCTGGAAATGGCACAAACACTGTGACGTTCCATCTCGATCCCAACATGGGGATTCTGGGATATCTGGATACTGTGTCTGCTGACCTTTCCAGACAAATAAAAAGTCACTTCATCACTAAAAATTATCCATTCCGTCTAACCCTCATCCGCCATTGAGAACATCACTCAAGACATGCTCGAGAGGGTTTGACGATACGATAATAAGAGTAATCGCCTGGACATCTGCTGGGCCACACGTGGGGTGCACATCGAATGCATTTAAGGTCAGTATGAAAGTGCACATTTTAGGTGGCAATATCATGTATTTCTGTGTTCAGTTTTGGTGAAATAGGGTCTTACAAAATCTACGAATAATTTCGACACACCATGTGTTGTTAGCATCCATTAGATTCAATTTTAGTTCCTGAGTCTCTTTTCTGTTAGTTCCTTCTATTTATAAAGACAACAACACATAGACAATCCTCCTATGCTGTGAAAGTCGTTGTATAAATAGAAAAACATTTTTGCTATAAAACTGAATATCGTTCCCTCTCTTTCTACACGACGTGTGTGATAATATTCGGGTATGGTAGGAGTCAGGGATTAGTAATATATATAATCGTAAAGTCTGCATGTCTGCTTCTCGTGATGTGCATTGCACATCTTTTTTGCCTGTGGTGCAGTTACACTGAATAGAGCTTAACCTGAGGTCCATGAACCTCTAGGAGTCCATGAACAAATTTTTGACGCATGGCTCGATGTAAAAAAAAAATCTTAGCTTTATTCTGACTCTGTTATTGCTTTATTTTTAGTGAGGGGTTCACAGCTGTTTTCGGGTAGAAAGTGAATCCACAGCAAAAAAAAAAAAAAGTTAAAACCTCTGTAGAGCAAACAGAGTTAAGAACCTCTATAGAGCATACAGAGTTAAGAACCTCTATAAAGCAAACAGAGTTAAGAACCTCTACAGAGCAAACAGAGTTGAGAACCTCAGTAGAGCAAACAGAGTTAAGAACCTCTATAGAGCAAACAGAGTATTACTTAATGACTAGATGTCCACCGACCGAAAACCGACCTTACATTTCCACAGAAATGTCCGATAGCAGACGGGGACTGACGTCACTGAAGCATGCGTTGTTTTACTATTGTAACGCTGTGGTAAAGTCATTGAGTCGATTGACTAAATATACAGTCGCAATTCTAGTTATTCAAGTTCCAAGTCAAATCTTTCAATCGACTTGAGTTTACATCTCAGTTCCAAGATGTTTATCCCTTGTGAATCCTCGCCAGTTTTCTTCATCTGTGTTTAGGCTTCTCCACCGTGGCCGTCGCCTTTCTGCTTTATTGCCCAGAATCTATCTTCCGTATACTGTTTAAAAAAAAAAAACCCAACACCACTGTAGTCATAATGGACACCAAATTTCAAACTTGTATCAAAATGTTATTTTACAGAATATTTGTTTCAATCTTAGCATGAAGAAACTTTAAGACTTCAGCAGTGAAATGGTGTTCATTAAATTTGGTTTGGACTTTTATTCTTTGCAACTGAGGCCTCCGTTTCAGTAAGGTGTACGGCCTCCTTTAGCCTGTATCAGAGAACGACATCTCCTTGACATAGATCCGATTAGCCGTTGGATCTGTTGTTGTGAGATGGCTGCCCACTCTTCTTGCAGTGCAAGAGACAACTATCGGAGATTGGTTGACGTCACGTCTGGCTGGTGGACTTGTCTGTTGAGTTCATCCCATAAGTGTTCTAATGGGTTCGTGTCTGATAGTATGGATGGCCACGGAATTGTCTGGACGTTGTTGTTATCGAGGAACTGGGTTGTGAGTTGTGCCACGTGAGGTTGAGCGTTATCCTGCTGAAAAATCGACTCTGATGCAGCCAGAAGTGGAAGGACGCGAGGAAAGAGGATTTCCAGCGACGTATCATTGGCCATTCAGGCGTACTTCAATTTGCACCAGATCACTTCTTCCAATGAGGTTGATCGTTCCCCCATACCAGTACACCTCCACTAGTATGTGGAGGAGCCTCATCCACGCAATTCTGGGCGTAGCGCTCATGGATTCTGCGGTAAACTCTTCTCCGTCTATCATGTCGCTGGAGCATAAAGAATGATTCATCACTAAACCAAACCCTTCTCCAATCAGTCGCAACGGTCCACTGACGATGCTGGTTCGCCCACTGCAATCGGTTATGGCGATGCCGGTCCGTAAGAACAGTACCTCTGTATAGTCTTCTAGCCCAAAGACCAGCGTCGTGCAGCTGGTTCCTGACCGTTTGATCTGAAATTTGACGAGCTGATGTCATTGACTGGACTGTTGAGGATGCAGAAGTAAATCGACTCCTGAGGTGACGCAGACGTATGAAGCGGTCTTCGGCAGGAGTTGTGACTATGGGTCTTCCACTGCGCAGCCTGTCTGCAGCTGAGCCAGTTTTTGTAAATCGTCCCCAAAGGCGACTATTAATGGTGCTTCTCTCTCTCTCTCTCTCTGAACCTTAAGTGACCAGGGCACATGGGGCTTCCGCAAGGGTTTTCCACAAATGCCTGTCTTTCGCCTTTTTTTCTGCTCTTGCCCAAGTGAGCCCTCTATTGCTCAACATCCTTTCTGTTGTTCTTCTCCATGTCTCTTTTGGTCTACCCTTACTTCTGCTCCCCTGTGGTGTCCATCTTAGTGCTATTTTTGGTAGTGAGTTGTCAGTCATTCGGAGCACATGTCCCAACCATTGCCAGCGTCTTTCCTCAATAATTGTTGTCAGTGCTTTCATCTGCATTTCTGCCAATAAAATGTTATTTCTTATGGTGTTTGGCCAAAATATTTTTTTAATTCTACGTAAACATTTAGTCTGGAAAGAATTCAACTTGTTTTCTATGGTTTTGGTGATTTTCCAGCATTCACTTCCATAGAGTAGTACACTTAGAACATTACTCTTAAATATCCTGATTTTCATATTTATGCTTAGTTTATTTGATTTCCATATATTCTGTAGCATTGCAAAAGCCTGGTTTGCTCTAGTAAGTCTGCTGTTGATGTCCTCTGTGCTGTCTCCATTTTCTACTACTCTGCTGCCAAGGTATACAAATTCGTTGACCTCCTCCACTAACTTGTTATCTACTCTGAGTACATTTCTGTTGTTCACATTTTGCTTCATTAACTTTGTCTTTCCTACGTTGATCTTTAGTCCTATGTTGTTTGCATTCTGGGTTAACTTGTTTATTTTATCTTGCATATCTTTGTGACTGCTTGATAATAGACAAATGTCATCCGCAAAGTCAAGGTCCTCCAGCACTGTGTCAAGGGTCCATTGTAATCCTCTGCGTTTGTCTGATGTTGCCTCCTTCATTAACCAGTCTACTGCCAAGATAAATAATGTTGGTGATAGTACACATCCCTGTTTCACTCCTGTTTGTACCCTAAAGCTGCTGGAGGTATGTTCTCCACAGATAACTTTGCACTGAAAACCCTCGTATAGGGCTTTGATTACATTAACTATTTTATGGGGGAGGCCATGCCATCTTAGGATTTTAATGGTGCTTCTAACCATATTAAATTGTCTGGCCACTACACATTTGTGACTGTCCAGTCTGTAAACGTCCAGTGATGATGAGTCGTTGTTCTGCAGAGAGATGAGCTATACTTGCGCATTGAGTTTTCAAATAAATTGATTCGAGGAGCGGCAGTCTCTTATAGGCGTACAGTAACACGGTCAGCGAGTTTTGTGTTCAGTAAGTTTCACGGAATTCTCGTGAATCTATCATGAGAAAAATGCTACTTTGACTAGTGTCGCTTTTCTGTACTCATGAATCATTTGATGAGTACAGTTCAGGTCAGCGCGAGAAGCTGATGTCCGGTTGAACGTTTCATGCAATTTGCCCTTGTCTGATCAGTAACCTTCAGTTTAAATCGCAACATCGTATTTGTTGCGTTTCTTTCTTTTTTTTTTTAACATTATAGGATTCGTTCTGTTCACCATTCTTGAAAAGAATGTGCTGGTAAAAATTTTTTTTCATTTCCTTGGTCAGACATTGGTCATTTTTTTCATTTCATTGGTCAAACTATTCATAGCTTTGTACAAGTTTATACATTTCGTTATCACAGTTTTACTGCAGTGACTTCGTGTACATAGTTGTGTTCATTCATTCATTTGCATGTCCCTTGCGGAACTTTGCCTCCCAAACACCACTCCTGTAGGCCTCTCGGTTGTGAGCAAGATGGCCCGCTGCTGCGGCATCCATTTGCAGATCGTCAACGATGTCTTGCAGCCATCTTCGTTTTGGTCTTCCTCTTTTTCTTTTTCCCATTATGTATCCTTCCAATACGGTCTTCTCTAAATTATCATGACGTTTAATGTGTCCAAAATATTTAAGTTTTCTCTCTTTAATCCTCTTTACTAGCCAGCCTTCTTCAATATTAAGCTCTTGTAGTATAGATATATTTGTTCTTTTTTGTGTCCATGATATTTGGAGAACTCTTCTGTAGCATTTACATTCAAAGGCATTTATGTGTTTCTCGGCTGTTTTGTTAAGTGTCCAGGTCTCACAGGCATATGTTGCGCTGGGAAAGATGCATGACCTTAAAAATCTTATTTGTGTAGTTCTGTCTGCTCCTCTCCACAGATTCTTTATTTGTTTTACTTTCTGAAGAGCGATAGATGTCCTCCTTTTAATTTCCCTCATTGTATCTCTATTATTAGTTAGTAGTGATCCAAGATATTCAAAACTCTCCACTTCTTCCAATTTGTCCATAGTTGTGTATACACGAATTATTCGTTTATTTCACCATGTCTTCTTATTTCTAGTGACTAATATAAAACAATCATTTTATGTCTCACAAAAAGTGGTGGGTGGATTCAAGTGCAAATTATAAAACCGACGAGTCTTGAAGTCCATTTGACATGTACGAAAAGTGAAAATTTTGCGTTTAATAGTAAAAATTGTCCTTTTTGATACCGCCCCCCCCCCCCACACACACACACACATCTTGGTGAATATTATATGTGCACTATACGCTTTAAGCTAGTTACTTTATTTATAAATATTGTTCGATCTAAATGTTGATCTGCCTTTACAAAAGTTCACCATAAATTATTTATTTGGGGTTACAGCTGTCCGCTCTTGTCGCAGGTCACAAGTCTTATGCTTCCTGAGTATCAAGAAGAATGGATATTTAACATGTTTCGTCACTTCAGAGGCTTAAATTGAAATGTTTGTTTTGAATTGTTAATGGATTTACGCTATCCAGGCCCCTGGACTAAACCTGGCTCATGAGTTTATGGGTATGACCCAGAAACTAAGGCCCAGTCTTCGCAGTGAAAGACTTGCAGCATCGACTGTCCATGTTCTGATATAAGGCCCAATTCCATTCTAGTTCTATCTCCCTCACTCCTATTATGCGACTATATATACTAAACAGACCAAACACAGCTGTTAAATCACGGGCAGCCTTTTACTTTTCAATAAATTTATCTTTTCAATCAGTTTTATGCAAATAAAGTCAACACTGTATTTGCACAGCCTTTTTTTTACCTTTTTATCTTGACGCCGGACCCTCTATCCGTCCGGACCATTAGGCTGCTTTATAACAGGCAGTTGGGCACTGCTTCCAGATCTGATACATCAAACTTTTCACTGGGAGGCTATCAGTCTTATCTTTTCCATGCTGTTATTATTGGAATTGATATTCCTATTTGTCCGTTGATTGTTTTGTTAGGAAAATAGTGGATGTAGTTGGAGATTACGGGTAGGGAATTTACACTTTCTGAGATGGATTTCTACTGAAATTTATACTGGTCGGTAAAGACGCGTCTTGTCTAAGAACCACAGTAAAATGGAAAAAAAATGTATATTGTCATTATGAGTAAATAACATGTCCTGGCTTGTACTGTTGTCATTAAATGCAAAATAACCTCGCACAAACAACAGGGAGTGTATAATGGAGAAAGAGCTTCTTGGTCATGGCTTCTTTTTTTTAAAACTGCAAGTCATTTTAACTTAAATAAAGACTTATCTAATCTTATTCGAATAACACACCAATACTGATTTTTTGAAATGCACATTATAAGTGAGCAGCAAAGTAAATTCTGAAGTGAGTTTGGACAACACTGCAGAAGGCCTTGATTATACTACCGAACTTTAAAAAATAACAGATTTTAATGCCGTACTTCAAAGTTCGATGAAAGCTCCTCAGTAACATTGTAAAATGAATTGTAAAAATTGGTATGCCTTCTGCGGCTGTGTAAAGGTCATAAAAACGATGCCATATTTCGTATGTGATGTGGCAGTCATACGTAAAATGCCTGTGGTAATGGAGATCTTGTTTTCGTTTGAATTTTTCACAATACGGAAAATGATTTTTACCACGGTTGAACATGTCTCAGATAAGCCCAGTTTTATACTTCAGTCGGAGACTGAATGGTTATTAATATTCATAAGCAAGTCTCCAGTTTAAAAAAAAAGATTTACAAGGTCCTTCCGTATATGTGAGCAATAGCTGACCGTGGTTCTCCTTATACGAAAACTTTTCAAAAGCAATCATAACAGGTGATGAATTGTGAGTTTATGGGTATGACCCCAAAACTACGGCCCAGTTTTCGCAGTGGAAGACCCCGACGTCTTCCAGAGTCAAAAAAGCGCGACAGATTCGCAGCAATTTCAAGACAACGCAGACTTTTTTTTTTCCTATTACAGTGAAGTTGTGCATCATGAAAATGCTTCATCAGGTCAGACAATTAGATGAAGTTTTGCCGCGTTTGCAGGTCCCAATTCGTCGCAAGAGGCCGCATTGCATGAGAATGGTGAATGCATTCACCATAACAACGCGCCTGCCCATGCATCGTAACTTGTGCAGCAGTTTCCTTCTAAGCACCGCATTTTACCGGTCCTGATATTCACCTGATATAGTTTCCTATGACTTTTTCCTATTCCAAAAAAAGAAAAAACATCTGAAAGGGAAAAGATTTCAGGATGTTCAGGGGATACAACAGAATGCGTCGAGGCAGCTTTACGCCATATCAGAAGATGACTTTAAAAAATGCTTAAAGCAGTGGAAACAGCGCTGGACTAAGTGTGTTGCTTCGAAGGTAATTTACAGATCGCTAACTTTTATAGTTTTTTTAATAAGTCCAGTCCGGATACTTTTTTATCACACCTCGTACATGTTCCATAGCAACAACTAGTTGTATGCCGGACCAAATAAATATTCTGTATTCGAAACATAAGAAAGATTTTATTTTAAAGTCTGACATGCAATACTTATAAATGTGACAGGGGTGTCAGACAAAGATGTTTATTGTCACATTGATAATTCAACTTTTAACACAGCCATGTAGTTAGCATAGTGGGTACATAAAGCAGCATCCTCTCAGGCAAGCGTTAAAATTCTGATGTTCTGGGGGGGGGGGTGCTCTATGCCATGACTTCCAGATGTCCGTGCGTTATTGGTTTATAACCGCTTGACGAGACTGAAGATACTATCTGACGTCCGTAACTTCCCCAGTTCATTGCTGCTTTTTTTTTTTTTTTGAATCAACATTTCTTCTTATGTCTTGTCCTTAGCGGTGCTTCAATGAATGCCCTCTCAGTTCCAGTCCGGCACGCTGGGTCATTTTGTAAGACACCACCCTGAGGGAACCAGAACCACAAGCCACCACTCTTTTGCCTCACATTCAGACGGTACAAAAAAGTATCAGCCTTTGTCCCGCCTTTATCATTGTTTACGTATAGTTGGCTAGGTCGTCGCGGATTTATAACACTGTTCACTTCAGTGTTCTATGTTCTCCCCGTTTGTGCTGTATACAGTAGGAGGCTTTTCTGCGAGATTTTTCACAGTGTGTGTTCTTGCTTGTTCTTTTATGTTTTGTTGTTTACACAAGCCATACTCTGGTGTCGCCAAGAAACTTTTTGCTTATGGAAGCCTCTACATCAGTGGTTCCCAGCTGAGGTATGGGTACCCTTGGGGGTATGCAGCAGGTGTATTTAAGGTATGTGAGTTGGATAATAGCGGAAACCAGATAAATATATTGAAGAAACACCAACTATAACATTAACAAACAATTGTGCTAATATGGATATAGGCAGCCATGGGTTACGCAAGCGGAAGAAGGTTGGAAACAACTGCTCTGTAGCAGACACTCTAGGTTTTACTCATAGCGCATGCCTTTACCTGTTTAACCAGGTCATTGTATTTCGGTTTTTTTAAAAACTCATACGGGACCACGTGTTCAACTAAAAGTGAGTACTGTTTCGTGGACGAGTACACTGCAGTGTTGGTCGCTTTTTGTGTCTTTTACGAACGCTGGGTATTCTTATCAAACCTGATAGGTCTGCTGCAACCTCCCAACCAATCACTCCATCTATAAGTGAGGACAAGAAAAGGTTATTATTGTGGATAATTTCCCAGCAACATTGAAATACTTGAGAAGGGTTTTGGCTTCTGTTTTTGGTGCTTGCTGCATCCTGCGCTAAAACTACAACGAAATAGATCGTCTAACTCATGAAGTGAAAACCTAAATGGGTCACTTCAGATTAGACTGACACTAAAACCTCCCACATACACCAGCCATATATGTATGTATATGTGTGGTGTGGTGTGTGTGTGTGTAATATTTGTTTTATGCATTGAAAATCTTTCAGTTTTTAACGGAGTCTTCATTTTCTAGACACTCGTTATCGAATAAAGATATATTTATTTAGAAATGGTTTACTTGCAAAAATTTCTCGAAAAGATATAATCATTATCGATATTTTGTAACAGTTTAAAAATATTAGTTTAGATGTAACAGTTAATGTTTTCTCTTTTACAGTGCTTGACGAAAATCTGAGAAATATCATGCTCAACAAAAAAGATGCATTTTCATATCTGGCCAAGAGAGAATCAAGTGCAAATGTAATATGTGAATGTTGTTACAACCACTGCACAATAGCAGAGCTCTACCAGTACTGCGATTTTTCTTCCTTATCAAGCAGAAGAACTAGAAACGCTGGTAGTCCACTTATAGACTAAATCACGTTTTCAGCATGTCGATAAAAAGGAAATAAGATTAATCTATTATTGTAACCAGAAGACAGCATTAAAATTATGAAAAAAATGTTGACTGCTGAATCTCATTTTATGTTACTGCATTGGCTGCATCTAGGCGTTCTGTTTTACGTGCTCATGTGATCTTCAAAGCAGTCGAAATAATTTTGATTTTGTTTATTGACATGTGTAGCACTCAAAAACGTTTATATATATATATATATATATAGAGAGAGAGAGAGATTTTCATCATTCATTGCCAACTAAAGTAAACCTACAGAAGGAGTATATTCCACGGTCAAAATAAACTAGGTCTACAATGAAATCGACAAGCAAAACGACTTAATTTACGAAGTAATTATGCCTTGGTGTAATACTTGTTCAATTTTTTTTGGTTACAATTTATTTTTAACGACAACGCGAGATGTCTCCATGCACGAACTTAAAAAGGTTGAAAATATCACAGCTTATATTAACATTTATACTCTTATATTTTCTCATTTATGGTAAACAAGGGCCCTACTTTTATGCACACAGGGGCATAGCGAAAAAATTTAGAAGTGTTGGCAGTTGCCCCCAGAAGTTGGTCCAGGAAGGCGCCTAAATATCTTACAAAAATTTTAGTGTTGAATTTCTTTGCCCGTTTCAATTTCGATCACAATTTTATTTTTCTAAAATGGATCGTGTACAGAAATGATTGCAGTGAAGAAAATGACGCATTTTTTCGGGGTACTTCGTGTGATTTAGAATCGCCTGAGATCACAGTTAACAAATTTCTCCAATCAGTTTCAGTTTCCAAAACAAAATAAAGTCAGTACAAATAAATGTTGACAAGAGAGTACGAGTGTACACGCAAAAAAGCCATTGCCTAATACTGGAAGAGATGTGAAGTTTCATCAGAAGATGAATTTTACGCGCCATGAAAAGCGTCAAGATCCCTTGCTAAGTTTGCGATCTGTTCGGAACAGGACTGAATTTGAAGTTTTGATTTCTTTTGAATTTTAACTCTTTCCGTGCCTTTGTCATTATAATGACGCTTCCGGTTTCCCGTTGCTTACCAATGGTCATTATAATGATCATTGTTTGTTTCAATAAAACAACCGGTGTAACATTTAGATTGTACATATTTCGTCCGCGATTCCGGTGACACTTTTCAAAATGGTGAAAGAGTGCCTAGTTACGAGCGATGCCGAGCGAGAAAAAGGACGAGAAGCATGGAAATTTTTCAATTTTTGACGATGTAGATAGGGGTATGTACATATCCTATGGCCACCCCGCTGCTCTTGAATGTATTCTGAGTAGATCTAAACATATTTAGACGACTGGAGAAGTAGTTAGGAGGTTAGTTCATACATTCATTCAGCGAGAATGCAACATCGAATCACAATACGAGATCGACAAGTAGATCTACACATGTCAGATGGTAAGTAGTGCAGATCTAGACCTCGCTGATGGTGAGCTGGCCACCTAAAAACATCACATTACTTCTTTTTTCCTAAAAAAACTCTGAATTTATTAAATTTTCATTCATTTAGCTATATTTTGAAACATATTAAGTATACGGAAGTACATGGAAATACTGTTTTCCATTTCATTTTACAACTATACCCCCTTACAGACCAAGACCCGCGCTTTTACTCTGGTAAGCAACTGAACGTCCGCTTTTCTTCCCGTGGCATGGAAAGAGTTAAAACTATTAAAAATAGGCTGGACCAGTTTCATTCATTTTTAACTCTTTCATTCCCGAAATGCTTTGCCAGAAAAAATAATGAGAAGAAATTTTGGTAGAAAGAAAATGGAAATAAGTCACTCAGTAATTTAAAGATATATGTTGGGTATAAATGTGCTACTTTTCATTTTATTTAGAAGGCTGGACACTCCTAACCATTCATCATAAAGCTGGAGTAAGACAGGGCTATTACTATTTCCTTATGCATAGTAAAAATTCCATCACGAAACTTCAGAAATAATGCCACTAAACTTACAGTACACTTCAGAAAACATATTAAATATGTGGACCATAAATGAACTTTTTTCCCCGATTACCTAGTACTTATAGCCATATCAGAAAAAGACCTACAACAGAACATGATAGCAAGGGCATGCAAAAACCACATCATGAAAATCAGTGCTGAAAAAATGAAGTCATGACAATTGTCTGAGATTCTTCGCCAACAAAGAACTTCCTGGACAGACTTTTAAACAAATGAAGCATTTCAAATACGAAGGCAGTGCAATATCATTATTTGAAAAAATCAGTGCTGAAACTGATAGACAGACAGACAATAAAGATAGATCAATCCATGTCTTCTTTACCCTTATCTGGGACATAAGCCATCAATAAGGTAAAGTAAAAGGTAAAATCTCTGTTTCCATGCCATTGAGGATATGGTATTAGGCCTGTATTTCCACGACTTTGGGAACATGAAAGCGTGATGTTGCCTATATCAAGCCTGGCTATCCATTTTTAGAGGCTGGGTGAACTCGTGGGCCTTTTATGTGTGTACCAGAAAAAATCCCACCAATAAAAATTCAACCAACAATGGTTCTCCATTTATTTTGTTGTCCGTCTCCATGTGTGGTCTATCTTTCTGATCTCTGCTTCAAGTCTCTTTCGTTTGGTGATTTGTCCTCGTTTCCTTTTATCCTGGTAATTTGGTGAGAGCCTTTCTGGTTACGTTAGTGGTAGGCTTGCGAATGTATGTCTTCATATGTCCCCCAGCGTCTTTTCATTATCATTTTTTTCTTTGTGGGTTGGTTTGTTTTCTGCCATAGCTCTTCATTTCAGATGTTATCTGCCCATCTAATCTGAAGGATCTTCCTTAGGCAAGTGTTAACAAAGTTCTGCAGTCTCTTGGTACTTTTGGCTGATGCTGTCCGTGTTTCTGATCCACACAACAGAACCGATTTGACATTTGTATTGAAGTTTTGTTGGTAAAGATATTCCCTTGTCCTTCCTATAGAAATGCTGCTCTAGCCATTCCCAATTTCTGCTGTAATATTTGCTTCTGTACCGCCCTCTCTGTCTATGATGCTGCCAAGATATGCAAATGTGTTACTTCTTGCCTTCTAAAGTGACTGAAATTGTTGTTAGTTGTGTTTATTCTGAGACTTTTTCTTTTTCCTCCATTTATTTTTTAGTTCAGTTTGTGCCAATATCTTGGACTCCTTTTGGTATTTTCTTGCAGATATTGCTGGTAATATCATAGCAGTGCCAAGACGTCTGCAAAATCCAGATCTTCTAGTTGTGTCCATGGAGTCCATTGTATTTCATTTCTAGTTTGTTCTGTAGCCTTTTTTCATAATCCAGTCTACTGTTAACAGGAGTAGGAACGATGACAATAGGCATCATTGTCTAACCCCGGTCTACTTCAAATCTTCTTGTAAGTTGTATGTTTCTTTGTTCTGCCAGATTTATATTTTTACATTCTTTATTTTGTACCGGTCCGTCTGCGTTTCTGAATCTACTTGAGAGTTTCCTGGTAATTTGGTGTGGCCAAGTTGTTCATATATTTCCGTCTTCTTTTATACTCTTTTTAACTTCTTTGTTTGCTGTCCTATATTCATCTTGCGCCTTAACGTTTTGGCTCCTTGTGCGACTGTTATTTACAGCTACTATGTTTTCTTTTCTTCCTTGGATTCTTAGTACTAGTGAGGCCCATTCCTTTTTTTTCTTTTTTTTTTGGTATATTTTGGGCCACAGTATTTATTGACATGTTAGTGTTAATATTTCCTTAATTTTAATCCATTCGTTACCCAATGCTTCGTCCTTTAGTATAAATTAGTTCTTGCAAGACTTGAAATTTATTGTTTAGTACTGTCTTATATTTATCCGCCTTTTCCGACTCTTTCGGGAAGTCCATGTTTTTAACGCAGCATGTAGACGTTTCTAGCCAGTTCCTCTTTAATTTAAGTTTCAGTTTGCCATATCTGCCCCTCTTTTATGTCTTGCAGTGATCTCCTAAACTTTATACAAATGTGGTCGGTCCAGTTTTCTGCTGTGTGGTCAGGTGACACCCAATTAGCTTTATGAATTCTCTTGTGAGGAAATATACTGCCTCCAATTAGAAAGCGAATTTGTTATTTGTTATTACGTGCTGTAAACACGTGTGATGTAGTAACAACACAACGAACATTCCCTGTGTACTTTTCACAGGACAATCCCATGACAAACTGGCACACAGGACTGTCAATCAAGACTGCATTAGTTTAGCACTTACATCCGTTCATTACGTGTAACTTGATGATGATGACGACGACGACTGACAACGAAAATATATCAAAGACGATTCTAACATGCATAACTCCCACAATATAATTCCGAGCTGCTAACTAAGTCACTGAGATAGCGTCATAAGAATTCAACCCAATAACATACCCAACTCACAACTAAAAGGGATGGACTGCAGTAAAACTGGTTCAAATAATAAAGGTAGGTGTATGGTGTATGGTGCAGTTTTACTAGGCGGCAAAAGGAGTGAGTAAGTGAGAAACAACGAACAGAAAGTATGAGAATGTATAAATGAAAAACATACAATATTTCGGCGTCAGCCTTTTTCAAGGATTATATCCTAGAACAACATAACACAAATAAGAAAAATGCTTTGTGGCATTCTCCTAGTACAGAATACAACAAATTTGCATTCAGGTTTAAAGGGGGGGGGGTAAATGTAGACAAATGTTCAGAATTTTAGCGTTTCTTCGTGTGCTTGCATTTATGAGAACACTATCGTCTTGCTACCGCTGTTGCCGTCCGGTTGCAAAACTGAAAGTCTCGCGCCCGACAAGAACCCATCAGCTGTGTCTGCAAAACGATAGAACGCTTCATTGACCTAAGGTTTAAATGGTACCTAGAAAGCGAAAACCTTCTCCCTCCACATCAAGCAGGTTTTATGTAGTAAAGAAGATCAGGTGACCTTTCTCTTTCAAGAAAGGACACATCCTAAGCCTTGTATTAACAGCATGGATTTACGAGTACCTGAGAAAAGCTTTTGATATAGTACTGGGACAAGATTTGCTATGAGAAACTAATGTGAGTGGAAGAGCTGGACAAAATCCTATTTACACTTTGGAAAAGCAAGGGAGGTAATAGACTTACACAAAAGCCAAAAAGTACTGTTACAACATGGCATAGGTCAAAGAGAAATCCTTCACCTACTCTTTTCCTCGTGTTTATTAATGACCTGGTCAAGGAAATCCCCCGTAGAATCAAAGCGGTATTGTATTCAGATGACCTGGTCATATGGTGTAAAAACAAACACCCGACAGTGGCTATACAGAGACTTCAGAAATCAGCAGATAACTGACATCAGGGACAACTATTGGTGTGTTAATATCGACACAGATAAATCAGATACCACCGTGTTCACTCTCTCATCTAAAAAGAAATCAGATATCACCATGTTCACTCTCTCATCTACACAGAAATCAGATATCACCGTGTTCACTCTTTCATCTAAACAGAAATCAGACAACATCCTTTTAAATGGAGCGTATTTTAAGGATGAAAAACAAATAACTTATCTAATAGTGACTCTTGACACAAAAACGGCCTACAATCAACACAGCAACAATGCGAAAGCGAAAGCCAGAAAAAAACCTACCCATACTAAGAAAAGTGAGAAAAATCACATGGGGAGCCAGTGGAAGAATCCTAAAGAATATATATCAACTAAACATTGTACAATATCTAGAACAGCAGAACAATCTACAATATTTAGAATATGTTTCTCAGCTGGTGCACATCATTAAGCACTACGCTAAAATCATTCATTACGGATTATCATAGGTGCTATGAAGTCCACACCATTAGTATACATGAAGAAATTAGTTGAAGTATAAGCGCTAAAAGAACGTTAGACACAATAAAGGTCATAACCCTGAGGAAAACGTTCCTCACCTCCGTAAGCCTGAAAGGAGAGAGTGAATAACTTGGCATGAGAACCGCTTAAAAGAAGGAGCTTCATCCATCAGGCCAAGTGTCCGCGTAAGCTGACATATAAACTCCCAGATGTAGCTACTCCGTAGTCATCTGTACCAAACCAAACACTGTGGAAAGAAGGAGACAAATGACCATTCAAACTGAGGTGACAGGTGTACACAACAATGAGGTGCAAAGCAGTTTTATAAGACCAACAGTCACACACTTAATGACAACTGTCCATGTGACACCTGGATATGTGTGTGTACACAGATAAATATGCACACAGTGCCATAACGAATAGAGGGGCTGGAGCACATTTTGAATATCTGAGCAACACCCCTAACATTACCCACTGGGAAAAACTGTAACATCCATGATGCAGAAGTTAGTGCAATTATCGCCGCAATTGTAAAACTATCAAATTCCACCACTGATACATGCCATATAGTATTTCTCCGTAGCTTCAAGATTAGTACTGGAAGTTCTTCAGTCCAACAAACTACCAGACCTTAAAGACACCTTGTCGAAAATTACCTCACAGCACAGTCACCCTTCAATGGATTCCATTTCATTGTGCGATACCAGAAATGAGAAAGCTGATCGTCTGGCCAAAGAGGGCAATGTAATGAAACAACTGGGCGTACCGGCTATCTACATCCAAAGAAAAAAAACCTACTGCATGCCACAGACATCACATCATGATAACTATCGCCAACTAAAAGGAAACGAACAAATCGTCATTTTCCGCCTCATAACAGGACACAACACCGACTCCACATTTATGTCGCATTTATGCAAAACTTATAATCTTCAGTCAGTCATCTGCATGTCCCTTGTGGAACTTGCCTCCCTAACAGCTCTCATGTAAGCCTCTCGGTTGTAAGCAAGATGTCTTGCTGCTGATACGTCCATTTGCAGATCATCAACGATGCCTTCCAAGACTGTCTTCTCTAAATTATCATAATGTTTAATATGTCCAAAATATTTAAGTTTTGTGTGTTTAATCTTCTTTACTAGCCAACCGTCTTCAGCATTAAGTTCTTGTAGTATATTGTTCTTTTTTGTGTCCATTATATTTGAAGGACTCTTCTGTAGCATTTACATTCAAAGGCATTTATGTGTTTCTCGGCTGTTTTGTTAAGTGTCCAGGTCTCACAGGGATATGTTATGATACGAAAAGATGCATGCCGTTAAAAACCTTAATTTTTGTAGTTCTGTCTGTTCCATTTAACAGCTTCTTTAGCTGCTTTTTTTTAAGAGTGATAGATGTCCTCCTTTTAATAACCCTCATTGTATCCCCATTATTAATTGGTAATGATCCAAAATATTCAAAACTCTCCACCACTTCCAATTTTTCCTCAGTGATATATATTTCAGCTACTTTATTTGTTTTGTAAGTTGTCATCAATTTTGTTTTCTTAGCATTACGATAAAGGTTTTGCTCTTCACTGTTTTTACATCCTTCCCGTGCCGTTAAACGTCACATAGGGGTCGCATAGTTGTTTGTCAAGTTTAACTATTCTCGGCTAGTCTTTCAACTTCATCAAAGGATGTTATGCCCACTAAAATGACTTCTCTACAGAGTTTTACGTGGTTGATCTCTTTTTCTTCGGCCTGTTGTGCTCCATTTGATTAGCTTGTTTTGGTATTCTCCAATTATTTCTTCTCATCACATGGCCAACATATGTCCATATTCTTTTTCTGATCACCCATGAGACAGGTTGTTGTTTTGCTCATCTGTCTTATCTCTGTGTTGTTCTTAAATTCGTTCCACTTTATACCAGATACTTTCCTGAGGCATTTGTTTTCAAAAGAGTCGAATTTTTTTATCACTGTTTTTATGGACTGGCATAATTAGTTTTTCCATTCCTTGTGGACAGTAATACTGTATCATCAGCATATCTAATTTCTGGCATTTCATAATCTCCAATTATTATGGCATCGTAATAATCTTTGTCTACGTCTTCTACAGAAATGTTAAAAGCTTTAACAGTGACAACATGGGCCAATTACAGAGAATGTTTAATAAAATTTGGAAAGAAGAAAAGGCCCTTCCACATGGAAAAAGGAAATCATTGTTAAAATACTAAATACAGGCAACCTCAGTGATTGCAATAGCTGGAAGGGTGTAACCTTAATATCAGTTGTGTCAAATGTGTTTTGTAAAATGATTCCGAATAGAATTAAGGATGTAGTGGATACTACAAAGAGAGAAGAACAGGCAGGATTTCGAAAAGGAAGAAGACTCTAAGAATAATACTTGAAGAATTTTCAGGAGGCAGGGGGAGGTGCAGGCAGCTGCAGGTAGACAGATTAGGACTCAGCCGCAGGTAGAGAGAGAAGGATTCAGCAAGAGAAATGTAGAGATAGAGACATAGTGTTAGACTGAACCAGTGTAGCAAGAGATTGTGCAGTAATTTTTACACCGAGCTTTTGTACTAAAGTATGAAGTATTGAATATTGTGAAGCTGAGAACGCTGCTTAAATACTGCATTTAGAATATGAGAAGTATGATATTGTGATATTTTGAGATTACGTGCTTCAAAGAAGAATATAACGAAATGTATATAATCTTGCATATTATTCCAAGTGATGTTATCAATTTCATGGCTTAGATATATATTGGTCAAAATAAAAGTCATGCAGTGAACTTTTCATCGGACTTCTCTGGTCCAGCGAATGATGTAATATGTTGTGAAACATCAATGTGTGATGTGACGATTAAAGAGAAACGTACTGAATAATAAGATAGGACCAAGAACATCTTCTTGAACAACAAAATAGAACTCATAATTGTTATAATGGTGCCCGTGCCTATTCCCGACATTTGGGAGGAGACAACCGGGCGTATAAGCGGCCACAATGAGAAGTATTGACTACTAGCAATCACGTGCAAGACTGTGTTGAACTGATGTGATTTAGGCAAAACGAACTGATGTGACATAGGCGAAGAACAATTGTTTCTTTAACAGTGATGTTATTTAGAGAACATTAATGAGACTTTCACAAGGAGCAACAACATTAGCGACAGAGGGACAGTATTTTCGGCCAGGAACAAGAGATAGTTAAGTTAGGTATTAGTTTGATTGTTGTTGAAATTGCAGTGTATATTGGTTTGATTTATACTGCTGTGTTAGAATATTTTTTTAATAGAAATTATTGATTATTTCACCGAATATTTCATTGAATAATACAGAGATTTTTCAGAGAAAGTGTTAGAGAAAATGGCAGAAACACCGGAAATAGACATACTGAAATGGGAGTTCAGATATCTGAGGAGAGAAGTAGCTAGGTTAGGTAGAGAGTTGAGGCAAGAAAGAAATATGAGACCACATTACAATTTTTATCCTAGAACAGACGTTAGACAGACACAGAACTCTGGTTATAGAAATGAGAGAGTTGGAAGTAGATAGAACAATGGAGAAATTGTGGAATTCTAATACACCTCCTCAGTCCACATCAGAGATGTTTGTGCAGATTAATAACGTTCACCGTAAGGCAGATCTCACATACAATTATGATTTTATAGAAGAAAAATGTAAAGCAAAATATGGTGAGAGAGAAAATACAGTTTCAAATGATAACAAACTAGTAGGCAGCGTTCAAATAACGTCAAATAAAGGACAGGAAAAAGATAGTAGTAAAGAAACAGTAGAATGGACTATAACAGCAGCAGAGATAAGGGCAGCATTAATAAAGGGTGGATGTGATGTAGACGCAGAACTTGGGATGATTAGGTCAAACAAACCGCCTAATTGCTATGAAACTCGACTTAAGCAACAGTCAAATGGAACACCAAAGATTATTGCTAGTATCAGTAGACCTCCCATCACTCGGGAGACCATCCTTGCAAATCCAAATATTCCAGAAAATGACAAACGTTTGCCACTAGAAGGTTTTGGTTATGATGAGGAGGGACATTTGTTTTATCAGCATGGAATATCAAACCGTATTTCAAATCAGGATAAGACAGTTGTTAATGATGAATGGGTCTATGAGAAGTTAAATAATTACGCTACAGGAAACAGAGAAAGTAAATACAGAGGTAAAGGAATGAGACGAAATAGAAGGCGCTAATGATTAAATATTAATGACGTTATTTTAAGGTTCCAGTATTCTCAGTATACAGGTTCAAGATTATTAGAATGCATACTGTGTTACAGATTCACCTAATGTTAAGGTTACATAAATTGTTGGTGCTCATGATATATATCCATAATGGATTTGGCATTGATGATGTGAATTTTTTACATTGCTACTATGGTATTACTAATGTTGAAATGCTCAGAAATTGAGAGTGTTAGTAGCCTACCACTCTATGTATTTTTTTTATGGTGAATAATAATGTAATATTGCATATTTTTGTATGATGAATGAAGTGCCTACACATTTTTTTGAGATATGGAAACAAACTTTTCATTTGTATTAAGAAGAGTAGGGTGAGATGTTTGGGTATTGCCAGATTGTTTAGTGGAACAGAGAAGGTTGTGTTGTGATTATCAATACGAGGATACCCTCACCACTAAAAGTGGTTGGCATAGAGGGATGGAGACCCAAGAGTTATCATGATAGAGGAGTACTTGGGGGGTAAAATAATTGAAGTCAGTGGAACAAATTTCGTGAGAATACGATGGGAGTATTCTGGTCTTTCAGGAACCAGTACATCACATTTTCACACTGAGTATGAATCAGGGAATGTGTATGAGATATCCTATGGTTGCCGCTGATGATGAGAAACGGGAGGTTTGTCGACTGAAAATTCATCATAAGGGCAATAAAGTGATTCGTTTTGAGGCTGGGCCTCAAATGTAATGACAGTATTTTTTGGTCATTTGAAAGAATGTATGCTTTTCTTTTTCTTGAGTGTTTATGAGACATCATTTTGATGTAGAAGAGCAGCCATGAATTAATGTCTTACTGGAAATTTTTTTGAACAAGATACAAATGTGGTGATACATGTTTTCTTCTTATGATAATTATGAATAGTATATTGACAGAATGTGGTTACCATGTTTATGGAGATGTAGTCGGTACCGTTAACATTCTGACTTAAACAAGGGGAGGTGACCGCAAAGTGATTTTTGTTGGTACTGTGGTCCACATGGAAATATATTTTGGTAGCTCATTACTTACAAGACACTTTGCTATTTTTTTTTTTTGTGTGTGTAGTCATGTTAACAATATGACTTAAACGAGGGGAGGTATGTAGCATAGCCTTGTAAGTAATGATTATAGTTATTATTATTATTTTTATTATTAGTATTAGTGACATGATCAGGAATATAGTTAAGAATGTATTGGGGGGCAGGATAGTAGAGCAAACGGCGACAGAGAAGGGATAGTTAGAAGGACGAAGAACGGATACTCGGTACTTCAAAGACCTGATCAAAGGTAAACCGAATCGACATGAGTACGCCGATAGATCGTAACATTGCGACTTCACGCACACCTGCAGTAGCCGAGGGGGAACAATTGACCAGTAGATCAAACGACTGAACAGAGAACGGACTAGGTCCCGAAGCAGATAACATGAAAGAGATGGGGGACTGGGTTAATTGGAGGTAACAATTGGACCGACGGAGATGAAAGCGACTAACACGAAGACGCTAGTTGCGGCCGGGTAGAACTTAGGAATATAAGGCAGACGGAAAGGAATATGAGTTACTTTAAGAGTTTGTGTTAATTCTTTTCTCGTGCGTTTACGGGTGATATTTTTCACCAGCTGATCTGCACGAACGTACTTGAATGGAAAGGGACGCAACTTGAGAAATAGACAAGCCAGTAAAATAATTTTCGAGTGGTACACCACGATTCTTGCGGACTGTCAGTTCATCGTTTCACTAGTTTTCCCCACAAGTATAGAGACATTGTGATGGAATACAATATAGCATGAACAAAATTTGTTATGATCGTTTGTTTTTTTTTATCCACAGCAATAGTATTGGTATATAAGTAGTTGATCTCATCTGTACTTATTTGCTTCATGTTAAATGTTATATGTTGATGCAGTTCACCGCACTGCATTATTAAGTGTTTTCTTGTGTGTGTGGGCACGAGAATTTTATGAAAAAAAGCGTGCCAAAAGAATATGGAATGTATAGAAGCTGTAACTGAGAAAGTTGTAAGAAGAAGCCACTACGAGTTCATGAGATGAACCTCACTAAGTGCCGCCTTGTTATATTTTATGTATAATCTATCAGCTGTGTTATAAATGATCATTTCATATAACTTACATGTTGGTGTTTAAGAGGTTGTACTGTGTCACACTGTTATAAGATATAGTCCAGGGTGACGTCTTATGATGTTAATAAATCTTTCAATTTTTTTCCCTTGATACCAAAATATCTGATTTTAGAAGTGATCATTACTTGTTGGTGGAGACAGAGAAAGTGAGAGTAAAACTGATGATTAAAACCTCTTAACATCTGAGCTGGAGAATCTTGCTGGACGACAACCGGAAGAGGGAGAACCTGGGGTAGAAGATCGTCCGGTGGGTACCGCTACCCGGGGTGTTCCAGGCACAGTTGTAATCTTTGGGCACCAATACCCGGTAGAGAAAGGTTAGCTATTTAAGCCAGAGTACCAGAGATGCACCATGGACGACGGAAGCATTAGAAGATCATGGAGATGAAGATTAAAAGAACGCTTAGGTGTGACATAAGCTGATGTAAAACAACAGGATATAAAGATATAACGATGTAACATCAAGCTATAAAAACATAAGTAAAACTTTACACATCCATTCATTTTTTTTTTTTGGCAGCTACATAGACCAGGATGGTGACACTAGAAAGGAAGTTAGGATCAGAATTGCAAAAGCAGCATCAATCTTCAAGAATCTTGAGAACATATGGAATTCAAAAGTTATAAGCACAAAAACTAAGTTAAGACTATTCAATTCAAATGTAATATCCACCCTCATTTATGCATGTGAAAGCTGGAAAACAACTAAAGAAATAGACAAGAAATTAGACTCTTTTGAAAACAAATGCCTAAGGAAAATACTCGGCATCAAGTGGAATGAATTCAAGAACAATGCAGAAATAAGACAGATGACTGAACAACAACCAGTCCCATGGGTGATCAGAAAAAGGAGATGGACATATGTTGGTCACTTGATGAGAAGAAATGATCAGAGAATCCCAAAAACAAGCTATCAACTGGAACACAGCAGGCCGAAGAAAAAGAGGCAGACTGCGTGAAACTCTGAAGAGGACATTATTAAGAGAGGCCAAATTAAAAGGCATAAAATCCTTTGATGAGGTTGAAAGACTCGCCGAAGACAGGAAAAATTGGCAAACTACTTTGCGAGCCCTATGTGATGTTTAACGGCACGGGAAAGATATAAGATATAAGATTCATTCTTTTGTGTTTTCTTTGCTGGAACCATATCTTTAGCTGCCGTTATTAAGATATCTCTGCCGTATTAAGATGTATTATTATTGTAAGTTCATATATTACATATATTTTACTTTTTTTTCTGTTTTCAGCTACTTTTTTCAACCTCGTCAAGGGATTTTTATATCTAGTAATTTAGCCTCTTTCAACAATGTTCTCTTAACAAGTGTGGTCGGTCTCTTTTTCTTTATCCTGTTTTATCCCCATTTGACAGCTTGTTGTGGGATTCTCTGATTGTTTCTTCTCATTACAATATATGTTCATCTCCTTTGTAATCACCGATAAAACAGGATGTTATGTGCTCATCTTCCTTATCTCTACGTTGATCCTGAATTAGTTCCATTGTAGAAAGAGTATTTTCCTTAGACATTTGTTTTCATCTGCGTTTAATTTGTTTTCTATTTCTTCATTACTTGTTTCCCAGCCTTCACAAGCATAAATAAGGGTGGATTTGTGTTGAAAAAATTTGTTTTCTCTAGATTCTTAAAGGCCAGTAGTGCCTTTGCAATTTTAATTCTAACTTATTTTCTGGTATTACCATCCTCGTCTATATAGCTGCTGAGGTATGCAAATTAGTTTACTTCTTGAACAGCTGTATATTTTTTCCTTCTTGAGTAATGGGAAATTTCATTATTCTTATTTTTTTCCTTGTTGAAATTTCAGGTCTTATTTTACTGCCCATTGAAGACAGGTGTATTTTGTTTATTGCATCAAATTCACACTGTCACTAATAAGAGCTATGTCTTGTTAAAAATCAAGGTCCTGTAACTGAGTCCTGTGTAATCCTATCAGTTTTACCCGTGTAGCATTTCTTTGGTGTGAAGTGCATGGCAATTTTAAAAAAGCAAGGGAGATAATATGCATCCATCTTTCACACTCTAGAAGATGCATATAACAGAGTGGATTACATAACACTGTTGACGCTGATGATGGAAAGTGGTGTTGACACATGGCCTGTTCACGCTACTGAAACGAATAGTGGGGTAGATCATGGATCTCAGAGCCAAAAATATTGCTACAGGCCTACTGAAGAGGTCTTCATTATCATTGAATTTTAAAAAATGTACACACACTTCAACACAATAAAAAGCTTTATGAATGGTGTAATACTAAATTAATACATACACATACAGATAAATATATGTCACTTTAGATTCCGACAATTATAAGTGCTCAATCGCTTCTCTTTGTCCCGTCCATTATCTCACCGAGATATGATCTCACGTCTCGGTGGCAGGTGTGATGGTGCACCGTCTTATTGGATTTAATTTTTATTTCGTCTTCAACTATGGCTTTATTGTTAGCCATTAAAATTCACTGCTGTTTCACTTTCATTCAAACTGAGTTCATCCAGAATGATGGATGTGGTACTGGCATGTCTGCTTCAAAGTCTGTCAGGTTTTTGTTTTTTTTTGGCATGGTCAATTAAGTATTTCTTAGAAGTACCTTTACTTTTGATTGTTACTTGATGTTAGTAGGGTATCGTTTTTTTCTAAAGATTGATCTTTTTTATGTAATAACCTCTTTTGTATATTTTTTTGTCATTGCCACTTTCTCTACTTCTCTCTCATCTCTTCTAGCTGAGCTTTTCACTTTATTGTAATTACTTCTCTAAATTCTAACAAAGCCTTTCACTTTATTGTAAATACCACTTCTCTCTCATCTCTTCTAGCTGAGCTTTTCACTTTATTGTAAATACTTCTATCTCATATCTTCTAGCTGAGATTTTCACTTTATTCTTCAACACTTTATATGTCACTTCTGACAAATCTTTCTGGAGATCTGTCTTTACATTTGGCATGGCTAATCTGGCTGCTGGTTGTATTTCCATATGTCCGTTATCCATGCTCTTCTCCCTGTCTTTTGCAGTCCACCACTTGCTTTCACTGCTATAATTGTGGCTGTGCTGTAAGAGTTCCATATTTCATCAACATACATCTCTTCTACCTGGATGACTGCTGCAAACCGATTGTTAAGTTCCAGGCTAAAATTTCTGTTGTTCTCAATCCTGTAGGCTGAAACTGTTTATCTTCATGGGCATCAACTTCTTGTTTTTTTTCAGTTTTAGTCCTGTTTCCCGTGCACAGGTCACTGTTGACATCTGAAAGTAGATGGAGATTTATAGTTCACTTTTACAAAAAGATGGAAAGGGTGAGGACAGTGGGCAGAAACAAAAATGGTAGAAAGCAATATCAGCATATACAACAGTCCAATATTTCACCAAAATCCTTTTTTCAAAAACAAAAGAACAGATAAAAAACAGATGAAAATATAGAATAGAATAGACGCATTCTGTGCCTGTCCATCGCACTAGGAAGAGGTAAAAGGGCATTGTAAACACGCCCACCTGGGTGAATTCCAATAAATAAAAGTTGGCGCAAGGTATGGTTGAGTACTGAATAACAGACAATGTGATCAGCTAGATTTCAGCGAAAGTGACATGAAACAAAAAGAAAAACTCGTCGATGAGACACTCCCATAAAGAAAGAAAATCTTGATTTCAGTACTGTGTATATCCATCTTGTGCTGTTATCGTGGTGCTTGACAGTGTCTTCTCATCGAGAAGGATCCGTTGCTGGATCCCTTGTTCTGGTATGTTTTATTCTATTCTTCTTATAATAGGTTGGGTGGTGGTGGTTTTCAGGAAGACTGTCTTCTTCGCAGTCTACGTTGCAGATCATCCTATATGCGGTCGATGGGAGACAGGTCAGATGGTTGAGAAAATTCTTTATCGTCATCTGCTAATAATTCAGCTCGACCCCAACATTCACAACATTTTCTCTGATCCACCCCTATTGGCATACAAACATGAGCCAAACCTTAAGGACATCCTCGTCTACAGCCGCTTGAAGCGGAGCTTTACATATGTTGGTACAAGAAAATGTAACCGCCCCTGCTGTGTTACCTGCCTTGTAGTCTGAGAAACGAAAATAATCGCCTTTCCCAAAACTATCCTCACTCTTCAGGAGGAATTCACATGCGAGTCCCGTAATGTGATATATGTCATCATACGCAAAAGATGCACGTATATTGGTGAGACTGGCCTCAGATTAGAGGACCACATGCAGAAACATGTGTACGATATCACCCAGCATGCTTTGAAACCAGTCCCAAAACATTTCACAGAGCCAGATCTGATTTTCTGGTAATAGCCATCAAACAATGTCGCACAGATGACACAAGGCCCTAGCACATGAGAACCACTACATTTAGGATTATGGGACACTGGAACCACACTGGTTAAACTTTCTATTCAGCTACACCTAACGTTCTCTCTTCAAAAATTATAATCCCTATCTACTATGCTCCACTCCCTTCTCACTTGTTACACATAGTTCAGAATCTCCTCACAGTATCATATAACAACCCCTCTACCCTATCTATAATCATCTATTTCACCTTCTCTTGGCTAGGTTAATACTGTACCACTCTCTCTCCCCTCCACGGTTTCCCCACCTACCACTCCAGTTACGACCCACTGACCACACATCACAGGTCTCCATTTAAACAGTCTCTACTCCCTACAATGCTCATTTCTGACACACAGCATTGAACAACCCACATCTTACAGTGCTCTATTCATTTTTAAAAAAAAATAGCATTCATGTGAATCTATACTCTTCTATTTCTTCATCCTGTATGTTTTTGTATGATTAAGGCTCACGCCAATACGTCACAACTTTGTAATCATTAAGTAATCAAGTTGTTCCTACTTTTTTCCTAGTTTAT
Organism: Achatina immaculata; assembly: GCA_009760885.1. NCBI lineage: Eukaryota > Metazoa > Mollusca > Gastropoda > Stylommatophora > Achatinidae > Lissachatina > Lissachatina immaculata. The sequence goes on from CM019711.1 coordinate 26,904,874, forward strand.
ACATTTTGGTATCACAGCTCTACTGCAGTGCTTCGTGTATAGTTGTATACTTAGACACTAATTATTGTGTATTACATACTATCTACACATTTCACAGACTGACTACTACAACTTCCTAACCAAAATAGAACGTCAAATCTTTCTAGATCCTAAGTCCTAAACGTCATGTTCATTTTTCTATCTTGTCATCTGCTCATCCCTTTCTTTTTTCTGTCTATGGAATCCTTGCTCTCTCACTTCAACACCTATCCTTTTTGCCTTGACTCCTGCCCCCTATCAGATCATTGTACTTCTCACAATTTAATATATGCTGCTCCTCTATTCTTTTTTCATATGTAACCGTAAGCTCGATCATTATTAGTTCCTGTTTTGTTATGGAGTACACTACAATGTCTGGTCGCATTCCTGTGTTCTTGATGGCAGTCTGATATCCTCTTCTTCCTGATAGGTCCACCATCACACCCCATCGTTTCCAATATCTAACAGTGATGGTAAGAGAATGTACCTGATTTCAATATTTGATGTCGTACCAGGGCCTATGATGTACTTAGGTGGGACCTCAACTATTTTTTCTGTTGCTTGCTTTATCTTTTGCCTTGTCTGCAATGGCTACTAGCAACTGCAGCACTCTGTTGTGCCGCCAGGTGTAGCGTCCTTGGGCTAATGATACTCTGCATGCTACCAGCACGTGCTTTGCCTTATTTCTGTAGGTTGGAGCCTGTAGGTAGAAGGTCATAAGCAGCTCTGATGATGAAGCACTCAGAGGTACCTTGTCCTACATGTCATTCCATGTTAGTGATCTATGCAGGACTTTCTCCCATGTTGTCCACTGGCCTTGTTTTGCTTGTTGGACTGCTTTCTGGACCCACTTATCATCCTCTGAATCCCTTACTTCGCTGATGATCTCTTCTTTCTGTACAGGCTTTTGACCACCATGTGATTTCACCATAACCAAATCCCCTTCTGTTGGTCTGGGTGTATCCTATTACTTCTTTCAGCTCCTAAGTTTCCTTGGATGCCATCAGTTCCTCCATTTTCACGCAGTCATAAGTGTTATAGATCCCTGTAGCAACACTGCAAGTCTTGTCTTTCCTACTTTGTATTCTTCAACCACAGATTTGAATGGTAGCTGCAGTTTGCTCTTCTTGCAATACAGTGCTACATCAGTTAATCCTGGTGTCAAGCCCAGTCACTTTCTTATGGATTTATTTATCTTTCAATTGCCTCTACTGTTCTGGTATTTACTTCATAAATGAATAGTGGCCACATCAATTTTGGAGTCAATATGAACTGGAGGCACCATATTTTGCACTTCTCCAGTAGCCTGCTTTTGTCTCTGATATTCAGTCCACTCTGTGCCATTTCTATGACCTGCTTAACTGCATTTGAGTCTTTTATGGATTGCATCATATACTCTGCCAAGGCTATATCCCTACAGTTGGGATTATTTGTTTTGCCATTGTGTACGATCTCTCTATCACTTTCCCCTTTATGAGTGACTGGCTTCATGACTTCTTTGGTTTGAAGCTCATACGGCACTATGTGAAAAGGCTATCCAAAATGGTATAAAGTCCCTTGTGCATGCACTTCATTGGTTGTTATTATTGTTGTGTCACACCCTGTGAAGTACATTTTCAGCATCTTTGTGATTTCTTTTGACACATGATACATGTCTAGTGTTACTCTCTTTCAGCGTACCTGATTCTGGCTGTTCAAATAACTCTTTGGCAAACCCGAATGGATCTCTGCAGAACTTCTCTCTTGTGTATCTGTTTTTCCTTTTTCTTTTACATAGTGTTTCAGGTTTGCAAAGGGCATTGTGCTGGGAATTTAGATGCTACCAAACGTGTCTCAATCCTTCCTTTTCTAATTCATGTGCCTTCTTGAACATTTTCTGGCCATGGTTCTTCTTTTGTCTTATTGCTTCTATTTTCCTGTCTTTTGGATGTTTTTTTTCTCTTGTTGCCTATTTTGTTTCCAGTTTTTTTATAAAGGTTTTTCCTTTATTTATACTAATTAAATGCTATTATTCTTTGGAGACAACCTGTCAGCACATTAGAGAGTCATACTTGATCCTCGCGGCAGCCACACATCCATTTTATATGACCAGGTCTGGCTTCATAGGTCAGCAAACGTTGGAGCACATACTCAGAGGTGTGTGCACAAATTTTGAGTCATAAGTTTCAATAATTACATTTAGTTTAAAAATTGCTTGAGATCAACTTTGGAGGTAAGTCAGTCAGTCATCTGCATGTCCCTTGCGGAACTTTGCCACCCTTTAGCTATCCTGTAGACCTCTTGGTTGAAAGCAAGATGTCCTGCTGCTGATGTGTCCATTCACAAATAATAAACGATGTCTTGCAGCCATCTGTGCCTTGGTCTTCCTCTCTTTCTTTATCCTTAATATATATACCCTTCGATGACGGTCTTCTCTAGTTTATCATGACGTTTAATGTGTCCAAAAGTTCTTTTCTGTTTAATTCTCTTTACTAGCCAGTCTTTTCAAAGTTCTTGTAGTATGAATATATTTGTTCCATTTTGTGTTCATGATATTTGAAGAACTCATCACTGTCCATTATATTTGAAGAACTCATCATTGTTTGCTCATCTGTGTTATCTCTGCATTATTCTTGAATTCGTTCCACTTTATACCAAGTATTTTCCTTAGGCATTTGTTTTCAAAAGAGAATTTCTTTTGTTGATTTCCAGCTTTGCATGCATAAATGAAGGTGGAAAGCACATTTGAACTGAATAATCTTAACTTGGTTTTTTGTGCTTTTGAATTCCATATGTTCTCAAGATTTTTGAAGGACAATGCTGGTTTTGCAAATCTAACTTCCTTCCTGGTTTCACCATCCTGGTCTACGTAGCTGCCAAGGTATGCAAATTAATTTACTTCATCAACAACTGTTCCTTCTATGTATATTTTTCCTTCTTGTTTAATTATTTTTGTTGTGTCTTTGTTAATTTCAAGACCTATTTTACTAGCCAAGGAAGACGGAATCTGTTTTTTCCTGCATCGATTTCACTGTCACTGATAAGAGTTATATCATCTGCAAAATCAATATCTTCTATTTGGGTCCCATGTACCCATTCATTGCTGGTTTTACCTGTACAGCATCTTTTCATTATAAAGTCTATGGCAATTCCAAAAAGCAGTGGAGATAATATACATCCTGTTTCATGCCTGTTTCAATCTGAAACCATTCGCTCATTCCAAACATATCATTGTAAAGGTCCTTAATGATGTTTACAATTTTAAATGGTATTCCATTTAGACTTAAAATTCTCCACAATGGATATCTGTATGAAACACCTTTTTAGTTCAATTCTGAAGTTCAGTTTCTGCTTTTCAATGTGTTCTTCAAGTATTATTCTTAAAGATCTGGTCGAGAAAGTTTCTCCCTTTTCAAAATCCTGGTTCCTCTTCTCTCATTGTGGTATCCACTATAACTTTAAGTCTATTCAAAATGACCTTTCAAAATACTTCTGACACAACTGATACTAAGATTACTCCTGTCCAATTGTTTTAGTTGCTAAAGTTGCCTTTTTTTGTTTTTTTTTTGCATTTTAACAATGACTCCTTTTTTACTTTTAGAAGGGACCTTTTTTTCTTTCCAAATCTTATTAAACTTTCTCTGTAGTTATCTCATGTTGTTACTATTGATAGCTTTTAACATTTCGGGTGTTATTTCATCTTCACCTGCAACTTTGTTATTAGCCATAACATTCACTACTGTTTCAATTTCATTCAATGTAACTTCATTCTAAGTTGACAGTTAGTTGTGGGTTTCAAGATTTATTAATTCATTTGGATGTGGTCGATTACGTATTTCTTGGAAATGTTCGGCCCATCTTTTGCTTTTGGTCTTTACCTGATGCTGTTTTTGCTTCATTTTCTGCTTCTTTTGCCATATTGTCCATATATTCTCACTTTATTGTCTAGTTCTTTGTATGTTCTTTTTGCCAAAATTTTTCCAAAATCTGTCTTTACATTCAACATGGCTAATTTGGCTGCTCTTCTTTCATGTATGTATTTCCATGTGTTATCTGATATCCATGCTTTTCTACTTGTTGACTGCAGTCCAGCACTTGCTTTTGCTGCCATGATTATGGCTGTGCTGTACGAGTCCCATAATTCATCTATATCTATGCAAAAGTCACACCTAATTAGTCTAACTGCTTTATCACAAACAAACAAATGCTCAGACAGCTTTTGCTGCACCCTACGTTGCAACTCATCCCAACAAGCTATGCTAATATAAGACTTTATAAAAAATACAGCTCACTCCCCACTAAACAAGCACCTAAAGAGGTGGAACATTTTAAATCTAACAAAAAATGCAGGCTTTTCTAAAAAAATTAATCCTTTCATCTTTTGGCCAATCTGTGACAATTTTTAAAGCATTATTATTTAATAATTTAAAAAGCATTATTGTTATTTTAAAATTTCTTTCAGGTCATGCATCAAGAGACGGCGGAGCTGCAGTATGATTCAGTAACTTACATGGATCAACAAGGAAATCTCAAGATGACAGGCCGGTCAAACCTGAATCTGCACTGTTCTGCAGTTTCTAGTGTTATTTTATCTTACTCCTATTTCTGATCATGATTATGCAATTATGGTTTTGTGGTTATACATCTATTACATCAAAGTTACATCATAACAAAGTATCCATAATGATATTTCCCCTCTGTGACATTTGTCAATGCAGCAGCAGTTCTTTCGCTTTTGATATTTTTCCTTTATTATTCATATTATTATCAGCAGTATATTTTTTTTCTCCTCTCACAGGTCCTTGAAGGTCAAAAAAATCAATGGCCTCTGGCAGCTGTTTCTGTCTAAATCTGTTTTGGATCATAACACACATGTTCCTATGGTAGAGGTACATTGTTGAAAAGTTTTTCCTTTTTCTTTTCTTTATTTCTTTCTTTTGTTCCCCATGAACAGCTAAGAAAATCAACGAAGAAGTCTCCAGGAGGCTGGAGTTAAAAGGAAAATTTACAGCAAAGGCAGACAAGCGAGATTTGTAGGACATTTTCTGAGAAGAGAACACATTGGAATGCATTGTGGCAACTGGAAAAATTGAGGGAAGAGGAGACAGAGAGAGACGTTACTTGATGGGCTGTCAGTGTGGCCAGGAAGAAAGTCACTGGCGGATCTCATAATCAAGACAGGGAAATGTGGAGAGAAATGATTGCCTATGCCATGCGGCATGGCACTTTATTAGTGATTTTTTTTTTCTTTTTTTGGCTTCAGTTTTCATCAATTTTCTTTTTACCCCACAGTCTGTGTCAGTGTTGCCTGAAAAACGCACACCCATGATGACCCAAGAAGTGAAGACCCTGTTGGGATGCCCTTCTGTGACAGTCATAGACATCAGGGACACCGTGTTAAGGCAATTTATTACCCCAAGATGTTCATAATATGAGGGTCATGCAGAAACCTGAAGTGATTGTAACTGATCAGACAGCAGTTCATCACTTGCTATCTTCAGTAACAGCCAGTGGAGGTAGGGTAATGAAGATTCTAAAGAAAATTTGTACCAGGCTAAAGACATGTGCAGCTTGTTAAATATTATCCTGAAGTTTTGGTGATGGATCTGACTTATAAAACAAATGTCTACCAATTACAACTTTTGACTGTTATGGTTGTGGATGGGTATGGCAGAGGACAAACTGTCTTTCATGCTTTTCTAAGCAGTGAGATTAAAACATACAAGTTTTAGGTTTTCTCAAAAGCTCTTACAATTTTGAGAAAACCTTGTTTTTTTTTTTGTGGATAAGGATTTTTCTGAGATTGGGGCAATCTCTAGCATATTTCTGGATGCAAAGGTTTATGCTCTGTGCATTTCATATGTCAACAGTCATTCAAAAGGCATTGTCCAAATGAGGTTTAAAAAGACTTCTGATGGAAACCATTGGTAGTTTCTTTGGCAGCTTTGAAGTGCTCAAAAAGTGCATCAAGGAAATTGCACCAGCAGATGTGCTTCAATATCTGGAGTCCAGTTGAACAAGCCTGAACTGTGGGCTGCTCATATTCAGTTAGAAACTGTACAGCTGCATGTTAGTGCAACTAACCATTGTGAGTTATATCACTCAAAAAAATCATTGAATTACCAGAAGCCGTTGAATGAGGTGCTACAGTTTCTGCTGAAATATGATGAACAACAGCTTGATTCAGGTTAACAGCAGACATTATAACGTGGAATTAAAGAATCCAGTTGCTGACAAAATCAAATCTGACATGACAAATTTTGCGGCAAAGCATGTTATAAAACAACTTCTGACCATCGATAAATTTACATTTTCTGTCGTACCAGTGGAAACTTGGTTTGAAGTGTTGTCTCATAATACATCTTATACATGCACCAGCCCTTCCTGCACCTGTGCATTTTTTAGACTCTTACCCTGCAGACATATTTTTAGTGTACGTAGATTTTTTAATGAAAGTTTGTATGTTCCTCTTGAGGAGGGACAGATTTAAAGAGTGTAATCCTGTTAATTTAAATGTGCAATTTCCTGGGTCTTCCTTCACATCTGTTCACTTAGTAGAGGAGACACAGCCAAGTTCCTAGGTCTTCCTTCATGTCTGTTCATTTAGTCAAGCTCTACAGAAGCACAGTTTACTGCTGCTTCTTTACTAAGTAGAAAAATAGCTTCATACTTGTCTCTTTTAGGAGATAGAAAAGTTTGATCAGCTGTCTGCATTGTATTATTTGTGGCAAGGGAAAGACAGATGATATATCAAGCGACTCTATTACCCCCATTGGTGACGAAGGGCTTGGTGGATTCTCAGGCAATTTCATTGTGTACTTTCTTCTTGCCATCAAAATGTGCCTTTTTCTGACAATATGACCACAGACTGTTTCTTATACTAATTCTGCTGTCCCTTCATCATCTGGACTGTATAACTGTCATAGCAGCTCTCCTCAATCATCTTTAAGTATGCCTCTTGTGATAATGCTGCAACAGCAGATGGGTCAGTCAGAACCTAATGAAGTCTCCCTTTCTTCTGTGAAGCTGTTGTTAGTCAAAGTGAAGGGAAGACCCAGAAATAAACAAACATTTACTTTGAAAAGAAAAAAAAAAGGCAGCAACTCCTCTTTCTGTCGCAGATTGGCCAAAAGATGGAAAGATTTTTTTTTTAAAAATTAAAGTTTGCATAGTATACATTTCAAAATCCTTATGGCTGTACAGGAGGAGATGACACCAGATGAACTGGCTACGCAGGCCAAAGATATCTTAATAACAACAGCTAAAGACATGGTTCCAGTAAAGAAAACACAAAAGAATGGATGGATTACAGCAGGTACACTAGAACTGATAAAACAACTTAGAGAAATGAAGACACAATGGAAAGTGACAAACAACAACAAAGAGAAATATAAAACTTTAACAAAAGAAGTATGAAGAAACATAAGAAAAGACAAAAAACAATACATACAAGATTGTTGTGAAAGAATAGAAGAACATCAGAAGTGTGGAAGAGATAGTGAAATGTTTAAAGAAATGAAGACATTGACGAGAAATGTCACACCTAATCTAAATGTAATTTGTGATGAGATGGGGAATACTTTGACAGAGACAGAGGAAATTCTAGAAAGATGGAAGGAATATTGCAAAGGAATGTATGAAACAACCGACTGTGGAAGCAGAAATCAACAGTGTGAATTATTATTGGAGGAGAAAAAACCAGAACCGACAATAGAAGAAGTTTTATGGACAATAAAGAATCTGAAAAATGGTAAATCACCAGGATGTGATGAGATAACAGCTGAATTTATTAAAGCAGGAGGAAAGGAAAGTGCAACAATCTATCATGCACTATGTAAAAAGATATGGCATTCTGGTATTTGGCCAAAAGAATGGAAAATAACTGTATTCATACCACTGCCAAAAAAGGGTAACCTGAAATTATGCACAAACTACAGAACTGTTGCCCTGATTAGTCATGCCAGTAAAATTCTGTTAAAAATCATAATGGGTAGACTTCGAAAGAAAATAGAAGTCAGTATGGTCCATGCTGGTTTCAGGCAAGGAAGAGGATCAAGAGATCATGTATTCAATATAAGATTAATAATAGAGAAATGCAGAGAGTTTAATGTGAATCTATATTTATCCTTTATAGACTACTCAAAGGCATTTGATTGTGTACAACACCAGAAACTTTGGGAAATAATGGAAAAAATGGGATTTCCAACACATTTGATACAATTAACATCACTGCTGTATCTAGACCAACAAGCAGCAGTAAGAATAAATGGTGAAACAACAACTTGGTTTGACATAAAACAAGGGGTCCGTCAGGGATGCATATTGTCACCCTACTTATTTAACTTGTTTACTGAAAATATAATGAGGAATGTTAGAGAAGATGTAGACAAAGAATATTACGATGCCATAACAATTGGAGGTTATGAAATACCAGAGATTAGATATGCTGATGACACAGTATTACTGTCCACAACACAAAAAGGAATGGAAAAACTAATTATGTCAGCCTGTAAGAACAGCGAAGAGCAGAACCTCTATCTTAATGCAAAGAAAACTAAATTGATGACAACTGACAAAACAAACAAGGCAGCTGAAATATATATATCAATGAGGAAAAACTGGAAGAAATGGAGAGTTCTGAATATCTTGGATCACTACTAACTAATAACTGAGATACAATGAGGGAAATTAAAAGGAGGACATCTAACGCTCTTCAGAAAGTAAAACAAATAAAGAATCTGTGGAGACAGAACCACAAAAATAAGATTTTTGAGAACATGCATCTTTCTCATCGCAACATATGCTTGTGAGACCTGGACACTTAACAAAACAGCTGAGAAACACATAAATGTCTTTGAATGTAAATGGTACAGAAAAGTTCTCCAAATATCGTGGACATAAAAAAAGAACAAATATATCTATACTACAAGAGCTTAATATTGAAGAAGGCTGGCTAGTAAAGAGGATTAAAGAGAGAAAACTTAAATATTTTGGACACATTAAACGTCATGATAATTTAGAGAAGACCATATTGGAAGGATACACAATGGGAAAAAGAAAGAGAGGAAGACCAAAACGAAGATGGCTGCAAGACATCGTTGACGATCTGCAAATGGATGCATCAGCGGCAGGCCATCTTGCTCACAACCAAGAGGCCTACAGGAGTGCTGTTAGGGAGGCAAAGTTCCGCAAGGGACATGCAAATGAATGAATGATAGTATAGTTGCTCACAACCGAGAGGCCTACAGGAGTGCTGTTAGGGAGGCAAAGTTCCGTAAGGGACATGCAAATGAATGAAGGGCCACTATTTTTTGTTAAAGATTTGAAAAGTTCCATCTCTTTAAGTGCTTGTTTGATGGGGAATGAGCTCCATTTTATAAAGTCTTAATTTTAGCATACATTGTTGGATTGAGTTGCAACGTAGGGTGCAGCAAAAGCTGTCTGAGCATTTGTTTGTTTGTACATGTGTTTGTGATAAGGTAGTTAGTGTAATTAGGTATGACTGTTGCATAGAATGGTTTCATTATGAGTGTGTAAATTACAGATCTAGCATGAAATGTGTTAAGTGGTTTTGTCCATCTTGTTTGTAAAACAGTACGTTGTGGGATTTTTGTTTTTGTCTTTTTTTCTTCACCATCCTGATAGTTTTCCAGATGACAGATGCTGGTTTGATCAAATACAGACACTGTGAGTTTCTGCTTGACAAATGTTATCAATATTGTATTTATGTTCTTGTAATTATACAACTGTATTTTTTTAAAAGTTATGTTTTGTTATTTTTAATTTACTAAGTCAGTCACGTCTGATGTTAACTGTCCTCATAATGTTGTATCACGTTACAAATTTAATGTTGACCTGGATCATGTGGACTTTTTTAATCTGTTGTTTCATGCCATATAAGAATGATGTATGTATTTGTTTAAAATTCTGCTTTCATTGTTCAGTTCTAGACTCATGTGATTTCCAAATTTGAATGTTTACATCATTCCTAAACTGTGTCATATATGCTCGTTGGTTTATTTTTTTAAATAACATGTACTTTTAAAATATTATCTTGCATTGCCATTTACTATTCCACTTTAACTTGCACACTTTGTCATATGGTATTACAATTTTGTAATGCTTTGTCACCTAGACATTTACACTGATATTTATTTTTAAGTATCAGTTTTGTCTTTATGTGCTTACAATGTTATAAATTAAACATCAACATAAAATTGTGTTTTTCACTTTGTGTGTGCATTTGAGTAAACTGCTCAGTTTATTATTTGTATGTAGATGTTATATGTTGTATTCACTTGTTATATGTTGTATTCACTGCTGTGAATGTTACATACTTAATTATACAGTACCTCCTTGAAATTATGCACAGACTACAGAACGGTTGCTCTCATTAGTCATGCCAGTAACATTTTATTACATCATAATGGGTAGACTTCGTAACAAAACAGAAGTCAATATGGTCCAACCTGGTTTTAGGCAAGGAAGAGATCATATATTCAATATGAAATTAAAAACCAGAGAATTTAATGTGAATATATATTTATCTTTTATAGAATATTCAAAGGAATTTGATTTTCTACAACACCAGAAACTTTGGAAAAAACTGGATTTCCAACATATTTGATACAATTAATATCACTGCTGTATATAGACCAACAGGCAGTAGTAGGAATAAATGGTGAAACAACTTGGTTTTACCTAAAACAAGGGGTCTGTCACCTTACTTAATTAACTTGTATACTGAAAATATAATGAGGAATGTTAGAGATGTAGAAAAAGAATATTACAACAATTGTAGGTTATGAAATACCACAGATTAGATATGCTGATTAGATTTTGAGAAAGCCTTTGACAGTGTCAACAGAGATGCACTGTGGAAAATCCTAAGATAGCATGGCCTCCCCTATAAGATAGTGAAAGTAATCAAAGCCCTATATGAGGGTTTTCAGTGCAAAGTGATTTGTGGAGAACATATATTCAGCAGCTTTTAGGTACATACAGGAGTGAAGCAGGGATGTGTACTTTCACCAACATTATTTATCTTGGCAGTGAACTGGTTAATGAAGGAGGCAACATCAAATAAAGGCAGAGGATTACAATGGACCCTTGACACAGTGCTGGAGGACCTTGACTTTGCAGACGACATTTGTCTAATATGAAGCAGCCACAAAGATATACAAGATAAAATAAATAAGCTAACTCAGAATGCAAACAACATAGGACTAAAGATCAACATAGGAAAGACAAAGTTAATGAAGCAAAATGTGAACAACAGAAATGTACTCAGAGTAGATAGCAAGTTAGAGGAGGAGGTCAATGAATTTGTATATCTTGGCAGTAGAGTAGTAGAAAATGGAGACAACACAGAGGACATCAACAGCAGACTTACAAGAGCAAACCAGGCTTTTGCAGTGCTGCAGACTATATGGAAATCTAAAAAACTAAGTATAAATACTCAAATCAAGATATTTAAGAGCAATGTTCTAAGTGTACTACTCTATGGAAGTGAATGCTGGAAAATCACCAGAACAATAGAAAACAAGTTGAATTCTTTCCAGACTAAATGGTTACAAAGGATTAGAAAAATATTTTGGCCAAACACCATAAGAATAACATGTTGTTGGCAGAAATGCAGATGAAGCCACTGACAGCAATTATTGAGAAAAGACGCTGACGATGGTTGGGACATGTGCTCCGAATGGCTGACAACTCACTACCAAAAACAGCACTAAGATGGACACCACAGAAGTAAGGGTAGACCAAAAGAGACATGGAGAAGAACAACAGAGAGGATATTGAGCAATAGAGGGCTCACCTGGGCAAGAGCAGAAAAAAAGGCAAAGGACAGGCATTTGTGGAAAACCTTTGCGGAAGCCCCATGTGCCCTGGCCACTTAAGGTTCAGAGAGAGAGAGAGAGAGAGATGCTGATGACACAGTATTTCTGTCCACAACACAAAAAGGAATGGAAAAACTAATTATGTCAGTACGTAAGAATAGTGAAGAGCATATTAATTGCATTAATGCAAAGAATACTAAATTAATGATAACTAACAAAACAAATAAGGCAGCTGAAATATAAATGATGAAAAGTTGGAAAAATTGGAGAATTTTTAATATCTTGAATATCAACAAATAATTGAGATAAAATAAGGGCAATTAAATGGAGGACATATCGCTCTTCAAAAAGTAAAACAACTAAAGAAGCAGTGGAGAGGAACATACAGAACTACAAAAACAAGATTTTTAAGGGCATGCATCATTCCCATCGCAACATATGTCTGTGAGACTTGGACACTTAACAAAACAACTGAGAAACACATAAATGTCTTTAAATGCTACAGAAGAGTTCTTCAAATGTCATGGACAAAAAAATGGAACAAATATATTCATACTACAAGAACTTTGATGAAGACTGGCTAGTAAAGAGGATTAAACATAAATATTTTGGACACATTAAACGTCATGATAAACTATCGTTATCGAAATATAATGGGATAAAGAAAGAGAGGAAGACCAAGGCAAAGATGACTGCAAGACATCGTTGATGATGTGCGAATGGACGCATCAGCAGCAGGGTATCTTGCTTTCAACCGAGAGACGTACAGACAGCTAAAAGGTGGTAAAGTTCCGCAAGACACATGCAAATGACTGACTGACTCACCTCCAAAGTTGATCTCAAGCAATTTTTAAACTAAATGTAATTACTGAAACTTATGACTCAAGATTTGTGCACACACCTCTGAGTATGTGCTCCAAGATTGTACAATGTTCGCTGATCTATATGGCTGGCCACATGAAATGGATGTGTGGCTGTCGCAAGGATCAAGTATGACCCTGTAGTGTGCTGACAGGTTGTCTCCAAAGAATAATAGCATTTAATTAGTATAAATAAAAAACCTTTATAAACAAAAAGACGGGAAAATAGAAGCAATAAGACAAAAGAAGAACCATGGCCAGAAAATGTTCAAGAAGGCATATGAATCAGAAAAGGAGGGATTGAGACACGTTTGGCAGCATCTAAATTTCCCAACACAATGCCCTTTGCAAACCTGAAACACTATGTAAAAGAAAAAGGAAAAATAGATACACAAGAGAGACGTTCTGCAGAGATCCATTCGGGTTTGCCAAAGAGTTATTTGAACAGCCAGAATCAGGTACGCTGAAAGAGAGTAACACTAGACATGTATCATGTGTCAAAAGAAATCACAAAGATGCTGAAAATGTACTTCACAGGGTGTGACACAACAATAATAACAACCAATGAAGTGCATGCACAAGGGACTTTATACCATTTTGGATAGCCTTTTCACATAGTGCCGTATGAGCTTCAAACCAAAGAAGTCATGAAGCCAGTCACTCATAAAGGGGAAAGTGATAGAGAGATCGTACACAATGGCAAAACAAATAATCCCAACTGTAGGGATATAGCCTTGGCAGAGTATATGATGCAATCCATAAAAGACTCAAATGCAGTTAAGCAGGTCATAGAAATGGCACAGAGTGGACTGAATATCAGAGACAAAAGCAGGCTACTGGAGAAGTGCAAAATATGGTGCCTCCAGTTCATACTGACTCCAAAATTGATGTGGCCACTATTCAATTATGAAGTAAATACCAGAACAGTAGAGGCAGTTGAAAGATAAATAAATCCATAAGAAAGTGACTGGGCTTGACACCAGGATTAACTGATGTAGCACTGTATTGCAAGAAGAGCAAACTGCAGCTACCATTCAAATCTGTGGTCGAAGAATACAAAGTAGGAAAGACAAGACTTGTAATGTTGCTACAGGGATCTACAACACTTATGACTGCATGAAAATGGAGGAACTGATGGCATCCAAGGAAACTTAGGAGCTGAAAGAAGTAATAGGATACACCCAGACCAACAGAAGGGGATTTGGTTATGGTGAAATCACATGGTGGTCAAAAGCCTGTACAGAAAGAAGAGATCATCAGCGAAGTAAGGGATTCAGAGGATGATAAGTGGGTCCAGAAAGCAGTCCAACAAGCAAAACAAGGCCAATGGACAACATGGGAGAAAGTCCTGCATAGATCACTAACATGGAATGACATGTGGGACAAGGTACCTCTGAGTGCTTCATCATCAGAGCTGCTTATGACCTTCTACCTACAGGCTCCAACCTACAGAAATAAGGTGTATCAGAAGACACAAATTGCCCTCTCTGCAACGAAAGGCAAAGCATGTGCTGGTAGCATGCAGAGTATCATTAGCCCAAGGACGCTACACCTGGCGGCACAACAGAGTGCTGCAGTTGCTAGTAGCCATTGCAGACAAGGCAAAAGATAAAGCAAGCAACAGAAAAAATAGTTGAGGTCCCACCTAAGTACATCATAGGCCCTGGTACGACATCAAATATTGAAATCAGGTACATTCTCTTACCATCACTGTTAGATATTGGAAACGATGGGGTGTGATGGTGGACCTATCAGGAAGAAGAGGATACCAGACTGCCATCAAGAACACAGGAATGCGACCAGACATTGTAGTGTACTCCATAACAAAACAGGAACTAATAATGATCAAGATTACAGTTACATACGAAACAAGAATAGAGGAGCAGCATCTATTAAATTGTGAGAAGTACAATGATCTGGTAGGGGGCAGGAGTCAAGGCAAAAGGATAGGTGTTGAAGTGGGAGAGCAAGGATTCGCAGCAACTTTAGCATACGACATATGTAAGCAATGGGAGATAAAGGGACAAGCAAGAGCAAGGGCATTGAAAACCCTTTCAGAAACACATGAGAGGGCCTCATGCTGGTTGTGGAGCATGCGCAACAAGCTATGAGAACTGAAATAATTTAGTGTGTTACAGTCAATACTGGTTCTCCTTAGCTAAATCGCTAAGATGCACTTCGAAGTGCAATGCCAATTGGAAAAGACCACGGGTTAAATTCCAATACGAGGAAAAAAGCAACAGTTCACATGACCATGATGTAAATTAAAGTCTGATTTTCCTAGATTTCATGGTTAGGTGTTTTAGAAACATGACATGGAGTCATATTGGCAGAGGTCAAGCCTGGAGTTCAGGCAATGAAAAAAATTGTGCAGGTCAAGATGATTTTGTGCCTGACAGAACTTGCATGTTTGTTGGACTGAACATTATGTAAAACTTGTGATGGACTGACCAAAGATCAGACTGGTTAGTTGACGATACATTTTGGGAGCAAAAACATGCTTAAGAAAGAGAATGGGAGAGCAGCTGACAGATAATATTGGTTATGGTCACCATATGGTCACCACTTTCATGCATATCTCTAGAAGAATGGCTATTTTTGCACGGTTACTATGACTTTGTGTAGCTCACTGGCCCTCTGCTGCTAACTACAGGATGAGACATGTACAGCTGCAACAGACGTAGGGGATATATACAGCAGGGTCCTGCTTGATTATCTCATGCACACACTGCTGAGACTTCAAGTACACCTTCTATTCTTAGATGGCTGGCTGCAACCTTGTTGCAGAAGAAAGTGGTACTCAGATGTGACAGCTGGCCTTCAGAAATAATAACAATTTGTCCTGGCCTGCAAAAAAGGTTCTTCGTTGTCACCAGTCTTATTCAATGTGTGCAATGTGGCAATTACTACTCAACAACTTGATGTAAAGAGATGGACACTATCATCTGCAGATGACATTCTTGTGTATCAATAGGGAAAAAACAGAAGTGAAATCATCTCTTCCATGCAAAGTGAACTTGATTGCATCACTTCCTGGATCAATGTCTCAGAAAGCCTTAGTCAACCCTGACAATATACTGAAGATTAATACTGTTTTCTTACATCTTACATCCTTCCTGTGCCATTAAATGTCACAAAGGGTTCGCACAGTTGTTTGCCAAGTTTTCCTGTTTTTGGCAAGTTTTTCAACTTCATCATTATGCCCACTAAACTGGCTTCTCTTAACAACGTCCTCTTTAGAGTTTGCATGGTCGACCTCTTTTTCTTCAGCCTGTTATGCTTCACTTGATAGCTTGTTTTGGTATTCTCTGATTGTTTTTTCTTCTTATCACATGGCCTATATATGTCCATCTTCTTTTTATGATCACCCATGAGACAAGTTGTTGTTTGCTCATCTGTCTTATCTCTGTGTTGTTCTTAAATTCATTCCACTTTATACCAAGTATTTTCCTGAGGCATTTGTTTTCAAAAGAGTCTAATTCCTTGTCTATTTCTTTAGTTGATTTCCAGCTTTGGCATGCATAAATGAGGGTGGATATCACATTTGAAGTGAATAATCTTAACTTGGTTTTTGTGCTTATAACTTTTTAATTCCATATGTTCTCAAGATTTTTACTGTTTTAGTACTGTATAAAATAATAATAGTAAATGATGATTAGATACTTGATGAAGTGTTCAGTAAAGTACACACAATGTATTACTTTTATTTCATTTACTTTTTTTTTTCTTTTCACAACTCTGAACCCCTTGTGTATGCTAAAATAAATCACTTTTCATACTATTGATCTGGTAACCCAAATCAATAGGTATTATTTTACCATAATGGTCCACAGATTTCAGACTGAACTCAAAGTTCTATATGAAGCTGCTTGAAAGAACTCAAGACTTGCCATGATGGACCTAAATACAGCATTGGTTGTTTCAGAGAAAGATACACTGGTAAAACATGGATGGCTAGAAAAATAAATGAAGTCTGAGGCTTTGGGGAATATTGCTAATTAAAATTCCCATTTCCATGCCAATAAGGCATATTTTCCATTAACATTTGGCACATGAAAATGTGATGTGGTCAGTATCACGCTGGCTGCTTTACCTTCCAAGATTTCTCTGGTACCCATTTTTAGAGGCTGGGTGAATCCCGGGGCCTTTTTAGTGTGTAACAGAAAATATCACACTGCTGGGACTGAATCCAATACCACCAGGTTAGTAAACCAAGCCCCTAAGCACTCAACTAACCAAGCTGCTAATAGTTAATTAATAATACCATTAAAATAAGACAAGCTTTTTCAGATATATAATAAAATCAACAGTTAGAGAATCTGACACTCACTGTAGAACTTACATAAGCAAAGGCATGCCAAGAGAAAAATATCTCGACAGAATGACTTACTGGCAAAAAAAAACAAAAACAGCACTGCATCCGATTGAAAAACCACAGACCACACAAAACCATGATCACAAACTCCTACTAGCATGGTATCTAATGATGCTGATCATAATAATGATCAACATCTAGAACTGCTTCCATAATATTTTTCAAGAAAGTTACACATATTTACAATATGATAATTTATGATAGATTGTGCACTTACAGAACCATATTATGCTGCATTTATCAAAATATTCCTCCTAAAATTAAAGTAAGGAGAAATGAAAGTAATATTGAAAGGATGAAATTACTACCTCTTTTTAGTGACTTTTTTGCTTCCACTTCTGCTTCATTCATTGCATCCTCAAGCAACTGGTTTCTGTTTATCATGACGGCCTGTGTTACATCAAACAGTTTCTTGATTTTGACAATATCAAAATCATCCTCCATCTTGGCCTATAAAAATATGTGTATGAACATTTAACTCAAAGTAACAAAATTTACTTCTATAACAAAAGCACTTTACTTGAATAAATAAACTAAAATTCACTAAGTACCTTAGAAATGCAGAAAATAGTTGGTGTTCAACCGCTAAAGGAACGTAGAGACACAAAGGTCATGACCATGGGAGAAAAATTCCTTAGCTCTGTAAGCCATCCCCTGAAGGAGAGATTCAATAACTTGGCATTAGGACGGCTTAAAAGAAGCAGCTTCATTCATCAGGCCAAGCGTATGCGTAAGCTGATACCTGACCTTCCGACTGTAGTCACTCCATTATCATCTGTACCAGAGCATACACCATGGAAAGAAGCAGATTATACACAAATAACTATTCAGACTGAAGTGAAAGATGTGCAGAATGGTGAGATGCAGAGCAGTCTTGTAAGATCAATAGCCACACTTAGTGTTCTAGATGACAAATATCCATGTGACACCTGGATACGTGTGTATACAGATGGATCTGCACATAATGCCATAAAAAATGGTGGGGCAGGAGCATATATTGAATATCCAGACAACACCATTGACAAGATTTCCATACCCACTGGTAAATACTGCAACAACTTTGATGCAGAAGTTAGGGCAATTATTGCTGCAGTTGAAAAACTATCAGACTCCAGAATTGATACATGTCCTGTAGTAATTCTCACAGATGCAAGATCAGTACTGGAGGCTCTTCAGTGCAACAAACTACCAGACCTTAAGGATGCCTTGTCAAAAATTGGCTTACAACATGGAGTCACTTTGCAGTGGATTCCCTCCCACTGTGGGATA